>JAHLJT010002630.1:91796856-92342114 GCA_031308135.1 Acheta domesticus
GTGTGAATGGCAGTAGCAGTTTTTGATTGAAATAGTTTGCAGAAGTGGCATTTGGAGACCACAAAAAACGAACACAAAGCCATGCCCCCCCCCCCAAAAAGGCCTAGAGTTTTCGTTTGTTACCTTCCTTTATTTGTCAAAATTGATTTAAATATTTATTAATTTAAATTAATTATTATAATTATGTAATTAACGAAAAATAATATTGTATAGTATCATGTATACACTACAAAATAATATAGTTTAATAACAATAGTTTTTATTTAAGAATAATCTATGATGGCCCTCTCCAGAATGATCGGCTGTATCCGCATACGTAACGTATATACGTGTATTTTCTTCAAAATCCCGTTGATTTTTTCCCTGAGTCAGTCTCTCGCTAAACGCTCCCATTGTTCCTCCCCCCACACACACAAGCGAAAGGCCCGAGATGCGGTCCTTGGGGGCCGCCCGGTGCGCGCGTGTGTGCCCCATTTGCGAGGAATGCCAGCACGCGATGGCGGCCGGCGTGACGCGCCTCCGCCCGCCGCCCACCGCCCATTGCGGCAGGTGCGGTGTGTGCCGCGGGCGGGCCCGCCCAGCCCCGCCCAGCCCCGCCCCCCGGAAGGCGCGTCGACTGAGCGGCATGGACCGCGGCCCCGCCCACCGCGTCCTCTCTAGGAGAGCGGCGGCGTTGCGCTGCGCTGCCGAGCACAATGGCGCCCCGCCGACCTTTCCGCGGGCCTCGCTCCGCGGGCGACGCGCGCGCGCTGATCCGCCCCTGTCCGCTCGTCCTCCCGCTTGTCCGTCGTTCGTTCTCCCTGCACGGTCTTCCCGCCCTTCATTCCAGCCCGTTCTGAACTGTCCTCCTACCGCCAGACCATCCGCCCGTCCTCCCACCCGTCCTCCCACTCGTCCTCCCGCCTGTCCTCCCGCCCGTCCTCCCGCCCGTCCTCCCGCCCGTCCTCCCGCCCGTCCTCCCGCCCGTCCTCCCGCCCGTCCTCCCGCCCGTCCTCCCGCCCGTCCTCCCGCCCGTCCTCCCGCCCGTCCTCCCGCCCGTCCTCCCGCCCGTCCTCCCGCCCGTCCTCCCGCCCGTCCTCCCGCCCGTCCTCCCGCCCGTCCTCCCGCCCGTCCTCCCGCCCGTCCTCCCGCCCGTCCTCCCGCCCGTCCTCCCGCCCGTCCTCCCGCCCGTCCTCCCGCCCGTCCTCCCGCCCGTCCTCCCGCCCGTCCTCCCGCCCGTCCTCCCGCCCGTCCTCCCGCCCGTCCTCCCGCCCGTCCTCCCGCCCGTCCTCCCACCCGTCTGCTCGTCATACTGCTTGTCGAACCATCCAACCGCCAAACGCCGCCCGGCCTAAGGTCCGCCTACCTAACCACTGTCCTCATAGCTAACATACTGTCCTCATAGCCAACAGCCCGCCCAATCGACCGCTTACCCGACTGCCCGTCCCCCAACCTGCGTGCCCTTCCGCCCTCCAAATCTCCTCCTCAACTACCTATTTGATGCCCAACCGCTCTCACGCCCAATTGAATAGTTACGGAAACCTGTACAACCGATGGCCGCCATTCAGTTCAGCGAAATCAAGACCAACGAATCGGCAAACTTTAATATTTTTCCTCCTTCTAGCAACGTTGGACATGTCACAAAATAGGTAATATGACTAGGAACCATAGCAGTGGGGTTGGCACGAGATAGTTGCGATAGTTATATTGTGAATTTTGTCTGGCCGATCTGAAAAAGTTCGCCATCACTGTCGTACACTCTCGTGTAGTATGCCTGAAAGCCGCAGAAAGCGATAGGCATGGTGAGGCGAGGTATGGTGGACGGCGACACGAACCCTCGCCCGCCTAACCACACTCCCACGAACCCACCCACCCACCCCTCACCTCACGGTCGCCTTGAATAACAGCTTCGTGGTAAATTCCTTGCATTGTATTGCTATTTAATCTGGGGTCCGGGCGTACACGGCTTCCCCCACCGACTGTTGTGGCTCGGGGCATCAATGTACGCCACTGCAATGTCTCTGAGCGAGAGGTCGAAGGCTTCGAGTCCCGACCAAGGCAAGATTTTTAAAAGTAGGTAGAGAGCTATGTCGAATTCAAATGCAGTCTGGAGGAGAATACTAGCGGTCGGATGTTCTGATCGGTAGTTTTCAGAGGTTCTTCGATCAACGCCAAGTGAATGTTCAAGAAGTACCCTGACAAACGGGCCACGGAGCGCACTTCCCTTGCTTGTCCTATTCTCACCCCTTACTTACACAAACTTAACACGCACTACACTAACCCGCAAACCGGGATACCAGTGGAGAGCTTCGAACTTGTCCCAGCTGGGGCGGCACCCTGATGGTGAGACATGCCTGGTTGGGGAATATCCCGCAAGGCCGAATATCACCATCTAGCGGTGAAAGATCCCACCACCTTTCTTAATTAACACGAACACTAAATACATTTCGGCGCTAGATATCACAATCAGTGGGGGAAGATCACAACCTCCTCTTTTGACAAAACACGCCCTACCCATATGAGACTAATGACCTTAGCAGTAGACGCTCTCGGAAACACGAAATAATCAACATTGCTATTCTCTGGGCATCGGAGGGACATTAGTATACGACTATTAATTATCGGCGGTTGCGCTATTTCCCGGATCTATATTGCGATTTTTCTAACTTTCCCTCTCAAGGCCCGTCTTTACATGGAATATGTCACGGTATTTGCGTCTTTCTCACTCGTCCTGCTAGAAATCGCATGATTGCGACCGTATCAAGCTGTGGTTGCGATCATGCGACTTCTAGTGGCAGCACCGAGAAAGATGCGAAATGCCGCCTGATATTCTGACGTGGCCATAGGGGCTTGAGGGGCAGAGTTAGAAAAATTGCACTATATGTGCTATGCGCGTGGTGGGCAGTTGGAGGGGGGCGGCGACCCGGGCCGCGCGCGGGCCCGGCCGGCCACTGCAGGGAAGCCCCCTCGCCGCCGGCCAGCGACTGTAGATCACGCCGCCGCCCCGCCGCCCGATACCATCGCACACGCCTCTGATTGCCTCTCCCGCGCCGCTCCCGCGCCGCGCTCTCGTTTTTCCAAGCCATCGCCCGCCCGCCCCCCCCCACCGCCCGGCCGCTCCGCCCACCCGCTCCGCCCTCCCACCCGCCCGCCAGCTCCGCCCACCCGCTCCGCCCACCCGCTCCGCCCACCCGCCCGCCCGCCCGCCCGCCCGCCCGCCCGCCCGCCCGCCCGCTCCGCCCGCCCGCCCGCTCCACCCGCCCGCCCGCCCACGCGCCCGCCCTCGCGCCCGCCCTCGCGCCCGCCCTCGCGCCCGCTCTCGCGCCCCGCTCTGCCCGCCCGCCCGCCCGCCCGCCCGCTCGCCCGCCCACACACCCTCCCCGCCCGAATGCTCGCCCGCACGCCCACCCACCTACCCGAACGCTCGCCGACCCACCCACTCTCCCACCCACCCACCCGCCCGAACGCTCGCTCGCCCGCCCGCCCACCCACCGACCCACCACCTACCCGCCCACCACAACGCTCGCCCACCCACCAACGCTCGCTCGCTCGCGCGCCCGCTCTCTCGCCCCGCCCTCTCTCCCGCCCTCTCTCCCGCTCTCTCGCCCGCCCTCTCGCCCGCCCTCTCGCCCGCCCTCTCGCCCGCCCTCTCGCCCGCCCTCTCGCCCGCCCTCTCGCCCGCCCTCTCGCCCGCCCTCTCGCCCGCCCTCTCGCACGCCCTCTCGCCCGCCCTCTCGCCCGCCCTCTCGCCCGCCCTCTCGCACGCCCTCTCGCCCGCCCTCTCGCCCGCCCGTCCGCTTGCAAGCCCGCCCGCCCGCTTACCCGCTCGATCGCCCTCCCGCTCGCCCTCCCGGGCCGCTCGTCGAATACGTCTCCACGCTCAGAGGCCACGCCTAGCCACGTTGGGATTCTTGAAGTATCGATACCATTGTGTTCGGTAATACCAGTGACTACTAAGAGGTGTAGTACCTGAGTGGGCAAAGAAGTGTATTTCAATGGCGACCAACTAAAATGTTGCCGCCACGTAAGCGATATCGTTTGGTTTTAAGACATCGCCACACGTGCTGTTCGTCTTCCCACTCCGACCACACCTAGGCACGTTAAACAGTCAATAACACTGTTTTCGGTACTACCTCTGAGAACTTCACGGTATCTTGCCAATGATATTGACAAGTTACTCTAAGAAGGGACCAGTTTTACAGGTCGGGAAACAAATGAACCTTATGTTGGGTGATAGCATTGCCAGAGATAGCGATGAAACTTTTCACGAATGTGCTAACTGTATCGAAATCATTGACGAACTGAGTGCGTGGACATAACCTACATTAATGTTCCCAGCAATGGCCAAGTAGTACTTGTCAAACCGGTCCCTTTTCATACTGATCTTTCTATACTAAGAGTGCATTGCCTTTGATTGTAAGAGGAACATTGCCAGTGATACTAAGAGGGATTTTGCCAGTCGGCGAATAAAAAGTGTAGTATTGCAATGACGACTAACAAATGTGCAGCCAAGAAGACAGCGGGGATGTTTTTTCGAAAGTATCACTACACGTGCTACTTCTTCGCTGCTGTATATCTACACGTGCTCTATGCCTTCCCACTCCCACCTTGCCTAAACACGTTGAAGAATCGGTGACATTGTTACGGATAGTACGGGTTTCATTCTTCCAAACCATTGCCTGCCCGCTGCACGGGCTACTTCCGGAATACGTCCACACACTCCGCACTCACACCTATCCAAGTTGGCGGTAGGATTTTCGACGCTAGCTAGGTCGAATGTGGAGGAGAATTCTAGCGGCTGGCGGCTCTGATCGGTATTTTTTCGTGGTTTCTCGATCAACACCAGTCAAATGCCGGAGCAGTATCTTAACAAACGGGCCACGGGCCACACGCGATCTTTCCTTCCTCTTCCTTGTCCTATCCTCACACACGCAGGCCGACGCCGCTCGGCGCCGGATTCTCGCCATTCAGCTGGGAAAGATCACCGCCGCCACCTCCGAGAGAAAAACGTGCACTACTCTTACAGGACTAATGACGCGTGTGGAATAACTAACAGTCAACGACTGGTCTCCCGACATATAGTGCATGTGTGTGTAAGTATGGAGTCAGTATATGGCGAGGTAGTTGAAGAAAATATTGCGCAATGTCACTGGCACGTTCATGAAGTGACTGCTCCGGCATTCGCCCTGGTATTCATCGGAAAGACCAGGAAAAACTACCGATCAAAAGCAGTCATCCGTCTGAATTCTCTTCCAGACACAGGCTAAATACCAACATAGCTATCTGCAATAGTGCTAAAAAAATCGCATTACCTCGCTCACAGTTGTAATCTGCAATATAATCCTGAAAACGCACCACTTGGTTGGCAAAAATCGAGTGAGTTATGGAGAAAATGGAATCGGAAACATCGTATAATCTACACAAAATATATGATTACCAATTTTTGAAAGCATATTGGATTAGGGAAAACACAGCATGCCCATTTGCTTTAGGTGATGCGGTTTCTTTGAGCATTACTGCAGCTTGTGTCGAAAGTCCGCTGTCGTCGGAACTTCATCCCAGGAACCGCCTGATCAGAGACAATACTGGCAACAGTTGCTGCCCCGAGCCATCTCGGTTGGCCATTGCTCTCGACGTTTTTGGCTCTTGGTATAGATAGATATTTATTATTTCCGTAGGTAGGTTTATACAACCTGGTGGCGGAATACAACCTGGTGGCGGATGTACAACGACAACACCTAAGATTTCCTCTATTTTCGTTTTGACGAAGCTATGAATCTCCTTGTGCATCGTCCGAGATTTTTTACATTAGCCCTCCTCATTTTGCTGCCAGCTACAGAATCATGTGAGTGCGACGCCCGAATTTTCCTGAATCGATCAGCACCGTTTATGCTCTTGTTGCATTCCAAATCAGAATTTAGAACACGCACGAACCAAGGTGCAGAGCAGAATACATCGAGAGTCCTTCGCCATGATGCAGCAGTAGATTCGTGAGTTAATCGCTCCAGACATCAACTGTGATGCATTTTTCAAATATTTCATGCCTGGATGGTCCATTGTTTGCATAGTGAGAAGTAAATCGAATGTATAACTCTCCCTTTCTTGTAAATGTAAAAGATAAATGTTTGTATCCCATTTTTAAGTATGCGAATGCAATTGACTTGTTGAAGATGCACCACGTATTAAAAGCAATTATCAATATCATCATTATTGTTGTTGTTGTTGTTGTTGTTGTTGTTCTTCTTCTTCTTCTTCTTCTTCTTATTATTATTATTATTATTATTATTATTGTGTGATATTCGCCCGTGTTTTTTCAAAATTCAGTTTACATCTTTTCTTTTTGTTGGGTCTATAATTCTTCCTGTATTTTGAAATTCCGCTTTCGCTGACTTGTAGTGTGTCTTGACAGGTATGATCTACTTGCTGTACGGTCCGTTTTTGTCAGATGTTGAATTAATATTTACTCTTTATAGACTGTACGTGCTATGTTTGTTACATTTGATTTACGTCTATATTGCAGCAATTGCAGTAATTCGGTATGTGAATAATACATTCAAATGTAATCTCTAAATGTGAGAGATAAAATCAAACGACAAGACTGGAGCTCCATTGTTCCTTACCTAATATTTTCAATGCTCTTTCAGCAAATGTCCTCTAATACGTTCTGTGGATTACTTGCGTGTGGGAAGAATCACTAAAAGTTCAGACATTCATTTGTCTAACGTGACTAAGTATTTTTGAAAGATTACTATAGATATTCATAACTTACTTTTTTTGTACATTCACAAGTCGCATATCTTGTGAAGTGTCGCATTCTTTGTTTCATTAAAAATAAACGTTTCTTTCTGGTGTCGTATGAGTTATATAATTGAAAAAATGTCCATCAATTACTTATCTCTCAGAATATCTTTTGCACAGCTACATTCTTCGTTTCGCTATTTTTTAATGGAAGTGAATTTCACTTCTATAAAATTTTTAAAAATCGACGTCACTTCACAGCTTGTAACAGCTATTTTTACAACTACTTAGTTTTTCTTTCAACGTCCCCGTATTACTTGAATGCCAACATAAATAGTGTTATTTTAATGTCAAGCTAAATATATCAACCTGCATTCTCCCTAGTACAGTCCTATTCCTTGGCAATTTAGAGATATGGTTTACCTGTCATCACAGCTAATATAATAGCAGCGCATTACAATCAAATACAGAAAGGGACAACCCTCAATTTGATTAGTTTGGAACGCAGCTTTCCCGAGATGCACCGCGCGGACGTGATCACGATAGCACGAACACAATACGACATGATTAAGAAAACGGTGCACGCCGGCTCCGGTCACCGCAAACATTAACGACAAAACAACCTCATACGCTCCGTGCAACCGACCGGGCCCCAGGATTTAATCTGCGACCGGAATCACAGCGAGTGGGGAGGTTACTATTCCGAAACGCGAAATTCTTCTTCGTGGGGGGCGGTCGTCGTACCAAGAAACAGTCCGCTAAGTACAGACCCGTTCCTTCTCTCGTGCGGGTCGGCGAAATAAACGCGAAATTTCAATTGGGCCTCTCCCTTAATGAACGAGATGGAATCCGCGCACGGCCGTGCTCCTGAGGGAGGGGGAGGGTGCGGGGGGGGAGAGGCGAGCCTATGCAGGAACGATAGGAAAGCCATCGGACCCGGGAGCACGGTTCGTTCAATTAACGTGCTATCGACCAATTCCTTAACCCGATTTCGTGGCGGCACGAAATTCGGGGGAGGAGCGCAGGGCTGTAATTTCTGGAACGTAACCACAAATGTTCATGCACTGGGTGCGGCGCCTCGATGCTGCTGTCGCCGCTGCATCGTGGGCTGAGGCGATGGGATTGGAAAGACGTTGGCCTCCGAGGCTTGCCTCCGCGCCGAATGCAATGACAGACCGCTCGCCTTATCTACTTCGGTTTTTCTTTCTTGGCGAATGGGGATGTGTCATCAAAATGGAATATCTCACGGTATTTCCGGTCGTTCTCGGGTGTGCTGCTGGAAGTCGCATGATCGCCCGCACTGCTCGATACAGTCGCGATCATGCGAATCCTAGCTGCACAACCGAGAACGACGCGAAATACCGAGAGATATTCCATTTTGATGGCAACCCCCGCAAGCGCCAAGAAAGAAAACACTAAGTTATACTAGACGAAAACTCTCCGTTCGTATCTGGAAGATATGGCATGCACTGAATTGATTGATTGATTGATTGTTGCTGATTCCGGACGCGTCAACTGCTAAGGTCATCAGTACCTGTGATAAAAATACAGGAGGTGGCGGTGATCTTTCTCCGCTGGTGGGTGAGATCCGACGCCGACCTACCGTTGGCTAGAGGGATTTTCATCAACCAGATATCCTCCACCAGCGGGACACCGCCCCTGCCGGGATGAGCTCTAAACTCCCGACACGTGTGGTAGTGTAGTGCATGTAAGTGAGTGTGTGTGTAAATAAGAGTTGAGGAAATGACAAGGAAGAGGAAGGGAAGATCGCGCGTGGCCCGTTTGTTAGGGTCAACTCCGGCAATCGCCAGTAGTTGAGTGGAGAAACTACGAAAAAACTACTGTTTGGAGCAGCTGGCAACATATTTTTCAGTTGGAACTTTGTCATTACAAAGGGGTTGAAATGCAAAAGACCCTTGCGGGAAAACTCAGAATTTAGATTAATTGACCTTTTGAAACGACGAGGTTCCAACCAACATTTCATTGTTTGAAATAAATTTATATGAAAGTTTCATCTCTCCAGCTATTAAGACATCTCTCCACCTACAGTAGTGATTTTTTACGGAAGCTGTTCGTTCACATATTGTAGCGTGAGTGTGATCTACTTTTAACAAAATAAAATACTATTATCTTATCACTTCTCACTCTCTCGCTACTTCTTACGCAGCAGAGAGCAAGTTATGTAATGCTGCGAAAAAAAAGCAGCGAATTTGTGGCAGAAAAAACTCTTATTGCCGGACCTTGGTAACGAAAAAGTAGATAAATCCAATTACTAAATTTAGAAAATGATCCTATAACAAGTGTTGTGTCCAGAATTAATGTTTTGTGTGACCTTCATACCGAAAAATCGAAGGACGGCAACGAAAGTCCGTCCGTCTGTCCGTCTGTGAACAATGCTTGTGTCTGAACCGTTCAGCTGATTTTCTCCAAAACTGATATTCCTCAATTGATCTGTGTGATGCTGCGGCCCCTTGAATTTAAAACCGATATTTTAATTTTTGGGGGTACTTTATATGACTCTGCTGAGATATTTTTCAAAATAAAAAAAGCTCCATCGTTTTCAATTATATTTTGCTGTGGGTAATGTGAAGGACGTTTAAGAGAATGGGGCAGATCTCATGTTCGTTGACAACCCTGATTTTTTCGAAAACTGCAAATATTCAACATTTTTTCGTCGTCTTCCTACAGCTACAATTATGAAGATAGACATTTTCACCGTATTTAAATCTGCTTCTTAAACACAGATTTTGAAATAAATTCATGTCCAGTTTTTTCGAAACTTTGAGTACTTTGCGCGTAATTTTGCGTGAAATTACGGGCAAGAAAGTACGTGCTGTTTTAGCATCGCTAGTTATCCGATTTGTCTGTTGGAACCTCGTCGTTCTAAATGGTGAAAACTGCAAAACGCCCCTTCAGGGAAAAGTCGGGCGTTCAACAACTGGCGTACAAACGCCCCGAAAAATCCGAGTTTTCAACGAATATGAGACGTTCCCCATTTTCTTAACCTCCTTTTGGTTTGATCCAACAACAAAATTTAATAAAAAATGACGGAGCTTTTCCTAAATTTGTTTCTTAAACATAGATTATGAAGTAATGTCATGTTCAGTTTTTCGAAATGTGAGTACTTTGCGCGTAATTTTGCGTAAAATTACGGGCAAGAAAGTACGTGCTGTTTCAGCACCGCTACTCATCCGATTTGTCTGTTGGGACCTCGTCATTCTATAGGGTGAAAACTGCAAAAAGTCCCTTGAGGGAAAACTCGGGCGTTCAACTGCTGGCGTCCAAACGCCCGAAAAATCCGAGTTTTCAACGAATATGAGACGTTTCCCCATTTTCTTAAACGTCCTTTACACTATCCAACAACAAAATTTAATAAAAAACGATTGAGTTTTTTAAATTTGTTTCTTAAACATAGATTTTGAAATAATGTCATGTTCATTTTTTCGTAACTTTGAGTACTTTGTGCGTAATTTTGCGTGAAATTACGTGCGAGAAAGCACGTGCTGTTTTAGCACTGCTAGTTATCCGATTTGTCTGTTGGAGCCTCGTCGTTCCAAAGGGTGAAAACTGCAAAACGCCCCTTCAGGGAAAACTCGGGCGTTCAACGGCTGGCGTCCAAACGCCCGGAAAATCCGGGTTTTCTACGAATATGAAATATTCCCCAATTTTCTGAAACGTCCTTTATACTATCTAACAACAAAATTTAATAAAAAACGATGGAGCTTTTTAAAATTTGTTTCTTAAACATGAATTTTGAAATCATGTCATGTTCAGTTTTTCGAAAATTTGTGTACTTGCACGTAATTTTGCGTGAAATTAGGGACGAGAAAGTACGTGCTGTTTTAGCACCGATAGTTATCCGATGTGTCTGTTGGAACCTCGTCGTTCCAAAGGATGAAAAACTGCAAAACGCCCCTTCAGGGAAAACTCGGGCGTTCAACAACTGGCGTCCAAACGCCCGAGAAATCTGGGTTTTGAACGAACATGAGACGTTCCCCATTTTCTTAAACGTCCTTTACAATATCCAACAACAAAATTTAATAAAAAATGACGGAGCTTTTCTTCAATTTGTTTCTTAAACATAGATTTTGAAATAATGTCACGTTCAGTTTTTGGAAAATTTGAGTACTTTGCGCGTAATTCTGCGTGAAATTACGGGCAAGAAAGTACGTGCTGTTTCAGCACCGGTAGTTATCCGATTTGTCTGTTGGAGCCTCGTCGTTCCAAAGGGTGAAAACTGCAAAACGCCCCTTCAGGGAAAACTCGGGCGTTCAACGGCTGGCGTCCAAACGCGCGCGCGCTCGCAGATTTATAGGGCGTGAGAACAGCACCAACGGCCCGCAGCGGGCGTGCAGTCATGCACGGAATGCAGTCCTGCTCGACCGGATGGTTTTTCGCCACTTTCTGCTCGGCTTCTCGGCTCGCGCCTCCACTCGCGACGCTACCTGCTCTGTTCGCACTCTCGCACGCCCCCCCCCCCCCCGCCGCCACGGAGGGGGGAGGGTGTAATGAAGTCCTGTTGGTGTAGTTGGTGCGGTGTCTGGTTAATACGAGAGTTTCTAACCGAACTTGCAACTTGATTGATTGATCACAATAATCCTACATTGAATAAAGATTTCACAATGCTAGTAAGGCGTGTACAGGTCATGTTGGTGTAGTTGGTGCGGTGTTAGTGTAGTTGGTACCGTATTAGTGTAGATGGTGCGGTGTGTAGTTAGTACGAGAAGATTCTAACCGAACATGCAATTTGAAAGATTATTTGATCATGGAATTCATATTTTGCATAAAGGTTTCACAAATGCAAGTAGACGTGTACAGGTCATGTTGGTGTAGTTGGTGCGGTGTTAGTGTATATTCTGTGGTGTCTGGTTAGTACGAGAGTTTCTTCTAACCGAACTTGCAACTTGAAAAGATTTTTCATAACGGAAAATCCTATTTTGATTACAAGTAATGTATATAAATTATTTAACAGATATCAATGTAAGTAAAAACATGAACAGGCTCTGTTGGTGTAATTTGTGCTGTTGGTGTAATTTGTGCTGTTGGTGTAGTTGGTGCGGTGTTTGGTCAGTATGAGAGTTTCTAACCGAAACCTGCAACTTGATTGATTGATCACAATAATCCTACATTGAATAAAGGTTTCACAAATACTAGTCAGACGTGTATAGATTCTCTTGCTGTAGTTTGTGTGGTGTTGGTGTAGTTGGTTGATGTAGTTAGTACGGTGTGTGGTTTGTAGAGTTTTAAGTCCGAACCTGCAACTTGAAACCGTTTGCTCACAATGATTCTACTTTGAAAAAAGGTTTCACAAATGAAAGACGACTTGTTACAGTGAATTGGCATTGCAATGCAGAACACAGTGTTTTCTCTAAAAGGTAGTAACGTAACAACGCAGACTGGTTATTCTGTTGGTGCACAGTCGGCATCACTGGTTATTGTCTGTTGGTGTTGCTAACATGCGCAAAAAGCTCACTGAAGTAAATACGTTCACATCCAGTATTTATTCGTATGATCCCATCGAGCAGTAATCAATATTTTGTCGGTGGAAAAATACGTTACAGCAGAAAGTTTGCTAGGAAAATGTATGTAAAAAATGCTTGTTCGTTCGTGATGTTCACAATTTTTTTCCGACTAGATAGGTTTATTACTTTTGGATTGGTCGAACGTTGAAATATATGGCAACGCAACCGTATACTGCACTGCCACAGCAAATTCAAGTCGTCTGTTACCTAGATTTTTAATTAATTAATTTATGTGGTCAAAAACAGTAAAAACTGTATATGACATATGGGGTGGGGAGATTATCTGCGCACATTTTCTTGAGGTCCAGAATGAAAAGGAAAAAAAAGTGCGAGATTAGCAACATTTTAAAAGCTAGACGTTTTATGCTTTGTGCGTGTTGTCGAAAATGGATTATGTATTGTATGTCTAGATTTTATGCTGTGTGCGTGTTGTCGAAAATGGATTATGTATTGTATGTCTAGACTAGTGAGAACCCGTGCAATTAAATCGCACGGTTAGTCAAATAACCAAACTGTTTTCTGCTTAAATTCTTTTTTTGTATTCCAGCATTATAAACGACTTAACCTCAGTAAGATCACTAACCTCTCATATTTCAAGATTTCTATTCAATGTAGAAAATCACGTTCACGTGCTTACACAACCTACACTAAATTGAAACAAACAAAAATGCTTGAGATTGCATTTCCCGCCACCGTCCGAGTGTAATTTTCTTCCGATAGATCACGCGGCAATCAGATATTACAGATCCCGAATTACTACTTTTTTTAATATTTAGGTATTTTTAACGCCTTTTTTCAATACGAATGTCCCATGTGCAGGTGAAACGAAACACGATTTTTCAATCCATTGCTTCTTTATACAGATCGGTTTCGTATGTCGCCCAATTTATTGAAAAGACCAAACAGCCCTTTGAGAAATAATATATAAGATATGCCTCCGTATTACATAAATGTCACGATCTAATGCCATATTTCCGCTGATGAACTTTCTTCCCTGAGAGTATCTACAATAATCTTAGGATGCACCGGAGCTTTTGTCTGAAGAGGCAAGTTTAGTTTGTGTAGCGGATATGTTACTATTGCTTTACTCCTACTTACATAATTGCCTGGAAAGCAAAGAATAGCCTCGCATTCATTGGGCCAAGCATTATATTAAGCCATAAAAATACAGTTCTTTCAGGATTTATAGTCAGTGAAGGATCACGTTCTGACAAATGCCCCGGAGAAAATTTCGAATACCGGAAATGTAACTGCAAAAATAATTTTAACGGTACATAGTCCTTCAGTAATTTTGCGGTTTTGTAAATATTTTTTGTTGTCATAAATACAGAGAAAGCAATGTTTAGGTTTATTATTTTATCTTCCATCAGACTGTTTTTTGCCGGATTAAGGCATTTGCCGGATCGCACCTGCCAATTTGCGACTCTACCTGGCAGCGCCTTCCTGTTCGCACACTTGCTTACTTACTGGTAATACACGTGTAGAGAAGTGCTGTGGTACAGTTGGTAATGTACGTGCGGGAGGAAGTGGGAGCTCAAAACCCGGTAGGAGCTTGCAGATGAGGGGTGCGTGAGCGAATGTCGTTTATGGTTCTAATGTGAAGCTTTATAGACCGGAATATTCTACAGGGTGATTCAAAATGTTCTTCGCATCCGCAAGGTGTGGCTGAGGTTGTTCATAATGTTGCCGTTTTTGTGAGAGGAAAAAAAATTAAAGTTGTTGACGTTTGGAAATCATAAAATGAAGATTATATGAAAAGTTAGAAGCTTAAAGAATTCCGCTTTTCACGTCACGTAATGTATTGTTCACATTAACGTGCTGAAACTTTGTTGTCACACTAAAATGTATGCTTAAGGTAAAACTGTGACACCTAAGACGCGAAGCGTTCATTAGTACAAACGAAATTATGAAACAATTGAGTCTCGCAATAACAAAGGCCAGCGTGTAACTTCGCAGTTTCCCCAGAGTCAACGCTTTGGTATGGGTAGTTTACCGCTTCTTACAGATAGATTGGTGAAATTTGGTGTTCAGGATCAAAGGTTTTTGGATGTATGGAGTCCGTCACTTTTCTTCGCTAGTGGAAATACCCTAACGATTTTGCTGGAAATGGATATCACACACGACTTATCACATTCTGACGCTGCTGACATTCAAGCAGCTCCGCTTTGGCCGGTGTCTCCCAGCTCCCACACTTCACCACATTACTCTTCCACACTCCCCTCTTCGCTCCGCTTCACCCCGCTTCGTTTCACCACGCTCCTCCTCACCCCGCTCCGCTTCACCCCGCTCCGCTTCACCCCACTCCGCTTCAACCCGCTCCGCTTCACCTCACTCCGCTTCACCCCGCTCCGCTTCACCCCGTTCCGCTTCACCCCCACTCCGCTTCACCCCGCTCGGCTTCGCCCCGCTCCGCTTATCCCTCTCCACTTCGCACACTCCGCTTCGCCGACTTCGCTTCGCGCACTCCGCTCCACACCCCTACGCTTCACCCCGCTCCTCTTCAACCCGTCCCCTTCACACCGCTCCACCCCCTCCTTTAATCGCCCCTCCCCGCCACGCCCTTCTCCTCCCCGAAGCACCCCATCCCACCCCACCCCACCACACCACGCTACGACCCTCCTGGTCCACTTCACTTGCACATGAAGTGCATGCCAGTGCCTACCCGCTTCTTCTCGCCCAGCAACGTTTCTCTTCAAACCCACTTCACCTCTGCCCGTGCCAACCCAACTCGCCCCGTTCCGCTCGCCCCGTCCCGCTCGCCCCGTCCCGCTCGCCCCGTCCCGCTCGCCCCGTCCCGCCCTCCCCGTCCCGCCCTCCCCGTCCCGCCCTCCCCGTCCCGCCCTCCCCGTCCGCCGGCCCCGTCAGGCCGCCCCGTCCCTCCGCCCCGTCCCGCCGCCCCGTCCCGCCGCCCCGTCCGCCGCCCCGTCCCGCCGCCCCGTCCCGCCGCCCCGTCCCGCCGCCCCGTCCCGCCGCCCCGTCCCGCCGCCCCGTCCCGCCGCCCCGTCCCGCCGCCCCGTCCCGCCGCCCCGTCCCGCCGCCCCGTCCCGCCGCCCCGTCCCGCCGCCCCGTCCCGCCGCCCCGTCCCGCCGCCCCGTCCCGCCGCCCCGTCCCGCCGCCCCGTCCCGCCGCCCCGTCCCGCCGCCCCGTCCCGCCGCCCCGTCCCGCCGCCCCGTCCCGCCGCCCCGTCCCGCCGCCCCCGTCCCGCCGCCCCGTCCCGCCGCCCCGTCCCCGCCGCCCCGTCCCGCCGCCCCGTCCCGCGCCCCGTCCCGCCGCCCCGTCCCGCCCGCCCCGTCCCGCCGCCCCGTCCCGCTCGCTCTGTCCCGCTCGCTCTGTCCAGTCCGCCCCGTCCCGCCCCGCCTCGTCCCGCCCTCCCCGTCCCGCCCTCCCCGTCCCGCTCGCCCCGTCTCGCCCGCCCCGTCCCACCCCACCCTTCCCACCTCGCTGGACTCCGTCCGATCGCGTCCCCGACTCATCGCGTAGCTCGCTGCCCGGCCGCACGGGACGCGCCCGTTGTTCCAGTTGACGGAGCCTGCCTCCTCGCGGGGCAGCCTGTTCGCCGCTGTCGGCGCGCCACACACTGCCGCCTTCCGCGCGTTATTCTCGCGACGCACAACCTGCACGCGGCATGAACCAGCGCGCAAGAAAGTGAGAACGGAAACGACGAGCGAGCAAGAAAAGAGAATAACGAAGGCTATGCGTAATTCATGGGCGGCGGGCAGAAACTGGAATTGTATTAACCGATTGGTTTGTTGTTCATAGGGGTTCTCTCAGGGATTAAGGAAAGACGATTGTTTAAAACGGAAGAGCTATAATTTTTTAAAAGATTTTTAAAAAGATATCGTTAACGGAGTGTGTAATTGTTGAAACTAATTCTATTATTCATACCAGTAATACTAGACTCTATTGTTCCCATCTGAATTTCAGCGTTACAAGCATATCAATGGATATGAGGTTTCTATCATTTCAGACTGAGTTAGTTCAGAGGCCAGCATTACCATTGGTCTCTACAGTGTCTTAGGGAGATGAGACACTTATGGTAGGTTTGAGTCCCAACGGTGGAAGATTTTTTGGCTAGGCCGACTTCAGCCGTTGTTCTGGAGGAGGGGTTCTGCACAGATCGTAGTTTCCCCTGATTTCTTCGGTCAAAATACCAAGCGAATGCAAGAGCAGTTCCATCAAGCGAGCCACTGATCTTCCCTTGTATGTCCTTGAATCCTCTGCTTCTACATATTGTCACAATTACACTGATGTCAGGAGACTAGTCAGGAAATTGGAGCTATGTTTCGCCTGGGGAGGGTAATCTGCTGGAAGAAATAAATATAGTGCTCAAAAAACAGCATCCCCGTTGCCCACAGTTGTAATCTGCAATATAATCCTGAAAATACACCACTTGGTTTGCAAAAATCGAGTGATTATGAAGGTAATGGTATCAGAAACATCGAGTAATCCACATAAAATATATGATTACCGATTTCTGAGAGCATATTGGATTAGGATAATACAGACACCCATTTCCTTTAGGTGATGCGATTTCATTGAGCACTACTGTATCTAGAGGAGGAATTCCCCCGCCAGGCGACGTGTAGGTCGGCGCCGTATCTCGCCCGCGGCTACTGAGTATCACCGCTACCTCTCAGGCTAAAGACACTTGTGAGACCTCACGTCCATAGTAGCCGACGCGCCCGGACGACCTAAAAATCTCACTCACCAACTCGCTCACCTCCTTGACGATAACACGGGACAAGCTCCCAAGTGCAAGTGCTGCAGCGGGAGGCGTCGCCCGCCAGGGATTCTTCCTCGCGTGTTCCCACGCCGGCAGCTGCCCCCGCCCCGCCCTTTCCCCCTCCCTGTCCCGCCCCCTTGCGCAGCCGCTGAGCGCAGCCGCCGCTTCCGGAACAGAACAAAGGCCGCGAGGAGCGCAGCGCGCAGATCGCAGAGCGCAACGATGCGCAGCGGGACGGCTGCGGGACGCGGCGGAGGCTGCCCTGCGGACACGTCTCTTCTTCTTTTTTACTTTCTCGCGCTTAAGAGGGGACTTCTAAGAAGAGAAAGTTATGTAATGATGCGCGGGAAAACGGTGAATTTTCGGTAGAAAATCTCTAATTGCACAGCCCTGGTAACGAAAAAGTGGGTAAATCCAGTTGCTAAATTTAAAAAAATTCTGTAATCAGTGGTATAGCCACAATCCGTGTTTTGTTTGTTCGTGATACCGAAAAATCGATTGTCGGCAAAACGCCTGTCCATCAGTCTGTCCGTCAGTCTGTCCATCAGTCTGTCCGTCAGTCTGTCCGTCAGTCTGGTCCGTCAGTCTGTCCTTCCGTCTGTCCCGTCCGTCTGTCCTTCCGTCTGTCCTTCCGTCTGTCCGTCCGTCTGTCCTTCCGTCTGTCCTTCCGTCTGTCCTTTCGTCTGTCCCTTTCGTCTGTCCTTTCGTCTGTCCTTTCGTCTGTCCTTTCGTCTTGTCCTTTCGTCTGTCCTTTCGTCTGTCCTTTCGTCTGTCCTTTCGTCTGTCCTTTCGTTTGTCCTTTCGTCTGTCCTTTCGTCTGTCCTTTCGTCTGTCCTTTCGTCTGTCCTTCCGTCTGTCCGTCCCTATGTCCGTCTGTCTGCGGATAATGCTAGCGGCTAAATCGTTCAGCAGATTCTCTTCAAAATTGATATTCCCCAATCGTTCTGGCTGATGCTGCCGCTTCTGGAATTTGAAATATATATTTTTATTTTGGGGTGTATTTTATATGAAGCCCCTCAGACATTTTCAAAATGTTCAAAAAAATTGCTCCAAATTTTTTAATTAAATATTGCATGCGAATGGCGTTTAAATATAATAATGCAGGTATTATTTTCGTTGATATCCTTGATATATCTAAAATTGCAAAAAACGCTCTATTAGGTTCCATGCCATCAGGAAAACTGCGTCTATACTCGCGCGCGAGAATCTGTCCTCTGCACCAATGTCCCAACATAATCAGGAAAAGTATGTATAATGCTCCTCTTGTTTGGGGATCTGCGATTCTTGAATCGATACCCTATTTTGATTCTTCTCTGAGATTCCAGGAAGTCACACATGAGCACTATTGATCATTAGGTACAATTGGGCTTGAAGCATGTACTCGTATTAATGCTCAGTAGATACATAACTTGCGATGCTAAAACAGCTCGTACTTTCTCGCCTGTATTTTTACGCAAAAATTACCCCAAAAAATACTGAAATTTTCGAAACATTGTACAGGATATTATTTTTAAATGTATCTTTCAGGGACGGACAGACGGACGGACGTTCAGATGGACGTTCAGACGGACGAACGGGCAGACGGACGGGCGTTCAGTCAGATGGACGAACGGACACGTTTTGTCGTCATTCGTTTTTTCGGTATTAAGGAGCCACAAAACAAGGATTCTAGTCAGGTCATGTGTTACAAGATGTTTTCTAAATTTTCATTACCAGGGTCCTGTAATAAGACTTTTTCTGACGGAAATTCGCCCTTTTTTCGACCAGCATTAAAATTATTTTCTCTACTACGTAGTGAGAGAGTAGAAACTCTTAAATAATGATAGAAATAAGAGTTTTCCTTCATTATGACTGCTCATTGTTATGAAATGTCACGATGCAAAGAGAGAACATGTATAGAATGTAAACAATTACAATATTCAACTTAATAAATGGAATAGTAAACGTCTTTTATTCGAATTATATTGGTTTGTTCTCATAAACTAAACACCCCATTAATAAAAATATGCATTTCAAAGAAATTTGCTCTTTCAATTTCCCGTATTTTTAGAATATACTTCTTTTGTGGCGTTAACAGTTTCCGTGCTCAAAACAAGAATAAAATGTGTCAATATCATTATCCTATTGCAGTTCTTCATTAAAAATATTTGTACGAATTTTTTGTTACCATTTGAAGCAAAGTGAGAGAGCGTCACTGTAGTATCCATTAGTTACGGTTCGTTGCGTTTGTGTGAGAATTACGCTGCTAACAAATACATTAGGATGGAAAAATAGTTGTTCTGAAAGTAATACTTTTTTTCTCTGATTAACGCACTATACTTTCGTTTTGTGCAAGCAAGTCAGTATTAGCCATGATTTGATATCCAATATTGTTTCAAGGAGCAAAAGTGTCTATTTAAGTATGCAAAATCATTGCAACTCATAATTATGTTATGTTATAAGTATGTTTACATCAAAATTATCTTATTATCAAGAATTAACTTGAAATAATGATAAGATTTTTATCCTTTCCCAGACAGCAGGACTTCAATTTGTGAAATATTGGGACAACGTATAAATAATGATTTCAGTTTTGCAAGTTCTATTCCAAGAGAAAGATCTTGGAAAAAATAATGGCCATATTTATTGTTCAGATTATAAACTGAGAAAAAAAAGATGTTGTCTAGATATCAATACTAGAGGAACCTGGCAAAGGTTCTGCCCTTCATCTCCCTCTTTCCCCTTCCATCACCCTTTCTCTCTGTTTCTTCCTCCCTCCCCTCTCTCTCTCTTTGTCTCGCCGTCTCTCTCTGTCCCTGTCTCAATGTGCCTTTGTCTCTGCCTCTCTTTCCCTCTCATTCACATTTAGTTGCAGATTGTACACGTCTCTGAGCATGTGAGCATATCGAGGAAGCGCCGGACCAGCAAAAATGTAATAGGAGGTGAGACTCGACCAAATTCGAAGAGAACTTGACGAACAAAATGTTTAAGGCGCAGTGACGCTTCACGACGCGTGTCTAATTTCCCGACGAGACCCCGGCTTACGCAGTATCGTAACATAAAACATCCTTGAGGCTGTCCAACGCATTTATACTGGAAGACAAAATTTCAAAATAGAATCCCCTCTTCCCCATCACATGTTCTTCGCTTTCCTTCACAGATCTCGTGACGCCTCTAAAGTCGACTCGTTACGATAAAGAACTGACCCGTTGATGATTTTGGACGACGTACAGCCGTCAATTAAAATTTCAACGCATGTACAGAAGGAAGGAATTTTTTTTCTTCTAAGCGTTCTCCTATAACGCAGGGCACTGAAAAAAAAGAAAAGGTTCATTACGAGGAAGAAGAGAGCCAGGCACGCGCGGTGAGAGAATGGAAGAGGCGCGTCGTTTCATAAGAGGGCGCGGGGAGGCGTTGGCAGCGTTGGCGCTGCAGGCCCCGCCCACCCGCGCAACCTATAAAGCCGCAAATGAATCCGGAGGTCACCTGGTGATTGATGAGGCCGAAGGGCGACGCACCAGCGCGGCCCCCGCCGCCCCCCGCCGCCCTCGCCGCCCCTCGCCGCCCTCGCCGCCCCCGCCCCCGCCGCCCCCGCCGCCCCCGCCGCCCCCGCCGCCCCCGCCGCCCCCGCCGCCCCCGCCGCCCCCGCCGCCCCCGCCGCCGCGTAATTTATGAGGCGAGGAGTAGCCGCGGACGCTCCCGGCGCCGTCATCACCAACTGCACCACCAACACCACCCCGAGCACGACTGCCACGTAACGACAGAATCGTTGTCTACAACACTATCACCACCGATACGACTGTCGCTGACATTGCCAACATATTCGCCTGTACCACTACTACCAACACCAACAACACTACCTACTATTGCTATGGCTATCGCCACCGTCACCGCCGTTACCCCCATCAACACTACCGCCAGCACCTGTTCTATCGCCATCACCAACACTATTACGATCACCAATACTACTACAATCACCAATAATACTGCAATCACCAACACAACTACAATCACCAACACAACTACAATTACCGACACAACTGCAATCACCAACACAACTATAATCACTAATACCTCTACCTTCACCAACACATCTCCCTTCACCAACACCACTAGCAACCGCTGCCACCATAAAGACAAAATAATTGTCTACAATCCTATCACCACCACTACGACTATCGCTACCCTACCCACCACCCACAACACTACCCGCTACCACTACCACTAACGCTCCCAATACCAACATCTTCACCTATATCACTGCTACCCTGGCAGGTATCATCTGTTGACGGTTTCATCCATCGGGAGCTTGTGTGTCACTACAGTGACGTCACTATGGTGACGTTCAAGCTCTCGATTGAATGAAACAGTCAACAACTGATACTTGCTAGGGCAGAGTTGAATAAATCGCAGTATACCATTATAACTATCGCTACCGCTACCGCCAACGCCACCACCACCATTACCGCAATCACCAACACTTACTCTGCCGCCACTTACTCCACCGCCGCCACCAGCACTTTTACAATCACCAATACTACTACAATCATTGCCATCGCCAACATCTTCGCTACAATAAACACCACTGCTATCTTCACTATTAACCACCACCAACACGAACACCCAACACCACCACCAACACGAACACCCAACACCACCACCAACACGAACACCCAACACCACCACCAACACGAACACCCAACACCACCACCAACACGAACACCCACACCACCACCAACACGAACAACCACCACCACCACCACCACCACCACCATTACTATCACCAACACCATCACTACCCCATCACCAACACCAACATTACCATCAATATCACCAACACCATCACTAGTACCACCACCACCACCATGATCAACAACATCACCAACACCATCGGGGGTGTTGGTGATGGCCCGCAGGGATGTTATTGGCGACGCGACGTTGTTACCACTAACTCTTTTGCAGATGGTAGCCCGTAGTAAAGCAGACAGCGCCCTAGCTTTCCACTTCTGGGTAAAGGATTGCAGATCGAAGTCCGTTTACGTGGAATTTCTGGTAGACAAAGGATTCTCACGGCAATTTTTTTTCGGATTTCCGTGCCTGGTTTTCGACCATTTTTTTGTCGACCCCTTTTCTTTCTCTTGGCTCCTTTAATGTATTTTAACCTCCAATATAGTTTTTATCTTCATCAATACTAGTTGGCATTTGCATCTCTCCTGCCCTCGACTAAGAAAACTGTTTTGTATTGGTCGAAACTCCTCCACATTTATTTGAAAATGTGATTCAACTTGTTGGATAGAGTTAAATAAGTGATTGTAATACTTATATGCAGTAATATAATTTGAGATGGCTGTGTTATTGTGATAAAGTCCTTATTAAATCGTAGCCATAATTAGAATATAAAATTAATTCACTCATTTCATATTACTACCATCGTGAAGTTATTTTCATATTTTCACTAAAAGTAACCATAATTTTTGTTAAGTATGTTATGTTAGTAATTGAAACAATTCAAATTAGTAGCTAAATTTATTAACTCTAACAATTGCTTTCATTTTGATCACGTTCTCTTGATCATCTTCAAGTTCATACAAAACTTGGAAAAGGAAGAAGTAATCCCTCAATCTTTCAAGAGTCCATCAGAATATTGAACAACAGGAAACTTTTCTAAAGAATAGAAATAGTTTGAAGGAAAGTAAGAAGGACGTTTTTGGTGCGTCGAGAATCTTCTTAGTCTCATCTACTTCCTGCGTTTCTCTCGCCACAAGGACGTGAGCAGGTGATGGGCTACTGACGATTTGCTTCGAGATCTCTCGATGTTTAGGCACTCTCTTCTTTCGAGTAAGAACAACTTTCCCTTTGTTTGTTTTTTTCGTGTTTTCTTCTTAACCTTAGTTTTTTTCAAATGCAAGAGATGTGAAAAGTAATTGCCTCTCTTCTTCATGATGTATTCCAAAATTATTATAAATATTACTTGGCAATCTTGTTTGAAAAAGCTTCAAAAAAATAGTAGTAAAAATACAGTTGCAAAGAGTTGTGTGTCAATAAACTCGTAAACTAGAACTAATTTTCCTTTGAAAAGTAAATTCTCGTCGTCTGCTGTCATCCATGTCCCGCAGTTTTATGTAATTTATGTGAATAGTGCTTTTCCTCTTGTTCTTGGGAGTGATAATGCAGGATTTCGTATACCGAGTGCGTTGGAAATGTTGCCATTTACGAGGTTGTTTCAAGAAGCAGACGTTTCCTTCGCGTTTCGTCTTTTGCACCAGATGAAGAGGCGACATAAGAGTTGATGGTGCCAAGACGTTCAAGGAGCGTATGCCATTTTCACTTACAGCCTTACAACACACAATTCTCTCCTACTAAAATGCTCGAATAGTTGTGACAAACTGAGAGTAACTATCAAAAATGTAGGGATAAAGAACTTTCGCATTAATAATTATTAATTTGCACGAGAATTAAATTATTTTAGTTAGTTTATTTAAAAAAGACTTTCGTTTAGATATTTAAGCAGCAAGGCACAAGAATGTAGTACACTCAAAATGAACTAAATATATTTTAATGAATAAAAACACAATATTTACAAAATGGGAACAGGTGTTTTTAGCTTAATTTATTTATTATAATTTTTCCATCAAATTGCACTCAGAAACCGTCTCGTTAACAACTGTTTTTTATCTAGCGAGGGCTACGCGAAGTTGACTATGGACGAAGTAGCATTATTTTAAAATAACACCTACCAGTCAAAGATTGTATAATGTACAGAGAACTGCCAATCAAAATAAATTTAGGGAAGTGTACCTGGTGTTGCTGGATTTGTCAAATACCCTAATCTCACTCCTATCATCTGACGCAAACTCACTCCTATCATCTGACCCCAAACTCACTCCAACTTTTTTAAGGCGCACCGCTAAAACTACCGAATTGTATGTATCGCCAGATATCATTGACAAAGAATAATTTCTGTGGGTTCATATTGATAGGTTTTTAATTTTTATTGTTTACGAAGACGTCCTCACAAAAACAATATTTTTGGGCAGCATATCCTTAAACCATTCGAATTAACACGCAAACAAAACAGGTTTGTTTATCGCTCCAGATGCCCAAACTTCACGACACAATTATGGAGATGCAGGAATTATGTTCATAGGGGTTTATGTTTCATAGTAATTCATTAATGTTTTAGACATTTTTGTAGTGAAAATGGATTTTGAGGTGATAACACTAACGTCACTTAGTTGGTGGAACACAGATCTTTATTTTTTGGCAATGATAGTTTACTTCCTATGGGGTTTTTAAATACAATAAGACCTCTTTGATCAAACATCTGTTCATAGCGGACAGTTTTCTAATCTAGAACAAATACTTCTGTTCTCTGTAGCGACTACATATCTCAGATCTCCGGTTTTGTTTCTACACCACTTCACAGTTTCCCAGTAGAAGCCGTGAATTTATTAGTTTATTTTTCAGTGTAATATATTCTTGTGCCTTGCGGCTAAAGTATCTAAATAGAAGTATTTTTTAAATAGTTAAAATAATTTAATTCGTCTTTATGTTCCTTAGCATAGCAAATTTCGAAAAAAAATATTTCTTAATACTAAGTGTTCAAAAAAAATTTTACGGAGATGGAATGATTTTTTTTTGTTCATTCATTAAGTCTTTATTTTCATCCTATACATACGTTCGATAAGAAACAGACTTTTCTCGATCCCGAGTGTTTACTTATAATTAAAGTGTTGATAATCGTTTTCGAAGTGTGTTGATGGAGAATTATCTGTGCCAGCTTCCCGAACTTGCAAATTTACAGAGTTTTGTGAGAACTGCGCCTTAAAATCGTAATTTTTCCTTAGTGTCAAGAGGGACCATTCTCGTTAGTAAAAATACTTACAGAGTTCCCAAGGCCAAAGAGCTTTCTTTCGCGTCTTTATCGTCAAATGTTCAACTCCAAATGCTCCTGCTGCCACCGAACTGTTGAAAGTACATTACGAAATAGACTCCTGACTTGCATCTTTCCATCCGCTCTCAGTCAAAGCATTATATTATACCATGGGTCAAAAAAACCATATTCTCGGCTCCCAACCATGCATGGCACAACTCTTAACCCGCGCAAAGCCCATCCATAAAGAACCGAGTCACGCGTCGGTCTCCTGGAAACCTGGAAACAAGTGTCTCCCTGAGAGCGAAACAACACACTCGAAGGGAGGAAATGGAAAAGAGAACTGGTTTCCGCCATTAGACGGCCATTACAATAATAATTCCGTCGAAGAGGCTGCTAATTCAAGCACTTTCGGGCGGAACAAAACTTGTCCCTGCCAACTCTCTCAATCTCTGGTAGAGGTGGAATATTCATGCGAAGGGGGGTGCGACTGGGAGGTTCGTACAGTCGCCACAGCGTGTCATTGCCGTAATGACTTAAATACACTTCTTAACCGCCGTGTCGACCGAACTCGCCCTGTCGTAAATCTACCGCAGCGTATAACTCCCGGCCCCACCCGCTGCGCCCGGAGGCCTGAAGGCGAGGTCTAAATTGTTTCGCGAATTTCCAGCAGGACGTCCGGTATCGAGTTGCGTGCTGAGGCTTCATTTCCAGTTGGCACGCCTGATTGAGATTTCGAATGCATGGAACAATACGGACTTAACACGTGTACCAACTTCGAGATTGTTATGTTGTAGACGTCGGCGTGGTCTTAATTTATGTTGGGCGGACCAACGGCTTTATTTCGAAGGATATTCCGAGGAAAGGTTTTGAAATGCACGAAGGGGGTTTGAAGTGCACGACCTTGCGTAAGGAGTTTCTACAAGGTTTTCCGATTTGTCATTGTCAGAGGTGGAAATGCTGGAGTCCGTTTCCTTCGAAGGAAATTAATGCTCGTGGAATGAGTTAAAGTATAAATTAACAGAATGAACGTCAGTGTGTATGAAGTAGGTTGTATTTGGTAAAGAATTAACTTGTGCAGTATCCGTTGGAACTAACTTTATTTACAGACTATAAATGTAAAAAGAAATGTGATGTGGATTTCCAATTGTATTTAAAAAATACGTATTAGGTTTAAAATTGAATATAGTATAATAATAAGTAACCAAATTATGTAACTTCCAATGGCGAGAACTTTTAAACACGAAAAAAATTATTTACATAGTCAAAAGCATAGGCATAGGCAAAAGCCGTTCACGGCATGCAAAGCAATGCAGAGGGCATGCATGTAAAGTTCAATTGTTAGCACGTGTGTTATAAATGTGCCGATGCTTAAGTGCTCAGATAAATCTGTGAACAACAAGGGAAAGCAATAACTTTCGTCGTGAACCACTACTGGCTTTAATGTGCCATTAAGTAATTGATACAGTAAGGCTGTCTAAAAAATAGTGTATGACACACGTGGTAAAAGTGCTTATATTTTGCTCGTAGGATTGCGTCAATCAGCCTATCGGTCTCCTATCGCAATCTTTCCTACTTGCAAAATAAAAAGTAGTTTTTTCCTCTCGTATCATAAATAACTGTTTTGTATTCTTAAAATTAGAAAAATATCTTGACAACACATTTTCATTAATGAAATTAGTCAACATCTAGCACTTCAAATATCTCAGATTAACGTGATTTAAACTGGGAACGTTTTTCGTTCTGGCATGGAAGTTTACCGTATATTTAGTTTAAGAGTTGAATATAGAGAAGAACACAGTCCTCAAATTTACAATTGAATTTTCATGTAAGATAGCAAAGATTACATTAAAATTATATCTGCATTTGGAAGGAAATGGTAAATTCCCTAATGCACATACAACAAATATAGACATATACTTTTATTTTAAAAGTACTTGGAGAGAAATACCACATAGAGTAATTGAAACTCTTCAATCTCACTTTCAAGGGATTAATTTAAAATAAACAAAAATATTTCACTCCTTTGAGAGTCTCACATTTTGGTCTCAATATTATGACAGTGCCTTGTGGATGGTGGGTTACTGGTGTAAGTTACTGGTCTAGTTTTGACGCATTTACTCGATCATGACACTTCCGAAAGAACCACTTCAGAAGCAGAGAACCGAACCAGCAACACCCTTTTTTCCGCTCACGAGACCCGGTTCCGAGCTAGTAAATAACGGAGCAGCCAAGTCATTGAGGCGTAGAGCTCGCCTCTTTCCTCCCTCCGTCTCGTTTAGAGGCGAAAATAGAAGATAAAATCATGAAAAGGCTAAACCTGCTCTCGTCCATCCGAGCTGTGTTTGCTCTCCTTATTTATTTACTCAAGAGGCCGGGGACAAATTTGCAGAAGGAGCCCGCTAAGTAGAGAAGTCTGCGGATACAAACAGTCAGAAAAGAGTTTGGGACGTGCTTCACCGAGGTTCTGTTTTCACGAATTCTGTAGTCGAGAGTACCGAGAAAATTTGAGTCGATGAGAAGGGGTTTTTCATGACTGAAATGGGAGATCTTGATTTCGTTTGCATACTCCACTTTCTAAATTTAAAACTTTGTCTTTGAGAGCATGTGACTTGCATAGAGGGGAGATAACATCAAGACCGAAAATGCCGCAGTGCACTTCAGGCCTGACGCCGCGAAACTGTCGGTAACAAATCAATAGAAATTAATATTTACGACATAAGTGTTAAAATTATTTTTTATGGTAATTATTGTTATTGAATTAGGAAAATGCAAGACGCCACACCAAAAGCAAAATAAGTCTATTTGGCCAGCAGTTTTGATTAATTAACTTGCGTAAGTGATCTTAATAATACTTTATTATTGTATAATAGAGTAATCGTATAATAGAGTAATTTATAATCGTTTGGTAGAACTTGAGTGAGACTATTAGACTCATGGGAATAATTTTCTTGCTAGCGTTTTAAAAAAATCAATGTTTTGTGTTTAAAAATAAAAAAATAAAATGTGTATATATCTAAATGAACCACAGTAAATTAACAGTTGCATACTATTGGGAATGAGGGTCAACGACTGACCCAATGAAGTTTTTTTCCCTCTACCTTTGTTAAGGTAAAGAGTTTCATCGTGTAGAACTTTATTATCAGAATCTTTCCTAAATCTAACTGATAGTATCGACTTCTAACGCTTATCGGATGTTTACAAAACAATTTCAAACTGTCACCATGGGTAATCACTTCCTGAAAAGTCCGACCCTCTCTTATAGCGAGATCTGACCGTAAACACGTTGCAATCTTATTTAGGACCTGTTGATGTAAAAAACAGTTTTTCATTATAAAGAATGTTGAACTAGTTCGAAAGAAAACTACTTAGCATCTGTACCCTCACGAAAAGGACCGAAAATACTGAGTATTCAAAAATGCCATTCTGCCATACTAAAACCTGAAAATGTTTTAAAAGGAACTTGCAGAAAAAGATTGTAGTATGTTGCAAAATATATGTAGCAGTAAATTCTAAATATATAAAATTTTCCTTCAATTATACTGCGATTTTTTCTGTCGTTAACGCTCTCCCCCGCCCTCTTTGGTGTTCTCCTGTTACAAGAATGATGAAGTATGAGAGTGTAAAGATGCTTTCAGAAAACGTATATAGAACTTTCGTTGTACATTTTCAGGATAATAGTATAAACAACTGTAGCAACGGCACAATTAACATACAGTTTTGGTAATAGTTGTTGATGAATTTCACAGTGATGTCATTAGTATTTTGTATATCATAATAATATTAACAATTTAAAGGTCATTTGCGCAGTCTTCTAGTAATTGAAATTTATTGTAACACATAATACGTTTAATGAGCATATTAATGCATATACATTTAACTCCTTTCTTTTATTAACATCATCACGAATTAACAGACATCTTTACTACTGACTACGATAAAATCCTTTTATACACGTCTTAAAATATAGAAAAAGCTATTTTTTTTGTTTTTGTTCTCTCTTACCTTTCGTGATACAATTTTCAACATCACTGTAATTACTTTTTACAAAGTGCCAGCGCGAGTATGCGTGCCTTGTAGTTCGATAGAAAAGTATTTTTGAAACATGTATGGTAGCCAAGTTTAACTTTCATCGTAAGAATAAACATTTTACATTTGTAGTTCTCAATTGCAAAATAACTCATGTTTTTTCTCTCTTTCCATTTTCAGGTGAGTTGGAATGTGCATTTCTTATCGGTTGTGTTCTGTAAACCTACCGAAAATATCGTAAGTACCTTAAGAGTTTGGTAGAGAGCGACTTGGAAACATTTTTTTTTCACTTTTTCAATATTCTTTCATTAAAAAATGTAGTCTTTAAAGTCAGTTGATTTTCATATTAGGCTAGAAGGAGATCTATGCAGATTAGGAAGATGGAAATCTACTTCATCATTTTTAAATCGTTATTATATTCGCTTATAATTGAAAATTTAATGCATTCATCAAATTTAGTAGAATGATTTATTACCTTTATATCGAAAAATACTAATTTAAAGCTCATTTATTTCTACAATGACATGTACAACTCGTTTTTGCAATAAATGGAGTATACTATTTTGAGTTTCTAATTACGTTATTAATTAAAATCTTCAATGATGTATCAGTTATGGTAATAATATAATTGTTTACATTCATGTGTTAGCGATAACTGACTTTATAAAACCGGAATCGATTCGTTTGCTTATTGTTCGTGAAAAAAATTGACGTTAAGTTATTTCTATTTGTGTTAGTTACACATCTGTAGCGAAATTAAATACATTCGTAATGCAACCTAAATTACATGAACCGAAAAAAAACAAGTTTTTGTGAGTTCTTTACTAATTATAATATAGCCAACAAGAAACGAATGAATTGTGTCCATCCCTTCTGTTGAATCGGTTCCTTCGCGTATTGTTCGTGTAAAAATTGACTCTAAGCTATTTCTACTCGTAAAATTTGTGTTAGATCTTTAGTTACAAAACTGTAGCAAAATTAAATAATTCCTAATGCAACTTAAATTACTTGAGCCGAAAAAAAACAAGTTTTTGTGAGTTCTTTACTAATTATAATATAGCCAACAAGAAACGAATGAATTGTGTCCATCCCTTCAAATGATGAATCGGTTCATTCGCTTATTGTTCAAGTAAAAATCGTCACTAAGCTATTTCTACTCATATAACTAGTGTTAGATCTTTAGTTATAAAACTGTAGCAAAATTAAATACATTCCTAATGCAACCTAAATTACATGAACCGAAAAAAACAAGTTCTTGTGAGTTCTTTACTAATTATAATACATCCAACAAGAAACGAATGAATTGTGTCCATCCCTTCAGTTGAATCGATTCATTCGCGTATTGTTCGTGTAAAACTTGACTCTAAGCTATTTCTACTCGTAAAATTTGTGTTTGATCTTTAGTTACAAAACTGTAGCAAAATCAAATACATTCCTAATGCAACCTAAGTTACATGAACCGAAAAAAACAAGTTTTTGTGAGTTCTTTACTAATTATAATACATCCAACAAGAAACGAATGAATTGTGTCCATCCCTTCAATTGATGAATCGGTTCATTCCCGTATTGCTCGTGCAAAAATCGACACTAAGCTATTTCTACTCATAAAATTTGTGTTAGATCTTTAGTTACAAAACTGTAGCAAAATTAAATACATTCCTAATGTAATCTAAATTACATGAACTGAAATAACAAGTTTTTTTTGTGAGTTCTTTTGTATAATATATCCAACAAGAAACGAATGAATTGCGTCCATCCCTTCAACGGACTTCGCGCCGCTCCGCCGAACGCATAAAAACCGGAGGGGGCCGCGACTTGTTTGTAGTGCGCGGGGATGGGCAGGGGGCCGTGAGAGGGGCGGGGGGAGGAGGACAAGGTGCGGGCAAGCCGTGCATCGCTCGCGGCGCGCACGATCCGAGATCCGGAACGGACTTCATTCGCTCCGTTTTTTTTTCTGCTTCCTCGTTCCGGCTAAACGAACGACCGCTGGAGACGGCAGCTTCTTATGCGGTGAACGGGCGGTTCGGATGCACGTGTGCGATTGCTCTTCGCCTGGGAACTCTACGCCGCTCCCGGGGTGCCAGTGAACTCTGCCGACGGGACTCTGCCCGGTGGTCGCGGTTGGGGCTTCGGTTACGCGTGTGAAGGCCCTGACAAAGAATTGGAAACTGCTGCCGGCGACTGGCCTTCTCGGTGATACCTACGTCGTTAGTGATAGAGGGAAATGAGAATGAATGAGATTAATTATATTTTAAGCCGTGGCATTAAGGGTTATCACTAAGCTGGTTCTTGGGGAGAATTTGAAATGTTCACCCGTTTCCTCAATTTCTCGGTGATACGCACGTCGTTAGTGATAGGAAAGAAGTGAGGTAATGGTTTCATGTAGATCTTAAAACCGCATGGATGGCTAAATCAGCTGTGATCGCTTTCCAGGAGAATGTCACACGTTCACGTTCATCCCCTTACTAAATTTCTTTTCGATATCCACGTCCTTTGTACAATGGAAAAAGGGGAGTTTGCTTATCTCTGGGAACTCTACGCCACTCGCGGGGTGCCAGTGAACTCTGCTGAGGAGAGAGACTGCCCAGTCGGACCCAGCGCGCGGAGTGGAGATTCGGTTACGCGTGAGAAGACCCTGACAAAGAATTCGAAACTCCTGACGATTGCAGACTTTCTCGGCGACACCTACGTCGTTAGTTATAGGGAGTGGGCTGACGAACGAGACATGAAGTCCTCGCATTATGAGTTAGGATCTCTATGCAAGCTCTCGCGGAGGAGTTGACTTTCATCTTTTCTGAATTTCTCTGTGATATCCATATCGTTAGTGCTAGGGGAAAAGTAAAGTGACGGGTAAGTTTTTATTTAGTATGGAGTGGATAGTCCCCTGTGATCGCTTTCCAGGAGAATGTGACACGTTCATCCCCTTACTAAATTTCTTGTCGATACCCACGTCATTTGTGCTGTGGATGAAGGTAAGATTGCTCTTCTCCTGGGAACCCGCCGCCGATCCCGGGCTGCCAGTGAACTCTACCGACGGGACTCTGCCCGGTGGTCGCGGTTGGGGCTTCGGTTACGCGTGTGAAGGCCCTGACAAAGAATTGGAAACTGCTGCCAGCTACTAGCCTTCTCGGTGATACCTATGTTGTTAGTGCTAGAAGGAAATAGGATAACGGATGATATTTTAAGCCATAGCATTAGGGGTTACCGCCATGCTAGATCTTGGGGAGAATTTGAAATGTTCACTCGCTTCCTCAATTTCTAGGTGATACGCACGTCGTTAGTGATAGACAAGAAGTGAGGTAATTGTTTTATGTAGATCTTACAGCTGAATGGATGGCTAAGTCACCTGTGATCGCTTTCTAGGAGGATGTGACAAGTTCATCCCCTTACTAAATTTCTTATCGATACACACGTCGTTTTTGCTATGGAAACATTTAAGTTTGCTTATGTTTGGAAACCCTACGCTCCTAGTATGTACAAGGCGCAGCGAGAAAGTTATTTTCCCTAGGTGATTAACAACAAGAAAATACAATTTTATGGAAACACTTAACTGTTAATAACCAAAATTGAGACATTTGCGTTGTGTCGTGGGGTCAACACCTGTCTCTCTTTGTGTCGTGCTCGTCTTCCGCCTGGGTTAGGTCCCAGGCTTTGGTAGCAACCTGCAAGTCTGGATCCCTGTAATACGTGCAATGCTGCACGGACCGGAATTTCTTGAGATGTAAGAAACGACGGAAATCGCTGGGGGGCGAGATCCGGACTGTAGGGTGGATGGTCAAATACCTCCCAGCGGAACTGCAGCAGAATATTTGTTGTGATTCGGGAGGTTTACCCACAGTGGTAAGAATTTCAACACTGCCCATACACCTAGGTCGAATTCAGCCGCTGTCAGGAGGAGAATTCTAGCTGCCGGCTGCTATGATCGGTAGTTTTCCGCGGTTTCTCCGATCAGCATCAGGCGAATGCCGGAGCAGTGCCCTAACAAAGGGTCCGCGGACCGCGCGCGATCTTAATTTTCTCTTCCTTGTCCTATCCTTACCCCTTACACACACACACACACACACACACACACTTACATGCACTACACCACCATATTTGTCGGGAGATAAGTCGGGAGCTTAGAGCTTGTCCCGGCTGGGACGGTACCCCTCTGGTGAGAGATACCTGGTTGGGGAATATCTCCCCAAGGCGCCGTAGGTCGGCTCCGGATCTTGCCAGCCAGCGGAGTAAGATCGCCGCAACCCCCGCGATAAAATATGCACTACACTTACGTGAGTCCTTAGTAGTTGACATATCCTGAATCACTAATTAATTATTCGAGAGGTTTATGGCTAACCTTAAGGCCATCCATCTTGTAGTCCGGCTCTTGCCTCCAGCAACCTCAATCTTTTCTAAGTGGAAACCAACTCTTGTCTTCAGAAGAATTATAGACTGGCAGCAGAGAGCCGTTTCCATGTTTTCAACGATGTGCTGTAGAAGGATGAAATAGAAATTCTCTATTTATACTTACGAATCACAGTTAGCATAACACACTTCATACCCCATCCTGCAATTACTACGCTTTGAGTTGAGGGATGGATCCTGTGTGTGTCTCTTAACGAATTAAATAAACAAATCCATTTAATTACTTGGGATCAGATATTTGTGCCATACTTGGGGAAAAAATTGAGAAATCACCATATTATACGGATTTTAGGATTTTAATTTATCTGTCTTATAACCATCAGCAGAATAATACAGTACGGTTTGATAAACATTCCTTGAAGTCGGGAAATGTGTCACGTTTTGCCTAATTACTCAATTTCAAACTGAAGTGGAAAAGATCTGCTCTCGAGACCTTCAGTTGTATCTGGAATAATTTAAATGCCATGTAATATGAATAACAATTATTTTTAAAATGTTTTAATGGGTAACTATCTGGAAAAAATGTTCGTGATAAAATTGCACGCTCAAGGAAAAGTAATAAGATTTGAGAGTTGAGCTGATGAATAAAATAATAATAAATTAAATTCCCTAATGGCCTAATATATTTTATGGCTTACACGCACATGTGCGTGACTCTCGGATAAATCGGTGACAGGTTTTGAAAACGAAGGTTACATTTACCGTGTACAAGTGGCGCAGCATTGTGTGTGTGTGTGTGTGTGTGTGTGTGTGTGTGTGTGTGTGTACGAGAGAGAGGGAGAGAGAGAGAAAGAGACAGAGCAGGCGGTTCTGGTTGAATTTTACTACAAAATGTTACAACTTAATTTAGATAGAAACGTAATATAATTTCTTTTAAGAATAAGCAGTGGCGCCCCCAAGAGAGGGGTCTCATGCAGATTCAGTCTATTCCCAGGACCCAATGATTCTTAATATATCTGTTGCTATATAAATATACAAAAATATAACTTTTGTTCGTTTTCTATACTATCAAAAGTCATTTAATATATTGTAAATTGTAAACGTTATAAATATTAACAATAAGTCAACAAATTAAAATAAATTTTACGACTAGTATAAATGAAAAAGTCTATAAGAAATCAGGTTGGCTGGAAACTACACCTGCACCCCTACCCAAGAAAAAATCTTAAGTGCGCCTCTGATAAGCTAAAATATCAGAGTGTAATGTTTCGAAGGAGTCGGGGTGTTATCTACTTCGCTTGTTAGGCGTGTGGACGACTACCCGTTTGTCCGTAGCTCTAAGCTCCCGATTGGTCTCCCGGCAAATGTGGTAGTGTAGTGCGTGTAAGAGTAAGTGTAAATGTAACTGTAAGTGTAAGTGTGTGTAAGGGGTGAGGAAGGACAAGTAATAGGAACGAAAGATCGTGCGCGGTCCGTGGCCCACTTGTTTAGTTTAGTTAATGCCTTATTTTACGTGGCGAGACTCGGGCCATCAGGCCCGCTCTTCCGTCTGACCACGCAAATTTCGCTACGCTTCCTTTCACCAACTAGCGGAGAAAGGAGGTATTCCTTGGGCAACGAAACAGGCGATTTGAATTTAGCTCAGAGGCGTCGTTTAGGCTTGAGAATCTTTTACATGCAAGTAAATCTACTAACATGGGACAACCGGCTTTACTTCCCCTCCGAAGGAAGGCGATTTGTAAGGATACAGCTCCGGCAGTAGCCTGGTTTTGATTGGAGAAACCTAGAAAAACTACAGATGAGAGCAGCCGGCCGCTGGAATTCTCCTTCAGACATCGACAGAACTCGATCTTGCTGGTGTCGAAAATGTTGCCATCGTCGGAACGTGAACCCCGTGACCTCTCAGTCAGAGGCACTGCAATTACATCAGTTGAATTGAATTGCCTTATTTTACGTGGCGAGACTCAGGCCATTTCGTCTGACCACGCAAATTTCACTACGCTCCTTTCACCAACTAGCGGAGAAAGAAGGTATTATATTGGGCGACGAAACAGGCGATTTGAATGTAGCTCAGAGGCGTCATTTAGGCTTGAGGAACTTTTACATGCAAGTAAATCTACTAACATGGGACAGCCGGCTTTACTTCCCCTCCAAAGGAAGGCGAACGAAGGATTTTTTCGCCCTTAAAAATCCACGACTTCGATCGGGTTTGAACCCGCGAACTTGGGTACAGCAGTCCGTTACGGTAACCGCTACACCATGCGAACCGCGAACTTGATGCCTGAGCCACCTCTTCCGGTTTAATGGTAGGACACATATCGTACATCGCCGGGTTTCATCCCAATCCTATGGAATTTCCTCCTAATCCATGTGGAATTTGGGGTGGGCGAATTGTGCTCTCGGCAGGTCTTCTGGGGAATCCCCCGATTTCCCTCTTTTTTTTAATTGAAGGTCGCATCAACATTAAGGTCATTAGTGACCACTATTGGGTTTAACGTTATTTAACTGGAGATGGCATGATATTGTGATTATAGGGGTGAAATGACGAACACAAATACAACCATGCCCGAAGTGGGACTCGAACCCGCGATCCTTTGGTCCGAGATAGCTACGACACTACTGACTTAGCGATCTCGGGAGCGGAATGCGGAGGGAAGCGGATCCCCGGTAGCCGAGGTGTCTAAGGCAGTAGTGTCGTAACGATCTCGGCCACCCAAGGATCCGCTTCCCTGCTTCTTATTCTATCATTACAGCTGTTCTTTACCCAGATCAACCAACGGGAGTAAAATACAAATCATCCAAAACCAATTCATAAGGGCATTATCAAGGCACCATCGTTTGTATCCAATAAAAATAATTCAATCTCCAAATCAAAGTGCAGCGCATCATACCTATCAATCAATTCTACCCTAACCTAATAAAGATACCTAATTTAATCGTATTCAATCTAGCTAGAAACCTAATCGATACCACAAGAATAAATAGCTAGTAACTTTCTTTCATGTTCTTAATAAAAGTTTCCGCAATGGACCCTTAGTAGAGGTGACAAGTTTATTTCCTCCACCGCAATGGTAGTTGTAAGTTTAAGTAAGTTATAAGTTTGTAGGTTTACAAACATACGTATAGATTAATTGTAATCATGATCTATGTACTACATGTCATCAAAAGGAAAAAAATGTTTAAAAAAATATGCAGGTCACCACTCGTGGGTCGTAATGATTAATTATGAATGGACATAGTAGTTGAAGAGGCTACTAAATTCCCCTTTCATAACTAAATAATTAAACTTAATGAAATATAGAAATTACAATTTTCTTCCTTCAGTTATATCCCTAACAATCCGTTGACGTCTAAGTGCAGATTCTAGCCTTTACTGCGCAACTATGAAGATATGAATAATAGTTTCAAATGATTATGAGGTACGCGGCGGTATTCTTCGCCTTCAAAGCCACAACCATTCATCAGGGTAATTTATCAGGTGTCAGCGTCAACATCTGCTTACACAAAATTCACTTAAAATACATCTATATTATTTTACACCACCTTTTCAGATACATTAAACAATTAAAAAAAAGTTGTCATATAAAAATATTTAAAAAATTCTGCTGCGAAATTTTTTCTGTTCGATTGTAAAAATTAATTAAAAATTCTTTAATAATCCTGTTAATGCATTAATTACCTTTTGAATTGTATAATTCTACAAGTGTTAGTGTGCCTGTGACATATTGTAATCAATAATTGACCCTTATCTCGACTAGATTTTCGTTCAGCTCCCTTTCATCCATTGAACAAAAGCTAGGATACGTCGCTTTGCTTCTTGGGAGTAAATAAGCTTTACTTCCCTCCTTCCATACGTTACATTCAGTTGCTATACAATAAACAAAAATTTTACGCCTAACGTAGGAATCAAAAAATATAAATTTGACGCCTAACGCATTCGATAAATAGAAATTAACGCCTAACGTGGCAATCGGTAAATAAAATTTTGACTCCTAATGTGGTATTTAATAAATATTTAACGCATAACGCGGTATTCGATAAATAAAAAATGACGCCTTAAACGTATTCGATAAGTGAAAATTTTGCGCATATTGTGGTATTCGATAAATAAAAAAATTCTCGCCTAATGTGGTATTTGATAAATTTAAAAAATTGACGCCTAACATGTATTCGATATGGAAAAATTTTGCGCCTACCATGGTATTCGATAAATAAAAAATTCACGCCTAACATGTATTGGATAAATAAAAGTTTTACGCTTAACGTGGAAATCCAAACTCATCTGTCACGAAAAGCGGCCGCCGCCTCAGATGTTTGCGTTATTCATGTAGACAAACATTCATTACTCGCATGCAATTACCTAAACATTATTTTAAAATTAATTTACCTCCTTGCAATGCATTTGCATGCAATTTGTACGTAGGTACAAAAAAATAACACATTTGTTCGCAACAATTAATCACGGGCGCGATTATTCCGTCACACATCCTAGAACTAATCGCGGAGTAACGAAACATTGCAAGTTCATTTCCGTCCAACAAAAGCAAAAGAGGCAAGAAAAAAACCTTTCCCGGAATCCCGTCTTCACACGGAGCTGTTCAAATGGACGGTGGGAGAACGCTTGCCGCCACACGATCGCCGCCTACGCCAGCACGCTCCCGCCACCGCCCCCGCCCCGCCCCCACCGCCCCACCGCCGCCCCACAATCAATGTCACCGCCACAGCCGCCGCCGCCATCACCGCCACAGCCATCGTTGCCGCCACCGTCACCGCCACCGCCGTCGCCGTCGCCGTCGCCGCCGCCGCCGCCGCCGCCACCTCCACCTCCACCTCCACCTCCACCGCCACCGCCACCGCCACCGTCACCGTCACCGTCACCGTCACCGTCACCGTCACCGTCACCGTCACCGTCACCGTCACCGTCACCGCCACCGCCACCGCCACCGCCACCGCCACCGCCACCACCACCGCCACCACCACCACCACCACCTCCACCTCCACCTCCACCACCACCATCACTACAGCCGCCGCCGCCGCCGCCGCCGCCTCCACCGCAGCTACCGCCGCTGCCTCTGTGCAGAAGGCGGTTGCGGCGGCGCATACACACAGCGAGCAACCCGAGGAAGGAGCACGCCCACAAAAAACGAGTGAGAAAGGAGACATCGGGCAGTGGGCCAGTACAGCGTGCACACACTCTCCTTTTGCGCTCTTGGTTCTCCGGGTCCTGTTTTCTGCTGTCGCACGCAAGAAGGCAGTCTCTCCTCAAATGTTAGAATTGGAGATATGCATGTTTCAACTTAGGAATATCCAAAAACATGTTGAGTCACTGCCATTTGTATAGTCTGACATCCAAAAGACGATGGCGATATTTCCACAAAAACTAGATTTCTGCAGATTTTTACTTTGGAATATCCAATAACAAGTTGAGTTACTGCAATTTGTTTAGTTTGTCAGACCAATGGGTGAAACATACCACTTTGGTGCTTCGTAAGATTACCATGTAACAAGAAAAAGATCCTGATGAAATTGCCAAATGTTGGAGATACTGCCTTCTGGTTAGGACGACAGTGTTTCCTGTCCGCTTTTTATTTGAAAATCTCCCTGTCGGGCTACCTTGGAGCGTTTGCAACACATTGTCGATTTCTAAGTTTTCGATCATAAAACAAGAGAAATTTTAGTTATAAAATAATGAAAACATTTTTGGTTCACTTCTCCACACTTTTGACCAGTAAACAGGGTAGTGAACTGTCGAACAAATTGTGCATTGTGCATTGCCGTAACGTGATACGGAATACATGTATTTAGTTTATATCAATATGTTAAAACTTTTGCAAGGTTAATAAACTGCCTAACAATCTGAAATCGAGTGAGTTATGAAAAATCGATTGAGTTATGAAGGTAATGGTATCAGAAACATCATGTAATCTACATAAAATATATCATTACCAAATTTCAAGAACATATTCGATTAGGAAAATACTGAATGCCCATTTTCTTTAGGTGATGCCGTTTCTTTGAGCATCACTGTACGTTGGGGGAAGAATCGTTAACAACTGAGACCGCTCAGTGAAGTGTCAATTGATAAGGGTCCACTGATGACTGTGATGTTTCACAGATACGCGTACACGGGGAGATGGTTTATCTTTCAGAAAATGTTGATGATATTCTCTTTTTCTGCGAAAATAGTGGTAATATTCTACATCACCTATTGCACAAATTTTCATCACAATTATTTAAAAGGGAAAACCATGGTACTTATAACAACTATTATAATACTTTTGTTTTATTCTGGCAATATGAGATATCTTATATTGTCACTGCGACCCTCCATGATATTTTTTAATAAACAGTAGTGCCCAAAAAAACCGCATCACCTCGCTCGCAGTTCTAATCTGCAATATAATCCTGAGAATACACCACTTGGTTTGCAAAAATTGAGTGAGTCATGAAGGAAATGGAATCAGAAACATATAATCTGCATAAAATGCATGATTATCAATTTTTGAGAGCATATTGGATGAGGAAAATACAGAATTCCCATTTTCTTTAGGTGGTGCGATTTCTTTGACCACTACTGTATTTTTTAATGGCGTTGAGTTTTAAAAAGGGTATGCAACCCTTGACAAGAGAAACGTTTCTAAAATAAATATTTTTGAAGAATCCCCAATACGTTTACGTTGAAACTATAATACTTTTTACTAACCTTTTTCAATTTACAAGAAATAGATATTCCTATATTCTTAATTTCTTTATAAAAATAATGTATTCGTAAAATTTTCGTTTGCAATTTACTCTGATGTCGAGTTATTTCCCTTTTTTCCAATTTTGTAGAATTTCTTAAATCTAGTGTGTGCGCTTGGGTCTACTTCTTTTCCTTCTTCCAGAGGGATGGCACTCTAAACTTTTCTTGGTCAACTCATTTTTCTGCATTCTTTTCACATAAGCGTATCAGTGAAATTATATTTAAAATGTAATGTAATATAGAAGTGTGAAAAATAGAATATAGAAGTGAAGAAAACGACTGACATATCAACATAGAGCCCAAAATACAGAAGCAAAAAATATAAAATTTGAAATGTAGTTTCTATTACGATATATGTGGTAAATGAGAAAGGATTCTCCAAGAGTCTTCCTCTAAACGAGGGATCTTGGAGGCGAAGTGACATAAATGTTTTGTTTGGTATACGCAAGCTGCAACGCATCTCGTTACAATACGTAGAGTGACGTGAAGGCGAGGCATGTGCGGGTCGGAATCGGTAGAGGCGAATGGAAGACATGACAGGGCGGACGGGTCGGAACGGTTCAACACGTCACTGCACGTCAGGGCACAGGATGAACGGAATGGGAAGGAGGGACGGGGCAGGTCCGTCGGGATAGGACAAGTCCGACGGAACTGGACAAGTCCGACGGCACTCGACAAGTCCGACGGAACTGGACAAGTCCAACGGAACTGGAAAAGTCCGGCGGAACTTGGCAGATCCGATGGGACGGGGCAGGTCCGAAGGGATGGGCAGGTCCGACGGGATGGAACAGGTCCGACGGGATGGGACAAGTCCAACGAGATGGAACAGGTCCGACGGGACGGGACAGGTCCGACGTGACGAAACAGGTACGACGGGACGGGACAGATCCGATGGTATGGCACAGATCCGAAGAAACGGGACAGGTCCGACGGGACGACGCAGGTCCAATAGGATAGGACGTGTCGGACGGGATGGGGCAGATCCGATGGGACGGGGCAGGTCCGTCGGGATGGGACAGATCCGACGGGACGGGACATGTCCGATGGGACGGGACATGTCCGACGGGACGGGACATGTCCGACGGGACGGGACAGGTCCGATGGGACGGGACGACAATGGCCAGGGGCGAGCGGGGCGGAAGCGAGGGAGCGGAGCAGTGTGGGGGTGGGCTCAGCGGAGACGAGCGTGCCGGAAATTCCACCCGTTGTCATTTGTCACTTGTCCTTATGTAAAGGCAATGTTTCTTAGCTTAGAAAATTGTTTCACTGCTAATTATTTTCGTTTGCAAATCTATAAAGAATAACTCAATTCTTTTTGCATGTCCTCGTGAAGTATGATTAAAACAATGAAAAACACGTTTTGTAGAGTTTGCCTCCGTTAAAAAATTGTACTGTACAGATTTTAGAGATAAAAGCATTGATATGGAAAGTGAATTAATAAATAAAAGCACTCAAATTTTGAGGTGGCTTCTTTCAAACCCAACAATCTCCAGTTTTGATGATTTTGCTACAGAAGCCAAATCTCATTTTGCTAGTTTCCCTTCGAGATCGGTAATTTATATCTTCTTTACAACATTGTATAAATTATGATTTACTTACATACTTACAACTTCACATCGTCAGTGCACACGAATATTGACACATTTGAAACATTGTCCCTTTCAGTCAGTAAGTGGGTTAGTGGAGAAATATCTTGTTTCCGATTCCATTACTTTCATAACTCATTCGATTTTTACAAATTAGGTGGTGTATTTTCAGGATTATATTGCAGATTACAACTGTGAGGGAGATGATGCGTGTTTTAGCACTGTAGGTAGGTCTCAATGCCAAGATTATCTAAGTGTCAATAACTCGATTTCAGTGGTTTCATTTCAGTCACTTTCATTCCAGTTCAGGCGTTGATTGCTAGGTTCGAAAGTAGCCCTCTCATTTAAATGGTCTTTCGACCGAGCGAGTTTTTTACGCGATGTGTCCCACTGTGTGTGGAGGGGAGGGAGCGGGGTGGGGGTGGGAAAAAAGAGCAAACGCCGGCGGCGAAGCGGCTGCTGCACCAAGGCTTAAGAGCTGTGACGTACCTTTCTAAACAATGGCAAGTCATCGTTATTGTCGCGTTAAGGTCACGACGGTCCCTCTAATCTCGCCCGGCCCCAGACGCTTCGCGACAATGCTTGTTTCCTCCACTCTACTCTGTTCCCCCTCCACTCTACACGCGGTTTGCTGAAAGTGTGCGGGATCGTGTTCATCAGTGTTGTCAAGGTCGATGCTACGAGCGGGTACCTGGCACAAGTGCCACGAAGTCGCCTCTCTCCGCAGTTCATTACACCGCCGCAAGAGACAACGCCATCACTATTGTAAAACGGCGGGATTACTAATAGTTTTCTCTCCCTGACGCTAGTGGCGCAGAGGAGCTCGTGGCATGGCACGGTGCCGCGAGGCGTAGGCACTGCCACTAGTAGCAGACATTGACACCACTGGTGTTCATTTTTCCAGTACGTAGCGTAACTGAACAGTTTGCGATTTGAGGTTCAGATTCTACGAATAGAATCGTAAACGCACTTGGAAACTCGTCGAAATTCAGCTAGTAGCTTTTAAAAAACGTGGAGATCCACAGATATTAAAAATAATCGGTAATGTTAGTGTCCCGGCTTCCTATTTACGAGTAATACGTGTCTGTATTTACATAATTCTTTAGTATTTTCACAACTCGCATTGGCTCTATATTTATTGGACTTTTCCTTAAGATTTGTTCGACTTCAGATGTTCAGGTTTCCTTTTATCTTTTAAAACACTGTTTGTAGGTTTTATAAAATAATTGGTGTCAGGGTGATCATGTATATATCATTTAACACAAAAAATATTCATGAATACTACAATAACAGAGCTATTCCATAACGTAATCTGGGAATAGCAAATGTTCAGTGGCAAACGATCTCTTCCGTGGAGTCTTGCTGTTCCATGACGTCACTTGTGTCGCTAGCGGAGTCGCTCTGAGTATGAGAATTCACGCAGTATCGTATGAGAATAGGAGGAATACCAGGAATGAAAATTATTTGCCTTTTTATGTTAAAATCCCATCTGTTTCATTCTTTGGTGTGTTTTTTTCGTCGAATTTCTGGGTATCTAACGAAATCATAGCCACCTGTCTCTTGGCCGAAGGCTGCATAGTTTTGTTTCAATTGCTGCCCGCTTTGGAAATTAGTAACGATGATGATAATAATAATAATAATAATAATAATAATAATAATAATAATAATAATAAGAAGAAGAAGAAGAAGAAGAAGAAGAAGAAGAAGAAGAAGAAGAAGAAGAAGGAGCCCCGAGATTGCTATGGCAATAGTATCGTGGCAATCTCGGACGGAAGGATCGCGGGTTCGAGTCTCGCCTCAGGCATGGGTGTGTTTGTATATGTATGTGTGCGTAATTCGTTCACCCTTCATTCCCATCATCATTCCAGCTTCCATACCCCAGGACTAACAACCCTGGCGGATAAAAATCGAATTCAGCTTAATGCTGATCCCCTGATGAATCACATGCAGCTGTCACCGAGATAAAATGTTACCGAGCCCCGGTAAGCGCAGATGCATGTATGCGTGGTCCCAGATGGTCTATTCGCATACAAACAAAATAGTTAATAACAACAACAACAATAATAATAATAATAATAATAATAATAATAATAATAATTAATAATAATAATTAAATACAAGAGTTTGGAAATAGAGATCAGCCGAATGTGGGGCGTAAAAGCACAGGTCGTCACGATAGTTATCGGAGCTCTGGGATTCGTTCCGCAAAATTTGAGTAAGAACTTGTCTAAACTCCCAGGTAATTCAAAGGACTGGGAAGTGCAAGAAATAGCTTTATTTGGAACAGCCCACATTTTGCGCAAAGTATTGTAGAGGCACCGTCAGTCCCCAGATCTGCTCCTTAGGTAGCTGGTTGCAACCTAGAGTAGATTTTATATTCAGCCGACTCATAACATCTTTAGTCGTGATGTAGTGGAATAATAATAATAATAATAATAATAATAATAATAAGCCGACCCCGTGATGCAGACGGTTGCGGCAGCCGTCGTCTGCGCCGAAGAGGCTGTAGGTTCGAGTCCTACGTAGGCATGGTCGTATTTGTGATTGTCCTGTCACCCCTCGTCTTCATCTTATCACCTCATAATTCACACTTTAAGACGTATCAACCTTGTCGTATCGAGGGATACAGTTGAAAAGCTGATCCTAAAAGAATTACACACGTTAATCGTGTAGCTTTGTCAGAAGTGGCCAATACGCCAGTAACAACGACGACGACAACGACAATGACGACAACGACAATGACAACAACGACAACGACCCATCTGCAGTTGTCGGCGCTACATTGAGGCATGGCGTATCCAGGAGGGGCCATGCCCTCCCTCCCAAAAGAGGCCTAGAGTTTTCGTTTGTTACCTTCTTTTATTTGGCAAAATTCATTTAAATATTTATTGATATAAAAATTGTTTCATTATTTAAAAAATAATTCTTATAGTATCGAACATACACTACTAAAATAATATACAATATAATAACAAATATTTATTATATTGAACAAAAATCTATGATAGCCCCTTCCAAAATGATCGGCTAGATCCCCCCTGCATTGAGGTGTAATGGGTCATTCAAATATTCTTCCCTTGTGCGTTCCTCAGAGGCGTATCTACGGTATGGCAGACATGGCACGTGCCATGGGCGCCACTCACAAAGGGCGATGTTTTGAGTGTACCCGCTAAAACAAACAACAACAAACCTATACTTCCGTTTTTCTTTCTTGGCGCACAGGTGGGGTGTGTCAATAAAATGGAATATCTCACGGTATTTCGCGTCGTTCTCGCTTGTGCCGCTAGGAGTCGCAAGATCGCGACTATCGAGCAGTGCTGGCGATCATGCGTCTCCTGGCGGCACAATGGAGAACGACGCGAAATACCGTGAGATATTCCATTTTATTGACACAGCCCCGTGCGCCAAGAAAGAAAAACCCGAAGTATAATTTGAAGTATCCTGGCAGGGGGAGCAAATTCTACGCTTGCCACGGGCACCTGAATACCTAGATACGCCTCTGGCGTTCCTTGTGGGTGGAGGTGCTAGTGGCGCGATGGGGCGTGCGAGAACGACCTGGGGCGCGCGGGGCAGCGTGGACAGAGGTGGCGGTGGCGGTGGTGGCGGTGGTGGCGCGGCGAATGTCAGGGGCTGCCATTTAGGCGCTCAGCTCTGTTCCAGTGGACGCGCACCTCTGCCGGGGGGAGGGGAGTGGCGCTGCAAATGGGGCGAAGTGAGAAGGCTGGCGAAGGGAAAACGACGTTCTGGAAGAACGACCCTGATTTTTGGCCCTGGCACCTCCTCGTTTTCTTATTAAGGTTTCTTTTTTTTTTTAGGTCGCTTTTTAACTACTGGGTCATGTAGCGACCACTGTGATTGTGTTGTTTTTTTCTTTGGGGTAACTGTAGGGGGGAACACGTCACGTAAGGACACTTATTACGAGAAACCTAGTCTTTTGAAATCGGTCGCTTGACTAAATCGCAATACAAAGTTTACGTGTGATGTGTAATGTATGTCCGGAGTGAGTCATATCTGGTGAGAAGAAGTTCAATACCGCCTACTTCCCCAATTAGTTGAACGAATGTTTGTAATGTCAGTTTGCTGACAAATGCTTCGTTTCTGGATAGCAGTTTCTTAATGATTTCTCTTATTTTATCTTCTTCCAGCACTGGTGGTACAAAATTTGAACCACTCTGCGCAATGCATCGGCCGCACGGAGGTTCAAAATTTGAACAATAATTTTTAATAGAAAATAATACCTTAGTAGCTAATAAAATTATTTCTGAAGAAACAGAACAGAGATGTCAAGATATAATTAAGGTATTGTAATATGTTTTATAGCCATGTGTAATTCTTCTAATTTTTTGGAGTTCCAATGATATAAGTAAATAACTGTGTAATAATACTTTTGATATTTAACAGAACATAATATATATTTTGGAACTGGATTTATCATATATCACCTAGTTTTGTGTGCTTGATTGAGAGAAATATAGAGAAACGTGTCTTTTTGGAGGTCACGCAAACCAGTTAAACCTTGCTAGACACTTACTACAATAACAATTGTAAAGCGGTGAGATGTAATTGAAATTATAGTAGGATCAACGCTATAAGCAACAAGCATGTCTCTTATAGATAAGCAAACAATTTACATGCTACAACACTACCGCACAACCAACGATTAATGCCAAAGATCTCGGTATTCTCCGAATGAGTTGAGTTATACACCCAAAGACCGCATCCACTTTGCTCCGATCAAGATCTAAATTCACATTCTTGCGCTCGGAACTCACACCCTCTGCCCAGTGCGGACTGCCGTTTTTTGTGCTGCAACTCCTTTACTTAGCAGGTTTTTCTCCGCTATAATTTATACTCCAGTTCGCAAAGAACAACTAATAAAGAAGCGACCGGCAAACCGTAAAAACAGCCAACTCCTTGGACCGCATTGCTTCCGCAGTCACACTCAGATAAGCGCGCCTCCCAGCTGCTCGCGAGCAACAAGCAGATGCGGCCCCTTGTCCATTGCCATCGTCACGGTTGCCACTGGCGTTTGCCCTACCAGAACCATTGGAACTCTCTTGGACGGACTCTCAGAGAAGTCTAATGTTGTTGTATCTAATGCCATCATATAAAAGTAACTCCCACGTATCATTGGTTTACTTTAAATAGGTATTTCCTTCTTATTCTTATTCTTCTTTATGGTAAGCCACTGAAGGCTTATTCCAACTCAGAGGTCATCCTACTATCGTCCTTGAGCAGTATTGTTAAGGTCGATGCCACGAGCGGGAGTCCGTGGCACGAGTGCCACGACGAAATTGCGTCTCCTCACAGTTCATCACCCCCGCCACCAGAGAGAACGCCATTCCTATAGTAAAACGGCGGGGTTACTGATGGTTCCCCTTTCCCGACGCTAGTTGCGCAGAGAAACTCGTGGCATGCTACGGTGCCACGATGCGTGCTACAGCCACCAGTAGGAGACCTTGACACCACTGCCCTACCAGAACCAGAGGAGTCTAATGTTGTTGTACTAACGTCTGACCTCATAAAAGTAACTCCCACTTATCATCGATTTATTTTAAATAGGCATTTCCTTCTTATTTTTCTTGTTCTTCTTCTTCTTCATGGTAAGCTACTGAAGGTTTGTTCCAACTCAGATGTCATCCTGCCATCTTCTTGGGAGTCCTACATCCCGATACCAGATGGGTTTGTAGTTATATACTATTTGTGTTAATCTTGATGATTAACACAAAATGATAATTAAATCATTCTATTTATATGATTCGCCCATTGGCATTTGTATTCCTTAATTTTTTCCATTTAGATTGAACATTTTATAGGGTGGACCTTATCTCCGCAGTTGAATGTGGTCTGCCAGAGTATATCCTGCTACACTTCTCAGGAAGCATTTCTGAGGATTCAGTTCTCCTTTTCCCTGCTCTGTTCAATGCCCAGTTCTCACTACCATATATCAAGATCGGAAATGCCATAAATTTAAGGCATTTTCTTCTCTGATATTTTTACGCCATTCAAAGGATTGATTTACTATACAAAATTCAATTTTTGAATAGTTATATACAATACGAAATGTTTAAAATATCAAATAATAGGAACTAGAGACTAAGACTGTCAAAGATGGGTCAGCTGAGTAATTTTTTTACAATTAATTGAAGAAACCAGTAAAAAGTAAGAGGTATCACTAATAGGAAATTATGAATGACGTGAAAAGTCTTTTATTATCTAAATTTAATATGAGTAAAATATTGCATACAGCGTAGACTAGAGCGGCCAGACAGTGAATACGAATTTTGAGTAAAAAACGAGATATAGAGCTCCCCTCACATGAAAACCTTCTCCGGCAAAATAACATTTTTTTTTAGGTTCATTACTTTTCTCGTGCATGGATATCAGTTCTTACAAGGGCTGTTCAGCTGGGTATTTCTTATTTGGTACAACATGGTCTCCCCGTATTCACAGCTAATTTTGACACTAATGTTCGCACCAGGGGAGGTAGCTGCGGGCATCAACTGATGACACTGGCTTGTCAGCTAGGTCGAGTTCAGTCGCTGTCTGGAAGAGAATTCTAGCAGCCGACTGCTCTGATCAGTAATTTTCCGTGGTTTCTCCGATCAATACCAGGCGAATGCTGGAGCAGTACCCTAACAAACCGGTTACGGTCCGAGCGCGATCTTTCCTTCCTCTTCCTTGTCCTTTCCTCACCCCTTACTTCCACACGCACTAATATGCACTCCACTACCGCACATGTCGGGAGCATAGAGCTTGTCCCGGCTGGGGCGGGACCCCGCTAGTGTGAGATACCTGTATGGGGAAAACTCCGCGAGTCGACATTTTATTAGTTATTAGGTCGTCGCCGGATGTCGCCATCCAGCGTGGGAAGATCATCGCCACCTCCATTTAAAAACCTAGTGGTGCTACAGAATGGTACAGACTTTCCGGTATTAGTTTTCTATTTCCTTGGGTCTGGACTAGCTATTTGGAATTGCCACATACGTTTGCCAGCTGCCATCTATCGTCGCCCAAAGTACATTTTTTTTGACATTTTCTTAATTTTTCGGGTTCCTAACGGACGACGGACGGACGGACGTTTTGCTCTCAATTGGTTTCTGGGTATCAAGGACCCACAAAACAGGGATTCTGACTACACGTGTTAGGGGATTTTTTTCTTAATGTAGCAACTGGTTTTATCCATTTTTTTGTTATCAAGACCTGGCAACGATTTTTTTTTCTGCCAAAATTCCCCATGTTTTCGCACAGCATTTCATAACTTTCCCTATACTACGTATATTACTCCATATATACGTACATCTATGGGACAGTAAAAAAACTAAAAAGGCTATCCCCTCGCCCACAACCCAATCCCACCATCACCATCATCCACCACTAGCACCACTCTCTCCATCACCACCATCACCTACCATCACCATCATCCACCACTAGCACCACTATTTCCATCACCACCATCACCCACCATCACCATCATCCACCACTAGCACCACTCTCTCCATCACCACCATCACCCACCATCACCATCATCCACCACTAGCACCACTATCTCCATCACCACCATCACCCACCATTACCATCATCCACCACTAGCACCACTATCTCCATCACCACCATCACCCACCACCACCATCATCCACCTCTAGCACCACTCTCTCCATCACCACCATCACCCACCATCACCATCATCCACCACTAGCACCACTCTCCATCACCGCCATCACCCACCATCACCTTCATCCACCACTAGCACCACTATCTCCATCATCCACCATCACCATCATCCACCACTGCACCACTAGCACCACTCTCTCCATCACCACCATCAACACCACATCCATTGAAAAATAGTAAAAAAACACCTACCCCCCCCTCGTCCAGCCCCCGCTGCCAGCGAGCAGAGCGCATAATAACGAGCGGTGGGTAGCGGCGGGTCGTTAACTCGCTCTGACCTGCGCGCGATAAGCGAGGCCAGTGTATCTGCGCGGAGGCATCTGAGGCCCGCGCGCGCGCCCTCGCTCGCGCAGCCACTGCCAGCAGAAGCAGCTGCCGCCGCTGCGCCGCCCCGCCCCGCCCCGCGCTGCTCAGCACAGCCGGCCCGCGCTGGCCCGAAACACGGAAAGATGGGCAGAATACGGAAAAAGTTATTGATTTAATTAAATTTGTTCAAAGAATTGGCCGGCCCGACAGGGATTCGTACCCGGGCCTTCTGGTTTACGCTCATCTGCTCTGACCACTAAGCTACCCAGTCAACCAACTCTTTGAACGGTTTTTCTTGAACGTATTGTATGTATATTGATTTGTTATTATTGATTATTATTATTGATTTGTTTTTTACTGATACTATAGGGAGTTTTTGCAACCTCGAGCGTGAAGCACTATCGTTCTTCTGTTCATGCGCAGTTTCAGTTTCGCATCATTTTAGTGCATCTGCGCATGAGCAGAAGATCGATAATGCTTCACTTCGAGGGTGCAAAAACTTTCTATTATATTGTGATTTTTCTAACTTTGCCCCTTAAGGAGCGTCTTCACGGTGGAATATGTCACGGTATTTTGCGACGTTCTCAGTCCTGCCGCCAGGTATCGCATGATCGCGACCGTATCAAGCAGTGCTTGCAATCATGCGACTTCTAGCGATACCACAGAGAAAGATGCGAAATACCGTGTGATAATCCATCGTGGCCATAGGGGCTTGAGGGGCAGAGTTAGAAAAATCGCACTTTATATAGCTTGTTATTGCCTTTCACGAGGAGCTCCATATACACTGTGTAACTTACCTGGATCGGATGGGTCGTGGTTACGAGGGAAATATGAAAACAGTTGAATGATGCTACATGCTTTCTAATGGAGGGAATTATGATAGGGAAACATGAAAAGGCAAACCGAGTCAAGTTAAAACCTAGTTAATTAGGAAATAAGTAAATTTGAATCAATAAAACTAAGTAAAAGATAAAATTATGGTTGTACCACGGGCGTTAACTGGTACTAATGATCTCGGACAATAAAAAAGTCCTTGGGCCAAAAACCCTCAAGCATTTTGGTGCCGCTCGATTATTAGAACCCTTAAATTGCTATTGGTGCATAAATTACTATTTTTTCTCAAGCTTTTAGCATGTAGCCGGCAGTCGGTTATCCTTTTTCATCCCGATGGGACGCATATTCGACCATATTCGAGACACCAACACGCTTGCGGGCTCCTCTGATCTGGGGTCAACAGAACGCGAGGCCTTCCGCGACATCACATACATGAGAGACAACGAGCAAACAACCATGCCGCAGGCGAGACTCGAACTCGCGACCCTTCGGACCGAAACGCCTCAGCGTGTGAGTCGTGAGTGTGGAACGTCTCAACGTTTCACACTCTTAGGCCTCATTCACAATGCAAACTTAAAAGTAACGTAATGCTGTAAACTTAGCCGCCAAAATTTACACGTAAAAACTAGCGTTCACAATGACGAACGTAAGTTTCGCCTGAACCAATCAGAATTCAATGTACTGAAACTTGATCGATTCGTCTCTAACATGGTGAAAAGATCTTTCCACCATGGTTTCTAACTTTTTCTTCGAGATTCCTATCGATTTGTTTTTATATACATGCGAGTAGATGTTGTAGTAGTGCTCACATTTCCTTCATCTTATAAGCAAGGATTCTTCTGAACCAAATTCATGAGTAATTCGTCGGACATAATTAGTTCATTCGTCGTCTCAGGTTAAAGTTACAATAAAAATTGTCCAAATTCTTACAATGAATTCACAACACGCATCAAAAGCATTCGTAAAATACGTTCTCTACATTACAATAACAATAATATAACCACAAACTACCTGAACACAATCTAAAATCGAACTTCCATGCTGCTCTCTGATTGGTCTTCAGAAGAATTCCGACGTAAACTTAACGTAAAAGCTTGGAGGTTGCGAACTCTTTAAGTTTACGGTTTTACGTCAACGGTTACGTGAAGGCATTGTGAATGGTCTCGCTTAATAACACATTTCTAGGTTTTTGAGGCTACGTTACGTTACGTTTAAGTTTGCATTGTGAATGAGGCCTTAGCTACTTGGCTATCCAGGTCGATACGTTATTGAATTTAATAGTTATTTAAAGAACAAGGGTGTTACAAGGGGTCTAATGATCGAGCGGTGTCAAAATGCCTGAGCCGGGCCTTTGTCGTCCGAGATCATTAGAACCAGTTAATGGCCGTGATCATTCAGGATTTTATTTTTTATTTTCTTTCAAGAATTCATATGTACTTATTTATTAATTAACTAGTAGTTAACTTGACTCCAATTGTGTATAATTCCCTCCACAAGGGAACACGTAGCATCACTCAACTGCTTTCGTATTTCCCTCGTAACTACGATCCTTTCGAACCAGAGAAGTTATGCAGCGTATAACGGACTCTGCGTCGTACACAATAACAAACAATAACGTATCAATAAAAAGTATGAAATGTTTAATAAGGCAGTTTTGAAAGCACTGATGATGAGTTCAAACTTGAAATTTCAAAAATCAAAATGGAGGATCCAATATGGCAAACTAAAATAAAAAAGGAAGATTTAAGTATAATAGTTATTTATGTTAGTAGTGTAGAAACACGTTCTTTGGCGTGCGAATGCAATGTAGGTTTTTTATGGTATACATTGTTTCTTATGATAGCTGATTACAATTCCGAATAATACATTTTACATTTCGGTTATTATTTTTTTAATTTATAACTTTAATATAAGTACACAAAATACAAATATTTTTGTGAAAAATGCTGTCGATAGTTTGTTTGAACAATATGTTGCACGATTCTACTGCATCGTCCGAGTTTTGCCCAAAAAGCAATTGTTGGGAATTGCGACTCTTTGAAAATTAGTCTAATCAATTGTATGTTGAAAATCCCCCACATATTAATTGTTCTTGTATGTATGTATGTATGTATGTATGTATGTATGTACCTGGCGCGACAGCCCGTAAGCGGGCTCAGACCTAGTGACGACGTCCCTGCCTCGTGACCATGGGTTAAGGGGGTACGTGTGGTTAGCACGTAGACATCCCCACGCCGTATTCCGGTCTTCTCAACCTGAGAAGTGAATGTTCTCATCGTCACACATCAACATATACTGGGACAATGAAGGGCACACTATAGTCTTGCCTTGGCCGGGAATCGAACCCGGGGCCGCGTAGTGGAAAGCAAGAGCTGATTATGAGTTCAAACTTGAAATTTCAAGTTTGCGAGGCTAATTTTACTTGGTTGGCTTGAGTGAAATAACCTTTTTGATTGGATTTTGCCCCACTTATCCGGTTTCGTCCCCACTGTGCACAGGGCAGCCGGCCGACGCAGCCAGCTCCTCGCCGATAACGGAACAATGCACATAATGACTGCCTCGCCGCTCACACCCGCTCTTATTTAGAAGCTCGTCTAGCGCCCGCGCCCCTATACTTTTCGACTGGCAACTCGCGCGGTTTTTTCTTATCCTATCGGCGCTTTCCTCAGCACACTCGCCATCTCTTGAGTGTCTCGAACTTCACGCTTTGGGGGCTGTAATGGGACGCGCGTAATAGAATTGGAAGCAGATGCTTTGTTTGATAATAGAATTAAGAGGCAGAATTAACTTCTGCTTCGAGTTGGGACCTTCCGCTTTGGGGTTGGGTGTAACGTTTGGGCGGGCCTGGAAGTAATAACAGTTTTTGAGATTATGAATCAGGATCCACATATGCGTAATTTCGTTGCTTTTTAAAAAAAAAATATGACTTTGCGTGTTGGCAGGTTGTCGACCTGGTAAAATGGTTAGTGAGTATGCAAATAGTTTTCCGTTATGGAAAGGACCTCGTTTACGATAGCCTTATATGTCCCGGTTTGATGTCATCGGACTGAATAGGAAGTGGAAGATGATCGATTGTTTGAATTATCGATGCTCGTTTCTGGTCACATTTTCGCTTCATCAAGTCTTGTATTAACGATGTGTGATACAATGTTAATTCGGCTATGTTATAACACGCAAAACAAATTAATGTATCGGGCAAAAAACAGGTCGAAGCATAAAATGTTATGAACGAGACTGTCTTGATTTTATTTAATCGCTTGAGTTTTTTGTTGAGAAACCGAACAGTTTTATCTGATACAACTTCTAGATTTAATTTAATTTGAGGCGCAAATCATTAATCGTTTTCATTCTTTTGTGTAATTTTGTTGATAAAAGAAATGTGAATTAAAAGTATTTATGAACCATAATGTTAAAATTACTGAAAATTCAATGAAGAAACATATTATTTAGATGACTAAGACAAATTTGTGTACATTAAAACTCATTTATGCTTCTAGAGCATTAACTCGATTTGATAATGGAATAATTATTAAATAATATCATAAAATTTATTTCTAGAAAAATGAGCTTGCATCAGTAATGTTTACTAATTACCTACCTCATGACTATTTTCGACAAATTTAGTAATCTTGCATGGAATATGTCATTTATAGCCATCAACATCATATTATACTATTACATTCTTTTCACAAAATTATCTCTAAATATTCTTCATAATAGATATTCTTGTTGGCATCTGCCGTAAAGGCGGTTCTTACGACAGCTGAAGAGCAGGTTTATATGAATTTTACAGTGTGGGAAATAAGCCGTGGAGTTATTTGTGTAGCCAGCACAAAGTTTACGAGATCATTTGTTAGTAGTTTTCTTAATGAACTCTTCGAATGAAATTTATTGGAGAAAGTGTCACACGCTAGAATAGGCATTTTTGACGATGGCCTTCGGTGATTGTGTAACATGAGGAAATACAGTTTTCATTTTTCGACATTCATTTTGTTTCTTTGTTATAGATATATAAAATATTAATAACCTATTTAAAACATCCATCCAAACTCAAGTGAAACTCTATTAGAAATTTTCTATATTCTCACAGTTTGTCAAAAAGAGTACTTTGGCATTGCCGACGAGAGCCCCTTTCCTTCCATTATAACTGAACTAGTTACATTATATTTGAAAAAGCTACTTCCAAAGCCATTCACATCGTGCAGGTGATCTCTCAAACAGTAGGACCATCGTCTTTATTCATTTTTTAGTGTTATCAACGAAAGGTATCTCCAACGTATCGTCCCTCGAATTCATACTCATTTTCAGGAAATAAGACCTTTGCAGCTTGCGAAATTTTGGCTGTTCGTGCTACAATTATGAAGTCTGGCGAAACGCAGCTGATGAGGTCCGAAGGAATACAGGGTGTTCGAAAACAAGTAAAACTTCGGAAAATTAAATTACTCAGAAAATAAGTAGATTCGGAGGTTCAATGGATTCCATGAGTTTAATAAATCTGGAAATTCATAGTTGCGAATTTATTTCTGAGTGGATTCCATTGGAGTTCTCTAAGACGTTTAGCCTTCCAAATGCAAAATAGCAGGAATTATACGATCTTGAAGTGGTACTAATGTAATTTAACACTTTCAACCCGCTGCGTTGAAAACGCTGATCCTTACAGCTAGAACTCTTCTTCGCGTAGCGTAATGTTCAAAGTGAGCTTCTCTTGCTAGAATAGAAATCTCTTCAGTCCTCTCGTTTCAGTGACGAGTACAGAACGAGAAGAAAATTGCCTGCTGGAACAAAGATATTTGAATCTCTGGCGGAAACCCCTACCAAATCAACCAAATTCCAGACTGGGGAAATCTTCCGGGATATAACATGCACTACACTTATGGAAGTACCGACCAAAACTGTTGACCCGCCCGGAAACAAAAGAATCAGACAACGAATCGTGAATTCGTCACACATCCCTATTCCCCATCAGAAAAACGCCACCGGCAAATAAGGTGTCATTCGAAGCGTCACGAAATGCTGGGAAACTTAACGTTTTTATGATATTCTTCTAATATTATTATTTTTTACTCAGAATAATAAATATGAAAATACTTTTAAAATCGTTAATCTCCATTAAAAATATAACGGTTTCCAATCAGGCTATTGAATCTGTTTTTGATGGTTTTGGTTTCGTGTCTTCGTTTCGATTGTAAGCGTCCGCAGCATACAACAATGGTGGGCCAACAATGTTTCTGTGCCCCTCTTTTTCCATGAATTGTTTTTATTTATTTATTTATTTATTTGTCAAAAAACAGTAAAAACTGGATATGACGTGTGGGGAAAGATAATTGAGATAAAAATAATAATAATAAAGATTATTGAGGTAATACGTAGTTTGCTAGGAAATTTAAAAAAACACACGTGTAGAATGAAAAGATTTGGACTTGTTTATGGGAGAAAGGTTTAATTACCAAAGGCTTCAAGATCCCTTTCAAATTTTTAGGGGAGCACGGCCCTGTAAACCTCTGACCCCCAGCCGCATGTGCCTATGATTTTGATACATCCTGTGCTGTAGTTGCCTCTCCATCTGCCCGCTGGCTTACCGCTGCCGTAGGCAATTGAGCTCGGGGGCAGCTGGAGGACTTGTGCTAGTTTATCTGAATGTTATTTCGAAGTAAATACGACAGCGGGAGGTGTGTAAGAGGCGAAACGAATTTCATGGGTCAGCTCTTTATTAGCAGTCCTTTATGAACTCTTTGAGCGTAAATTATCGAAGGCCACGATCAAAAGCGTAAATTGTATGTTGGAATGAAAAATGAGAAAGAATTATGGAAGATACAATGTGGCAGGATGTGTTCTTTCAAACGAGAATTATGCAACATGTAAAATGCGCGACGTTCTGCTCCGTGTATGTTAAAAATGTTTTTTATATAAACTAGAAAATAAGATAAGGAACAAACTCGTTCTTGCTTTAATGTCTATAGAGGCAAAACTGTGTTCATGAAAAATGGTTGTAAAATTATTCGACTAAGCATGAAAGACTGAAATCAGTGACATTGAAAAGCAATTTCGTTTTTAAGTATTACAGAAACATAAATTTTATTTTTCTTTTCATTTGAAAATACTGTCGTTATTGCAGTGTTTAACACTTATATATTGTAATAATAATAAATAATTATAATAATAATAAAATTGCCTTTATTAGTGGCGAGGCTCAGGCCATTTGGCCTGCTCTTCCGCCTGACCACATTAAGTATATACATTATTTCATAAACTATGAAGAAGATCTAGGGGAGGGGGGCAGGATACTTTTACTTCTGGGAGAGAAAACTAGGGACCATCCCGGCATACGCCTTAAGCGATTGAGTAAACTCAGAAAACCTCAATCAGGATGGCGGCTGAAGGCCGAGGACATTGACAAAAATAGTAAATCTAAATTTACTACCAAAATATTCTACCAAAGAATTTTTTTTTATTTTAATAAAGTATCGCCTTTATGGACCAACACACTACTATTGACAATTCCTTGAAATATTTCATATCCTGCTAAAAACCACAGCAAAATGGCAAGAAGTGTGCAGAAAATTGAAATGCGGGAAACGAAAATATTCCGAACATATTGGTAACAGCATTCAAGAGAAATAGGAGGAAAATGAAAATGAATGTGAAAAAGATAATAGTATATGAGGCAGAATAGAATAATGAAGATAGTGGAACCGATCGATATGTAGGAGACGATAACCGTTGGAATAGAATACACTAGGATAACAAACCAATTTGCAAAAGATCAAACGAATAGGGTGCCCAAGGAAAAGAGGTAAGAACTCCGTATATCTGTGTAATTAGATAGGCTAATTAGCGTTCACAAAAGAAATTGAAGGTGAAGAAGATGCCAAATAAGAGGAAGAAAAAGAAGAAGAAGAAGAAGAAGAAGAAGAAGAAGAAGAGAAAAATATTACTACTCTGTATGCTTGTAACCTCGCCTCTATGAAGAGTGGCATTTTCTTCTTCTGGAAACCATAGATATATGCTAACAAAACCGTTACTTTTGTTTTCGGTATTTTCAATACGAAATTGCATACAGATATAGACATTCTATATATTTTTAAGTGTTCGGATACGAAGAATAATCCATTTAATTTTATTTCTAGTGATATCGTTTAGATATAAATATGAATTAGCATTTTTATCGATACCATGCATCCATATTTTTCATTAATGAAGTGTGAATATTTGCAGTTCAAAACTATCGACATATTGATACTTCATTCTTTGTTACGAAATACCAAATCGATTCAAGAATTGCAACCCGTACTGTCGTGTACCCGTACTGTCGGCGATACAGTCCCTAGATACAGAGAGTAGCGCATGCGTGAGATGATTGGTCTTTGGAAGAAAGTGAACTGAAAGAGAGTATTACACATTTTTTAACTCTAGTTTCTTTTCTTCCCCTCTTTGTGAACACATGTTTCTTTCAATATTGTATCATGCATCAATGTAAATGGATACCAGAAATATCAATACTTGACGTTTAGGGACCATTGAGGACTCAACTACTAAGGCCATTGAGAAAGTATCGATATTTCAGAGTAGATTATATCGACGATAAATTATTATCCGCGCATGTTATTTCGAGCTCTCGCTTTGCTAGTTGCGAGTGAAGTGGGGAGTTTGGTTATTTTGACAAAAATATTGTCTAAAATTTGTAGTTCGTTTTTCCATGCAAAATAGTTTCTAATACACGGGAGCAAACATTTCTGGTAATCAGATTTTGTCTACAACGCCCGTTGTTATAATTTATTCTTAATTCACCTAATAATGGCAAAGGAGTGGGGGTAGGTATTCCGGGGCTCAAGAATACGTGCACGTATAATACCTTAGTGGGGATTTAGTAGGCACAGTTCGAGTTGCTCAATTGCAGAGTCTCAAAAGTGTTATATAGTATCGCAATACTGTAGTCAATCTTTGTACGCTACGCTGTACATAGCATTCCATTGTTCCACCGATTTCGCTATTTTATATCCAGTTTTCAGAAGAATTGGAACTGTGAGATATTCTGTATATTGAAAACAACGAAACTATCTCAGATCAATACAGATAATCTTTAAAATATTCCTAATGTCACCACCTAATATCACCTAATGTCGCCTAATATCACCTAATGTATAATTTTCCTTCAGCTTCTGAATGCTGCCTGGCGGGGCTATTGGGTGAGAGGATATGAAGAGGATATATCCTCTCGCCCGACAACCCCATCAGGCGCCAATCAGGAACTGAATGGAAATTGAAACAATTGGTGACTTTATGAATATTTTCAAGAATATTAGTAATATTGGTTTGGGGTAGATTCATGGTTCTCAACAAACAGAATACCTCACAGTTCCAATTCTCCTGACAACTGGATACAAAATGGCGGGATCGGTGGAACAATGGAATGCGCTACTCTCTGTATCTAGGGACTCTACCGCCGACCTACTCTCTGTGTAGAAGAATCCGCCTAAGAATGAGACAAAATGACAGTTCACTAAACAAGTGAACCTCACATGTAATTCAGAGAAGTATCCCTCCCGCCCTGAACAGCCGTTCAGTCACTCCTCTTCGTAAAGTGATTATGTTCGTTTATTTCTCCCGGTAAGACATCATGACTTCTCATAGTTCACAACCGTGAAATTATATTTAAAAAAATAAATTGATAAAACGCAAAGAATGGAAACACGGAACGCTCTCGATCACAGCTCGCCACCTTATCGCACAGGAGCAGGAAACACGTGCACCAGTACGCGTCTCACATTGAAGACTCGGTTTTGAAATAAACATAATACTTATCACATAAAAAGTAAATTCAATGTAATGTTTATATGAAAAAAATATTTTTACAGAAGGGTACGTAGCTCTGCACTTCCCAATTTAAATTATTTCTCGTGGCGCATTATTTTTTCGTTGGATGAGGCCATCAGGAAAGGAAGCGTCGAAGCCATTTACAAGTTAGCCAACTGCAAACGAACGCAGGTAGGATAGTCTAATGGGTACAAAGATATAATGGCCACAGAACCTTCAGTTATGTTGCCAGCATTAACTGTCAAAACGCTCCTTTCTTATAAACATCGCTCTATACCTAGGAACACTAGTCGGCGGTAGAGTACCTGGATACAGAGAGTAGCGTATTCCATTGTTCCACCGATCCCGCCATTTTGTATTCCAGTTGTCAGGAAATTGGAACCTGTGTAGGTATTCTGTTATGTTGAGAACAATGAATCTACCCTAAACCAATATTACTAATATTCTTGAAAATATCGTCATAATGTCACCAATTGTTATAATTTCCAATCAGTTCCTGAGTGTTACCTGACGGGGTTTTCAGGTCGAGAGGATATTAAATGGCGGTGGTTGCACTACTCTTTGTATCTAGGGAGTCTAGTCGGCGGTGACCTCGCGCGCGCTCTGTGCTTTGGGAGGCCGAAACGCGGCGAGTGCACGCTAATTGTCGGCACCAGGTGCTCCGCAGTCGTAAATTGGTGGCTCGCTGCTCTCAGGACCTCCCTGGAAGTGCGTAATTCTTTCTTTTTTTAACCGGCGTATCGTTTTCGGAAAGTTCGCTCAATGATCGAGATGCACGTCATTTTTAAACTGCGCCTATCGGCCCCGGTCGCGGCATGGTGTTGACGTGGCAGGCTGCCGTATCGTTAAGAAGTGTGAGTGAGTACAAGAGTTCTTGTCTGCTCTTAATCACTATTATTAGGAAGAAATACGTGCTGTGGTTGTTGAATTTTTTTTTTCTTCCTAGCCAGCTGTTACCGAGGGTCGTCTCTGTTTGAATGGCAGTTTTTTTCCCTCAGCGGAAACAGTTTTGAGATTCTCTTTATGCAATTTATTATGTTCAGGGAGTTGTTTATTCGCAAGAAAGACTAGTAAAGCATTCACCCGTTGACAAAATGTTCAAGGAAAATGTACTCATTGCCTCTTTTTAAGAATCGTTACGTCACAGTGAGATTAGATGCACACTACATGTTATAATAAAGTTTTGACAAAATGTATGTTTATGTGAATACGTTTTAGGATACCCTTGAGATACAATTCTGTAATATACTTTGTTTTGTCGTTTCTATTGTAAAGTGCATTCTAAACTTTTTTGTGTAATTTTTTGCACACTTCTACAGTAGTCAGAATTTTATACTTGGTGTACTCGTACGTAACTAAAATCGGTTTTCAATCAAAATCGTCTCCCAGTAGCTAGTTTAATAAGTTGTGCTTAAAAGTGAAAATTAATAAATACTTTGATTTGACCACTAACTATAGCCTATGAAAAGCACGTCCCCAAAAATAGGTCTCCCAAATAATCAAAAAGCTATGATGATAATGATGATGATGACGACTCATTGCCATCATCTTCTCCTTGACAAAGCAGTCGTGATCTAAAATTTGTAGCCGTGAGGTGGCTTTACATGCAATTTTAAGTTAAAGAATGATGACTAAGAAGGCATTAAGGAGTAAATGATACCTTTTCATATTCTAGCTTCGATTTATTAAATTTCTATTTATTTTTAGTATCTTTTTTTGTTGACCTTCATCTGTTTTTTGTTGATCTTCATTTTGTCTGTCCAATGATTTTACAGAGATTTTCACGTCATAATACCAGAAGTGGTTTAGGACATAAGTAGGTGGGGAGTTCATTTCTTCGGAGCTCCCTCTTACTTTTTTAGGATTGTCTTAATTTGATGTTTGGATTTTTTATTTTGAATTTGTAATATTCTATTGTTTAATGTTATATTTTTTGTTTAATAACCCTGTACATCTAATTTGAATTCTTATTGCAGCATTTATCAATGGTGGGTGTAGTTTATCCTTGGGGCATCTTTAAATAATTTTAATGTCTTGTGCTGAACGTCCAAGATTAAAGTTTTTTAACACAATCAGTGTTTGGTAAGTCCTCAAATCGAAACCAAATATTTTCACCGGCGGAGATCTCTCAGGGCGACAAGCTGTTGCCACCGAAACATCTCTGGCCGTAAATAAGTCATAGGAATTGGAATCTCAACTAGTGGCGGAGTGCTTTTATTCTAGATAAATAGCTAGATCGAATTATTCTCGTCTAGAAATAGAGTTCTAGCTGAGCTACTACCCTCCTGCTCTGACCTGTAGTTTCAGTGGTTTCTTCAGTTAGTACTACGCAAATGCCGGAGCATATCCTTAAAAACACGGGGCGCTCGCTATATTTCCTTCCCTTCTTTTCCTATCGTCTTCACTTACACTCACACACACCTGGACACTCATTTACAGTAGTGCTAAAAAAACCGCATCACCTCGCTCACAGTTGTAATCTGCAATATAATCCTGAAAATACATCACCTTGATTTGCAAAAATCGAGTGAGTTATGAAAGTAATGGTATCAGAAAACATCATATAAACTACATAAAATATACGATTGCCAACTTTTGAGAGCATAGTTGGATTAGGAAAATGCAGAATGCCCATTTTCTTAGATGATGCACTTTCTTTGTGAGCACTACTATACACGCATTTCGTGAACGCTCATTTCAGAGGACCGGTCGGGAGCTCGGAGCTTGTCTCGGCAGGGCGATGCCCCGATACCTGGAGAAGGGCAACCCTCGCAAGTTGGCGTTGTAGTTCGGCGCCGGATCTTGGGATCCGGCGGGGGGACCCCAGTCCATTCCCGTGATGAAAACGTGTACTACACGTACAGAAATAATGACCATAGCAGTTAGCGTGCTTTGAAATACCTATTGCTGGGACGTCGATTATTCGAATGTCAATCATCCGAACTCATATTTTCTCTGAGTAATTATTTTTTTTAAATTTAGGTACCGTACATTACACGTATTCATTTTCTTTGTAATACTGAATATTGAGAACGATCCCTCATGTGTTTGACAGTGATAAAATATTCACGAGAATAGTGAATCATTTCTTTCAGGAATTTCATCAGTGAACTTTGACAAATCCTACAATAAATAACTCGGAATAATTTTTTTTTAATTTAGTGGTCACATCAACCACTAGGGCACTAGCGACCACTATTGGATTAAATGTCATGGTATGAGGATGAAACCATATGATGATACGGGGTGAAAGGACGAACACATACAATCATGCCCGAGGCGGGACTCGAACCCGCGACCCCTCGGTTCGAGATCACTACGGCACTACTTACTTAGCTATCTCGGTTGCGGGGCTGACTCGGAATGTTTATTATTAGCAGAAAAAATCTTTTCACCACCTTTAAGTGCAAGAGAACTAACGGTACATTGTCAAACAATGATCGTAAATGCTTAACAGCTGTCACTCACTCAGAATGTTCATTATTGGCAGCATTTTATGTACGATTGTCATTTTTATGTTCGGTTATCCGAATTATCGAATATTCGAACTATACCTGGTTTCAATTAGTTTGGATAATCGATGTCCCTCTGTAATGAATCAACCTAATACAGTGACGAAGCAATTAACGCAACAACCCTTATCTCAACCTTCAGAAGTGACATGTTGATCATCGGGACCTACTCTACATGTTGCGGCAGTCGTCACTCTGGTGAAGAGCTACGTTACGGTGGTTCGAGTGGGGGACTCCACACGTATGTCGCCGAGTGTTCCATGCGATGATCCGATAAGGGAGAGTGACGATGGCATCAGATGAAGACTGTTTCCTCGAAACACTGGAAAAAACTAGTTCTCGAGGAAATCATTATTCACGGCAAAATATTAGTTTAAAAAATATGAAATGAGATTTTTTGTCCATTTCGTAATGCAAGTAATCGCACGATTATATGCATATCGCACGATTATTGCATAGTATGTACTTCAAGTTAAAATTTTGTTTTTTATTTACTTTGAATTTCATAAAAGTTTTCTGAACGTATACTCTATTATTTCAAAATGTTTATTTGAATGTGATGCAAAAGTCACTTAAACTTTAAATATAATTGCTTTGTCTTCCGGATGCAAATGGGGATAAGCGACGTCTGTAAACATACGCATTATTGTATTTGTCTATTGATAATTCATCACGACCCATTCAGCGTATGCAACAACTGAACATTGGTGTATTGTATGATAACAATACATGGCTCTATCAATAGTATATCGCCTTTTCCGATTTCCTGCATGGTAAACTTCCTATTACCCATAACATAAGTTTCGCGCGGGTTAAAATTGCAGCCCAACCGACAACTATTTGATAACATCATGCTCGCAATGAAAGTTCCGAAGTAAACTGGGTGGTAAGAGTAGCATGTTGTCTAAATCCGCTGATAAGTCTTACTACTCTAAATTAGGTAGAAGTGGAGTGTGTACAAAAATAAATTGGCTGGGAGAGAATTGGAGGGATAACAATAAAGAAGTAGACAGCGGGTTGTATGTTTTAATGGGATATAAAGAGAAGATGAATTATGTTTCTGGAGAATTTGTAATTAAAATGAACTATCTAAATGTGTACATTTGAATAAAAATTGATTCCAATAATATTCGATAGTTTTCAGAAGTATCGATAGTTTTGATAGTATGGCAATATCGATGCATGGAGGTTTAACGAGCTCTATCGGTCAGCCAATAATCCATTGACTCTGGTCGCGGAAGACTACGCTTTCAGAGACATTTTGTTTTCACAAAAACCGAAACCGAAAATATTTCATTAACCGGAAGGAAGCCTGACCGTTATTTGAGACGATTTGATCTCTTGTCACCACCAGCACGTCCCGTCCCCTCACTCGCGCTTTGGCGTGACCATTCCCAGCAGCCGCGGCGGCATCGCACGTTCCCATCTGCGCCGCAGCGCGGCGCGCGTGTAGGAGAGAGAGACAGAGAGAGAAAGAGAGAGACAGAGAGAGGGGCACGGACAGGTGCGCGGGCGGCCAGGTGGGAACGTCGGGCACTCGCCGCCGCCGCCACCGCCGCCGCCGCCGCCGCCGCACCGCCCCCGCCACCGCCCCCGGCGTCGGGCTACCGGCCCCACTACCACCGCGGCAACCGCCCACGTTCATTACTCCCGCTGCCACCGGTGTTCACGTACTGGCCACGCACACCAGGTTTGTCGATGTGTTTGTTCCGGTGAACGGAAGTTTCACTAGGGAAGTTACCTTGCGTACACTGCGATTTTCTTAACTTTGCCTCCCAAGGCCCGCCTTTCACGATAGAATATGTCACGGTATTTCGCGATCGTTATCAGTCGTGCCGCTAGATACCGCATGATCGCGACTGTATCAAGCAGTGCTTGCAATCATGCCTCTAGCAGCAAGATCAAGAATGACGCGAAATGCCGAGTGATATTCCATCGTGACCATATGGGCTTGTGGAGCAGAGTTATAAAAATCGCACTATAGTGTGGCGTGAAGTAACTGGCGAAAAGCAAGACCAATAGTCTGTGTCAAACGGGCGTTTTTTCACGTTTAGGTCAAAAAGGAAGTTCTGAACTGTGGCGGTAGCGTGTGCTAAATTTCCGTAATGCCACATTATCTTGACTCACATTTCTACGACCAGAGCTACCTATCATCCTCTGATATGTGTATATAATAATATTATTATACAATTATTGTAGTATGAAATATATATATATATATATATATATATATATATATATAATTATCGTATAAACAGATAATTATATTTTCGTGTTTATGATGATGTTGCAACGTGGGAATAGAGATTTGGCGGCACTCTCTACCGCCACAGTGTAAAACAAATTCGATATAACGTGCCCAAGTGATCGATTAACATTAGATATAAGTCATCCGCTATATCCTGCGGATCAGCGACCTCCGCTATCGCTTCCAGTTAAAAAGTTGGCGCATGCGCAAAGGGTCAGAAGTGACAACACTAACACTAAGCACAGCATATCGTACAGAGATTGGCAGAAGTATTGCGATATTTTGTAACACGTTTGATCATCTGCAATTGCGCAACTCAAACTGTTCCTACTGCAGTAGTGCTAAAAAAACGCATCACCTCGCTCAGAGTCTTAATCTGAAATATAATCCTGAAAAGACACCACCTAATTTGCAAAAATCGAGAGATATGAATTTAAGAGAATCGGAAACATCGTATAATCCACAGAAAATATATGATTACCAATTTCTACTAATTTTTGCTTAAAATTTGAGAGACCTGTAAAACACAGAAAATACTAAATGCCCAGTTTCTTTAGGTGATGCTTTTTCATTGAACACTCCTGTACGTACGGATGTGATATGGGATGTGAGTACCGGTTAGTGCTCCCGGAAACAAATTCCTCCCAGCAACAATTCCCCTGCCAATTTTCATCCGCTTATTTTCAGATGGTATGTACGTGGGGAGGGAGTCAGGTCAACTTAAACGAAATGGCTCAGGTTTTTCTCCCGTGAATCTGGAAAACACACGCGTAATTCATACTTAGATCCTTTAGAGGATATCTCTCAACGAGATACACGTATAGATATTCACACATGCATTTATGCACTCGCTTACTTATGTATGCACGGCGCTTACTCTCAGTTTGAAACGCCTGGTGAGATCTTATGAAAAGCAACTAATTGCTGTTTGTCTTAGCAATTTGATATCTGACGGTTGTTAACGCCAGGGAGTCTCATAGGATAAGAGGTTTTACATTTGAAACATACGTGTCATTCACACAGTCTCATTACACGATTGTTTGTCCGGAAGTATAAAAATCTGCTTTCAGCGAGTGACAAGACCTCGGTCAACCTTGCTGCAGGTGGTTGTTTTCGAATCTGGAAGTCGCTTGGATAATTAAGTACCCTACAAGACATTGCCGGATGCGATACTTATAAAGATACACACATATATGCGTGCATGCATAAATAAATGTTTTCTTTATGTGCACGAAATGTGAAACGAAGTTAAGATAAAGAGTAACTGCCGTTGGTTCGACGCCCTTGCACTCACGACGAGAATGCCGACTGCGAAGTAAATTAATTTCCAGCCCGCTGGGCATTACTTCCATTATTAAGTCTTCTCATGTAACGCTTTTTCTGTTATTTTGTTAATGTCTTGGGAATATAATTAAAGTAAATAGGATTGTCTGGTTTAAAATATGGTGATGCTTTAGCTTATGAAGTAACTAGTGTAATGAAGTCATCTGTTCCCTACGTAGCAACGTGACACCATTTGATAACCCTAAATCAGTGTTGTCAAGGTGGATGCCACGACGAAATCGCCCCTCCACGCAGTTCTTCACCCCGCCACCGGAGACAACGTCATCCCTATTGTAAAACGGAAGAGTTACTAATATCTCCCTTTCCCGACGCTAGTGGCGCAGAGACGTTCGTGGCATGACATGATGCCACAACGCGTGCCACTGCCATCAGTAGCAAACCTTGACACCACTGCCCTAAATAAACAACTATAATACTTTAAGAGATTGAGTAGAATGGATCTAAAAGTATCTAAGATCCATGAATACGAAATTGGATGTAACATGTGCAAGCTTCCATTTAACCTTACTCAAGCAGTAGAATGAATCAATAATTTTGAGTTCATGAATGAAATGTTAGACGATTGATTGTTTCCATACTCGTAAACTGCTATGATACTTAGTTCCGTTAAGGTAGTGAATCCGGGGAGATGGCTGTGATTTCTTCTTCGTCAGATTGCGAGATCTAGCTTTCTTACACGTCGGTTTGAAGGGAATTTCTCCTTTCAGGTATCTCCCACCAGCGGGGCACCACCCCAGCCCGGACAAGCTCTAAGCTCTCGACCGGTCTTCCGGCATGTGTGATAGTAGTGCATGTTAGTTTAAGAATGAGTAACTACGGGGCGAGGATAGGACAAGGAAGAGAGAGAAAAGAACAACGGACGAACGGACAAACGGACGAACGGACAAACGGACGAACGGACAAACGGACGAACGGACAAAAGGACGAACGGACAAACGGACGAACGGACAAACGGACGAACGGACAAACGGACGAACGGACAAACGGACGAACGGACAAACGGAACGAACGGACAAACGGACGAACGGACAGACGTTTTGCCGTCAATCGATTTTTCGGCATCAAGGACCCACAAAACATGGATTCTGGCGCACCACATGCTAGGAGATTGTTTTTCTAAATTTATCAAGTGAATTTATCCACTTTTTCGTTACCAGGGGTCCTGTAATAAGAGATTTTCTGCCGAAAATTCGCCACTTATTCATGCAGTAATACATAACTTTTTCTCTACTGTGTAAGCGGTAGCGAGAAAGTGAAAATCCACGTTCGCATACCCCCCCCTTTTCCCTATTGGTAAGTGACTGTTAAGAGTAATAACGCTCCTCGCCTCGTGCCTCTAGCGTTTTGCTAATAGTTCTTCGAACTCAACACATTTGAAGCCGGAAACACGGAGATACTAAAAAGCAATCATTTCTCTACAGATAAACTTCAACTGAACCTCTACGGCGAAGCTAAAAAAAACAGCTAAAAGAAAGAGAAAAAAAGAGAAGAATTTGGCCGAAAGCGCGGTGCTAGCCCAGTCAGCCTGCACGCGCCCCGCCTGCGCATGCGCGAGAGCTGGTGGTTTGCGTGCTCCGAGCAATTAGCGTAACAGACGAACGGCATGCAAAAACTGCCTATCGGCGACGGCTCGCCTCCCTCCTCTACACAACCTGCCCTCTCCCCGCCCCTCCCGCTGCCAGAACGGAGACCGCCAGGAAAACTGACAACTCGTGGCATACAATCGTATAATCGGAAGTGGCCCACACTTCGACGCCCGGCCGACCCGGAGCGGAATCTTTGAAACGGCCGGACACGCCCGCAAGCTGCTTGTTAAGGGAGTTGAAATGACCAGTGGCCTGTGCTTTGCTGCTTTCATTCTTCTCTTTGCTTCCGGTACAGATGTTTCTCTGTGTTAAAGATACTTTTTCACGGGTATTTACATTGTGAGGGAGAATGAAGAAAGCAAGTAGTTGAGTTTACTTTAAAAAATATGTATTTCTCCATTAATTCTGCTCTTTATTTAAATGTTTTTGTCTTTTAATTAAAGCATATCTCATGCCCAGTTGTATTTTTTAATCCGTTTGTTACAAATTACAAATGTTTGGAAGTTCTAAAAGTTTTGCTGTTACCTTTCATTATATGACGAACACATGTAATGAAATATGTATGTATTTGGCATTTTAGGGTCGGATAAATACGATTTTTGTCAACTATCGATGTTCCCAGGCCTGCGAACTGATTTTTATTTATTATTCCATGCCTGGGGATAATGTGGCAAGCTTGACGTGATGTGGCAAGGATGGTCGAATCTAGTATATTTGGTCCTGTCTGAGCTTTCTTTCGTCATACGGCTGTAGAAACTGACACAATTGTAATGGAAAGCTACAGCTCAATTTTTCCCCCACTGAGGAATTGAACTCTGAATAGCACGACGAAAAGCTGGCAAGCTGTTCATGAATCACCTAGGGGGTATAATAAATTACGAAGGTTAAAAATAAAAAAAATAACAACTTTTGAAAGCAAAGTTAAGAACTAGTTAAGTGTCAAGATATGTATATCGAAATGAATGAAGAAAAGACGATTAAATATCTTTTGGAGCTATTTTTTCTATTGAATGATACTGTTTTTGCTTGGTATTAAATTCAGTGCTACAAGAAAAAATTAAACTTAACGTCCCAACTGATAAGAAGATAATGTATCAAAATGTGGAAAATTATAATCCGTCGGCAGTATAGGAATCATAATGAATTTAAAGTATTCTTAAATATTTCGTTAATATTCAGATCATTGTTTATGTATTTTAATGCTGAAACATTTATTAATTTAACATCAAAAATGTTTAAAATCTGGATTTACGTACTATGCGAGAGAAGGGGAAAGATAAAGTTTAAGTAAAAAGTGAGAAAAGGGTGTTATCAGTTAACCATTAGGGAAGTGATTGAGTCAACTGTCAAAATCGCACTCACTAATTTTCAATTTCTTATTGAATATTCCAATTTCGGGTCAACTTAGGTATCCAGTTTCAGGTTATTTTAGTAAACTTTTACTTAACTTCTACGGCAGAAGCTAAAACAACGCAAAAAGTAAAATTCTGACATAACAGTTTGTAAATTAGCTCAGATTTGATGTCTCGAAAATAGACTAAATTGTACACATGACTCCTAAATTTTTAATAATTTTTATTAAGGTGGCATTTTTTTCCCGAAAATTAATTATTTTAAGAGACCACTAAAATCGTTTATGGTTAGTCATTGGAATCAATTGTTCCTTGTGAATATGTTAAAGATCGAATATATTGAGGTAAACTAAAGTCTTCTGTATCATCAAAATAAGTGGTTACAGAATATTTAAAAATGATTGAGGTATTCAATTTTTAAATGAAATGTTTTGTCGTTGTATATGAAAAGTAGGCATAATACGTAACATTTAAAATATTTTTCAACAACTCTAATGAACATTAAGTTAACTTATCAAAGTTATCTGCTTCCCTTCTTCCTCACAAAGACAAAACGTACATCGCCACTAAATGCATAAAATCTCTTATTTCAAATAAGAAATTTTTATCAAGCTCTGAGATTCAAACATATTCACATTTTCTTGCTGATCAAATTCTCTAGTAAAGAGAAGTAAATTGACATTGTTGTTATGGTTAGTAATTCCTTTGTCACGGCATGGGGTTCCAGTCACGGACATGGAGTACCAAAAAAGAGTTCCAAATTATGCAGAAGGTGCAAACTGTGACAGCTTATTATGGCAAGTAGATTTTTAGAGCCTAACATAATTTCCATATGAAACTTTCCGATCTCTTTTCGAGCATCTTTAATTTATTCTACATAGTAATACATAATTTGGGTTGTTTCTACCCTCATAATAAAAATAAATTTCTTTTACTACACACTTTCAATTGTTGAAGTAAAAGGTTTAGCCATAAATATCACAATCAACAACTTTCAAAATAATTAATCTTTGTACTACGAAATTACTTCTATTTAATATTTTAGCATTTCCATATCTTCTAAATGCCCTAATCCGAGCAAAAGTATTTATAGAACATTTCTCTTAGATATGCCTACGTCGTTCTGCATACTGAAGTCCCACACTTGTTGGAGAAATGACCACAACATGATTAGTCAAATGATGGGTTGAGTAGATAAAGGGTCAGCAAATGCTGTTTCCTATTGTTAGTGCATTAGGCAATTTCTACGACATAAATATTTGTATGTTGGAAAACCCTTCTCTATATTTGAGAGAATATAATAAATTGTGTATCAAATATATTGCTTTCAGAAATATATTTCTCCGAGTATTACAGACGTAATGTCCTATTAAATATATTTCCGGTTGCCTCTAAAATGCCAAGTTTGTGTTATTGACATATAATTAAACATCAATTTTCGTAACACGTCCACAACAAGAATGCAAAATTCAAAAATAGTTTTCTTCACTTTCGTTTAGTTCGACCCGCTGGTTTAAACTGCTAAATTATTCACGACCTCGCCCGCACTACAGTTGCCGTGTTACCCTCCATCCAGCATAAGCGTGTGACCACATCAACGACACCGTCCAAAAAAAAAAATGAGGTCGTGAGTTCAGGGTCCCAAGTAATTTATTCTGATTCGCATTTTCTGTTTTGTGGAATGCGAGGAAAAGATTGTATCATAGAATATTTTACAATACAATGATGGTCGTTTGGAATTAAAAAGTCGTTGATAGTAGTACGCAATTAAGGCAAATGTCATACCAGTTTCTATTTCAAACTATCCTTACATTCTTCATTTACTTCGTTTGTGATTATCTCATTTTCACTTGTTCCTTACATAAAAATCAATGTTCATCTTCTCTTCTGCCTAAAAAGATAAATATGTGCAATAAACAACATGGTTCTTGATGAGATTTAATTCACGATGTGCTTGATATTTTCCCTGTAGAAATTCTTCCTTAATTTTGAAAGTAGAGACATGCATTTCCACGTCTCACAATTTGTTCTTTGCCAAATGTAAAAAAAGGCGCATATATGATGTTTGATTTCAAACAATCTTTGTCAGTGGAAAGTATTTCAGCATTTTGCATGTAAAATAAAATCACTTTCATTTCAATTTATTTTATGTTAAACCATCATCTGTGTCCCATATAACTGAATGCTCATCTTCTGAAGCAAAGAATCGTAAGTCACTGTCGAAGTTTCTATGGTTACAAATTTAACGTTTAAAATGAACGAGATGTTATAGAATTTATGGAATTCTCTCAACTTTTCAATTTTTTTCAGTGAAGGGAATAGAGGAATTATTAGGACATTTGAGACAAACTCTCTGAAGAATTAATCCAATAATGTTAATACATTTTGAAAAGGTGTATCACACCATCTCCTCATAGAAACAGTGTTTACATTAGCTTAAATTTGATCTCTCCATGAAAATAATTAGCAGGTAGAATTAAGAGAATTAACGAGATTAAAACAGATTAGAAACTTTGTAAAAACAGTGACTAAGGAATCGCGATAAATCAATAAAATGGTGCTATTGAAAATGTGCCATTGTTTCTAGTCACACATTTTTGTGAGATAACAAGCTTAGAATAATATTGTGGAGTAAAAATATACCGAAGTGCAAACATTAGTTTTCACCCAATAGAAATTCCTTCCCAAGACTGCGAACTCAAAAAGAGACAAATATTTAACTGAAACTTTGCAATAATGTGCCTACAGGATAATACTGAACAAACTATTCAAAATTTTGTGTGTTAAAAACAGAAAAGAATATACATACTTTTAAAAGTAGAAACTGCTTATTATTCACATTACGCAATACCTAACACTTAACGGCACAGATTTTACTACGGTTTTTAAACAAACATTCCATCTTTCAGTTGCGCCGGACGTATTCTCTCTAGAAAATGACAATAGAGAAGAAAATATTTGCACAGCGACGGACTAAAATTGCAGTTAAAACTTTCAGTATCGTCCGGCGATTACAGCAACTTGCGTCTTTCTAGAAGTTCTACAAAAATTGGAAGCTTCTCACAGACCATATCCATGAGAACACATCCAGTAGTGACTTACAAATGAAATTAAAGAAAAGTATTTACTATTCAAGAAATTAACTGTTTTCAGGATTTAAAAAGGACCGACATTGCTATAATTCAATGGCACGTAGTACATTATGGCCAAGAATTCTGACCTTAAAGTAAACATTCCATACTCCTTGTAGTCTAGTCGCATCGAACTCACTCTCCTTAGAAAACAACGCAAGAACCTATCTGCAAAGCAAAAGGAAAAAAAACTCAGTGAAAAACTTTGACTTTCGTTCGCCGATTCCTGCGATCATGGCCTCTCTAGAAGTTCTAAAAAAATTCTTCAAAGCTCTCGCCGACCTCGTCCACACGAAAACAGTTGCCTCCCGGTGCGCGTCGAGCCGCGACATGCTGGGATCGCCGAGGCGGGCGGGAGGGGGGGGCGGGGCTGGGCGGGGGCGCAAGGGGGCGGGGCTAGGGGTCGGGGATGGTTGCTCTAATTAATTATGTACGTTGCCGTCGCCGTGCCCGGGATGAGCCGGTCGGTACGGGCGGTATTAATAACCCGAAACAAGACTTATCATAAATACATATTCATAAAAAGGCCCGCCATCCCCCCCCAACCTCCGCGCCAAACCTCCTCTCCTTGCCCTCCCCTCCTCTTCCTCTCCCCGCCCCGCCCCCTCGTAGCGCAGCCCGCGCCCGCAGCGCGGCCCGCGGCCGCCGGGAGCATTAATTTACCAGATCGAGACGCGATAAGGCTCGTGTAGATATTTCATTGTTCCTCGGCCCTGCCGCCACCGCGCCGGTACCAGAAAGCTTACCGACGTTGCGGAGCGAAGAAGCGACGAGGAAAAAAAAAGCAGGGAATCCTGGGCCCTGCAGACACGCAATGCACGGCATCGGTGGAGGAGTGGGGTGGGGGTGGAAGGGGGAGGGAGAAAAGAGGGTGCAGGGTGCTGGTTCACCCTACGGCGGCGGCACGTGCTGATGAAGGACACGTGCCCTGCTGGGCCTCCATTTCTCTTTCTTTGCTTTCCATTCGGACGTTCGGGTTTTGTTCTCGCTTCAGAAGTTGGCTTTGAACGATTTCGTGTCTTTGCGGCATCATTTCAACGTGATTGGTTCATTTCCGTTGTGAATGTTCGTTAATGTTTCTAATGTAATTCGTAGATAATATTTAATGTTCATATTATTAGAGAAAATATTTTTTTTGTTATATGAGAGAAGCGTTTGCAGGAAATTTTTTTAAAGGAACAAGCAGAGATCGTGCAATGCAGAGAGTATCGAGATTGAATTGATGCAATGAAATCAGTATTCTCCTGTAACACACATTTCGCCATACCTGCACTTGGTGGCGGGAGAATTTTCTGAAACTGGAGTAACCCCAAGTGAAAAAGTTTAATAAAACTATTCCCTCTTTAAGAGGGGCCGATTAAAGGCCAATCAAAGGTTAATTGTCAAGAGTGGGCGTCGACAAAAAAACACAGCAATGTTAACTATAAAGACTAGCTGATCCCATTGTGAAAAATCACGACTTAAAGATAGTATCTTGTTGCTACATGCAATCGATATATTTCATTCAGTTCACCACAAACATCACCACACACCAAGACACACACACACCACACACACACACACACGAACAGTGTGGGTTTGCGCGCCGGTTTCTATAGGAAACTTTCGCTGCCGTAGAGCGTAGAGCGTAGCACTGTGTAATGTGGGCGCTGGTAATCGTTTGGAATTGCGTTTTTTTAGAATAAATTATTAATATTTAGAGCAAACACGTTTGTTTGTAATGCGCCTGTGGACGATGGTCTTCAACCTACGATGCGTCAACGAGACATGGCAATCTGTGCAGCCGATTGTCCTCACGAAACGTTCAAAATAATCGTGCCTCTTAATAATGTGTAGATAACAATATTATTAATAAAAAGTACGAAAAAACTATTTATAGATTGGCGCGAGTTGAAGTATCCGAGCCTGGTCACAGACGAGGATGATAAAGTGCGATAAAATCATTTGTATATTTATGTATCCTTCGAAAAGGAAGAAGAAATGTTATTGTGGCTTTTGGAACTAAGATAATATTTCCTTCCTCCCACTATAGTGATGTGGAGGTGGAAATAAATTTGATTCTCAGAATGTAACGCCTTCTTTTCCTACCTTATGCCTTATGCAATTGGAGGAGGACATTATATTAACTATTTTTAACTAAAAAAACAACATAAATCTAGCTAATAATAAAAGTACAATTTACTTGAAAGCTCTGTATCAAACTAAATTGATATTTTTTGCAAAGATAGTTGTTCATTGTATTTCTGATAAATTGTCATTAAAGACCCTCAATGTAACATAATCTAAACTAAACTGAATAATTAAAAGAACCTGCCTATTTGCGCTTCTGATCTAAATTCTAGCACCATTCATAACATTAGTAATATTTTCATTCACTACTAGATGATATCGCTGCAATACTCTTTCTCCGAATTACATTAGTTCTCCGAAACAAAACAAACCAAAATGTAGTATCTGAAATATTTTGATAATTAGGGAGAGGAATTTTATGCCCTAAAAATCTTGAAATATGCTTTTAAAAATATGCGTTATGACCTAAAAATTCTGAAACACGCAATTCAATATGCAATGAAAATAAACATTTTTTTATTTCCCCTATAAACATTTCTTGATAAAATCGAGGAAAAGCATGGTTAGAATGAAAGATTTTTGTGCTAACATAATATAATCTACGTGATGAAAATAATTAAAGTAAATGTTCACCTTAGTGAAGTATGTCTTGTATGTCTTGTTGTATTTCTTCTAATTGGTTTAAAAATATGTTATCAAGAAATATCCTACATTTGCACAAGTATTTTGTCATCCATAGAAAAGAACAAAAAAAGGCAAACTGTGGCAAGCTCCTTCAAATCAATGAACGTTCACAAATAACAGATTCAATGAAAAAACGGACGTTTTAAGATAAGTTTCTATTTTAACGAAATGTGCAAAATATGCGCTTATAATTACACGAATATGCATCAACAGGAAAATCGGCCAAATGTGCACTAACATATTAATCTATATAGCATCATATTGTAATCAAATCTCAAGAAATTTCACTTAGCTCAGCACTGAATCAACAGACAAAAATATGGAAAATCATAGAAATACGCTCCCTTTTGATAATGATTGCTCAAGGTCTTCCGCTGTAAAATCGCCGCACAACATAACATTATTAGGTTTAGTTAGAATAAGAAAATGTTTACGTAATAAAAAGTGAAGCTATTTTCAGTGCTGCTGTCGGCGTAGCTGTTCGCGACTGACCTGAAACACACTCTGGAGGGGATCGGCTGAACTGGTCCCGGCGAGCACAAGCGGTGTCCGTTCATGGAGCAGGGCATATTCAGGTTGTTTGCGGCCCATGTGGTGAAAGTTCTCTGATGGTTGGTGGTTGTTCATTTTCTTTGGAGAAGAAATAATTTTTTGCAGTCTGTACAAAAGGAGCCTTGTTTTTTTAAGATTGTCTCAAATTGTCTTCCATGTTGTACTACATTTTTTTTACCATTGTTTATATGTTTGCCATCATTTGCGTGGCGACGAAAATACTTTTCTATTACTCGAAAGCGAACATGTCTAATTTTCAAATGTTGATAACGAAGCTATGTTGATACCTTTATTAATTATTCAACAATGTATGTCTAAAAGGGTGGATAGGGATTCTGGAACTCAAGAAAGCCTGCAAAGATTATATTTCTAGCCATACGTCACATTCATCAGTTCTTACTGTTCTTTGACAATAAATTTTAAAATATACTATGAAATATATTTTCGAAATAATCGGCTAAAAATTGAAAATATACTTAGGATATTATTCTGTAATGCATTAATGACCCAAATATTTATATTTTGTTCGTGATTTGGTTTATAAATAAAATGATAGACATCTGTTTATCCCACTTTTCACGGGGTGCCAAACTGCGTGAAGGGGAGATTTCGTCGTGGCACTCGCGCCATGGACTCCTGCTCGTGGCATCGACCTTGGCAACACTGACTTAGAAGGTTGAGGCAGATTTTCAGAATAACTCCCTTGGCCGAAAAGTGTTTCTTCTAGGAGGCGTTCAGCCGTCCCACTCCGTCCGTCCGCCCTCCAATCCTTCCCAGATGTGAAGTGGCCCGGCACGCAGAGGGGGCCACACCCCTCCCTTCCCGGGCACGAGGCAGCTCGCGGTGGCAAATTCTGCGTTCGCTACTGCCCTGTGAGCGACTGCGTTGAGCAAACCTGCGCTTGAGGTCGACCATCACAATAAGGAGTTTAGCGCTGCGCGTAAGGTAGTGACGTTGTGCACTAAAAGTCACACTTGTACCGGCTGGGGCGGTGCCCCGCTGGTGGGAGATACCTGATTGAGGGGAAAACCCCGCTACTCGACGGTAGGTCGGCGCGGGATCTCGCCACCCAGTGGGGAAAAGATCATCGCCACCTCCAGAGAAAAATCACGCACTACACTTACGGGACTAATGACCTGAGTTGTTGACGCGCCCGGAAACACGAATCAATCAACTAAAAGCCACGTGACAGACCTTGAAGTCATAACGTCTTACCTTAGGGCCTAAGGCATGACTTTACACCAGTGTTGTCAAGGGCGATGCCACGAGCGGGAGTCCGTGGCACAAGTGCCACGACGAAATCGGCCCTCCACGCAGTTCATCAACCTACCACCAGAGACAACACCATCCTTATTGTAAAACGGTGGGTTACTGCCACTCGTAATAGTTCCCTTTCCCGACGCTAGTTGCGCAGAGAAGCTCGTGGCATGGTACGGTGCCACGATGCGTGCCACAGCCACCAGAAGAAGACCTTGACACCACTGCTTTATACCTTCATAAATAGTGCACGCCGGTAGGAGTCTCTACGGTCACCGTGCAGACGGCAAAATGGGCGCCTAAAACAGAATAGGTTGTATTTCTTCAACTCTGATACACCGATTCTCGTATGTGAGGCAGTTACAATTCCTTACCAACTCCACAATGTTGGCAAGAATTAATGGGCCTCAAGAAAATGTGCGCGTATAATCTCTTCCTCCATACGTCATATACAGTTTTTACTGTTTTTTTGACCAAATAAATAAAACTAAGAGTTTGGATACGTTTCACTTTTCCTGTGCACCTCCGATACACGCGTCACAGCTCCATCCCTTGTCAACCTTGCTCTTGGTCACCGACCTGGAACACACACAGTAGAGCCTGACCTTCGCATTGTGTCCCTACAAAGATACCGGACCGGAGCGTCATCCCCCAATCCAAAAGTTTTATGGCCGGCATTGAGGCACTGGGCGCGGCGAAGGCACGTTCGTCTTTTGAAGGAGCTCTCGCGCGCCGGGGTGAAGATGTCCCGGGCGAGGACGGGTGGTGAGGACGAGGGTGAGGGCGGGGAGTGAGCGGAGGGTGTTAATGGCGACGCGTGTGACCGCGGGCGGGCGGGCGGCGGGGTGCACGGGCCGAGGGTGGCTGTCTTGCTTACCTGCGCCGCCAGCACCTGCCCGTGCCCGCGACCCTGCACAATGGGCGGGGTGGGGGTGGGAGTGCGGAGGGGGTGGGTTTATGACAGGAAGCGCCCATGCGCCCTGGCCGCACCTTGCAGCCCCTCGCTCCTGCTTCGTCACGGGCGCGTGTGTGGCTGCAGTGGGCTGGGCGGCGCGGGGTTGGGGCAGCATGTGGAAATGCAGCCAGGGTCTTGGCAGAGAATTTTCGACCTATTACAGTGTTCATTACAACTTTAGTTTCAAATTTGTTGTCTTCATACGTAGTATTAATTTATTAGAAAGCTTCAATTTATTATCGACAACACACATAACAGTCCAACATCATACATCAGTCCATCATCATACATAGTTGCCACGTTTCGAGGTTATATTTTGAGGATGACGAAACGAGGAAAATATAACCTCGAAACGTTGCAACTATGTATGATGATGGACTGATGTATGATGTATGATGTTGGACTGTTATGTGTGTTGTCGATAATAAATTGAAGCTTTCTTATAAATTAATACTATTTCAGTGTTGTGAAGGTCGATGCCACGAACGGGAGTCCGTGGCACGAGTGCCACGACGCAATCACCCCTCCACGCAGTTCAACACCCCATCACCAGAGACAATGCCATCCCTATTGTAAAACGACGGAGTTACTTATAGTTTCCTTTCCCGACGCTAGTTGCGCAGAGTAGCTCGTGGCATGGCACGGTGCTGCGGTGCGTGCCACTGCCACCAGTAAAAGACCTTGACACTACTGATCTGTTATATTATTTCCCCTCCACAGTACCCTGAGGAGACGCGAATTTATTTGTCGTAATGCTTTCTTCATGTTTCCGTGGTTTTATATCCATTGTAAAGGACAAAATTAGAAACACATTGAGAACGGTACCTATACCAAATATTACAATAAACTGAGCAGGCCTACAGCTACCAAAACAAATGAACCACCAGCAATGATTAAGATAGGGCAACAATGAGTCGATAGAATTACACAATTACAAGCGTATCCAAACAGTCTTAGCAAATAATGAAAATATTACATTTTTCTCTGTTCGGATTAATTTGTTCGCTACTGATCATTTTGTCATTATGATTGTGATATTTTCAAGTGTGATTTTCGGAAAGCCAGAAAGTGGTCATTGAGACCTCATTGCGTGTAGGCGCCTCCCTCTTCTGCGACGCCATCCAAGAGCACATACAGTGGTGCTCAAAAAAACTGCATCACCTCGCTCACAGTTGTAATCTGCGATGTAACCTTGAAAGTACACCACTCGGTTTGCAAAATTCGAGTTAGTTATGAAAGTAATGGTTTCAGAAACATCATAAATTCTACATAAAATACATGATTACCAATTTTTGAGAGCATATTGGATTAGGAAATTACAGAATGGCCATTTTCTTTAAGTGATGCGGTTTCTTTGAGCACTACTGTATTCCGCATGCGAACTCCATCTAGGGGCTCTAGTTCTGAGCCAGTGCGCGGAGCCGCGGCGGCGATGGCGGCGGAGGCGACTGCAGGAAACGGCTGAGCAGCGCGGCGCGGCGTGGCGTAGCGTTCCGCTCAACTACCGTGTGATAACCAGTGGAGCGTGGCCCAGCGCGACCGCCGACGCGTCGGGAAGCTGCGGCGATCGGCCGTGCAAACGGCGAGACGGGGGGCGGAGGGAAGGAAGCAAGAAGACGGGTGTGAAGAGCCCCATACACCGTCAAGCGAAGATTTCCAAGCCTGAGTCGGCTGATCGGGAGAGTTGTACCCCTAGAGTCCCTAGATACAGAGAGTAGCGCATTCCGTTGTTTCACCGATCCCGCCATTTGATAATTAGTTGTCAGGAACATTGGAAATGTGTGGTAGTCTTGATGTTGAGAACCATGAATCTGTCTCAGATTAATATTAATATTCTTAAAAATCTCTATTACGTCACCAATTGTTATAATTTTTGTTCAATTTCTGAATTCTGCTTATTGGGGCTATCGGGAAACAGGATATTAAATGGCGGTAGTTGCGCTACTCTCTGTATATAGGGACTCTTATACCCCCCTATGTCTAGGCAATATTAATAGTTACATACGTTTCTAAGCAATTTTCCATTCGCTTATTTATTTAATGGAAGTATCATTTTGTAATGACTACTATGATTTATTTACGTAATTGTTTGTGCTGTTCCTTGCGTTGCGTGAATTGCTAATAATGAATGCCCTTCATACTTATTTTCTTTCTTTCATTTCAGATACCGTGAAAAGTAATTCCATTTCAAAAGTCGAAAGTTCGAATTAAATATAATCCTAAGTAGGTTTTGAACAAAAATAAAATATAATTTTTATTACACACATTATGGAGAATGATATTCACATAAATGTCAGAACCAGTCATCAGAATATCGCTATTTAGAATAGGAGATGACGAAAGACAAACACCCTTGTAATAAGTGGTTTGCCACAAATGTTACATTTCCGTAACTCCATCATGGAGAAATGAAGTATTATTGTCAAAGTCATCTACTGAGTGGTGTATTAACTTTTTCGACACCCTAGGCATTGACAATTCAAGATAAATATGACGATATTTCAAAATTTTCAATTTCGTCTAATAATTGAATAGAAAACTTAATGTTGTTGGACAAAAACGGAGCTGTGAAAACTATCTGAGATTTGAAACTCAGTAGTTCAAAATACCTTTACTAAAAATAATCTGCATATTCTTTCTTACTCTCGTAGATGTGCTTGGCACGATGACAAAACTACGCTTCAATTTTTCTCCGCAGTTTCACGAAAGAATCACGTCGGTCGCGACATATTTAAAACAGTACGCAAAAGAACATTGCTCTTCCACCAAACTTACTTCTTTTTTCCACACGGCGAAATTAATTGCGGAGCTAGGCAAAATAATCTAGAACTATCTGATTCAAACTTTCCTTGGCCTTATTCTTCAGGCGCATTCCGCATTACATATTACAGCGTTCTTCTTCAGAGCTGCTCTCAAGGCTCTCGCTCGCGTGCCACTAGACTCGTTTTCGCTCAGGGGGATGTGGAGAGAGGATACAGGGCACGTGGGGAAGACGACGCGACTAGGGGTATCGCCTGAGTTTACAGTAGTGCTAAATGAAACCGCATCACCTAAAGCAGTGTTGTCAAGGTCGATGCCACAAGCGGGAGTCCGTGGCACGAGTGCCACGACAAAATCGCCCCTTCACATAGTTCATCACCCCGCCATTAGAGACAACGCCATTCCTATTGTAAACCTCGGCGGGGTTACTACTACTCGTAATGGTTCCCTTTTCCGATGCTAGTTGCGCAGAGAAGCCCGTGGCTTGCTACGGTGCCACGACGCGTACCACAGACACCAGTAGAAGACCTTGACGCCACTGACCTAAAGGAAATGGGAATTCTGTATTTTCTGTGTTTTACAGATCTTTCAAATTTTAAGCAAAAATTAGTAGAAATTGGTAATCATACATATAACGTGGATTATACGATGTTTCCAATTCCAGTACCTTCATAACTCAGTAGAGTTTTGCAAATAAGGTGATGTATTTTCAGGTTTATATTGCAGATTATAGCTGTGAGCGCGGTGATGCAATTTTTTTTAGCACTACTGTAGCTTGGAGCCGTTATCTCTGCAGGATTTGAGTCCTGACGGTGGTGGAGGATTTTCATCACTAGTTGGATAGTAGAGTTCAACCGCTATCTGGGGGAGAATTCCAGCAGCCGGCTGCTATGGTCGGTAGTTTTCCGTGGTTTCTTATATCAACACCAGGCGAATGCTGGAGCAATACCTTAAGAAACGGGTCATGGACTGCGCGCTATCTGTCCTTTCTCCTTCTTGTCCTATCCTCACCCCTTTACTTACACACTTACTCTGACACGCACTGCCACATATAAAGGGAGACCAGTCTGAAGCTTAGAGGTCGTCGCAGCTGGGGCGGTGCCCCATCTGGTGGGAGGTAGGCTACCAGGCTACCTGTTTAGAGAAAATCCCCATAAGCCGATGTGGGTCGGCACCGGATCTCGCCATCCAGCTACAGAATATCACCGTCTCCTCACAAGGTAAAAACACGTACAACACTTACGGGACTACACAAAACACTTACGGGACAAGTGATCATATCAGTTGGCGTGCCCGAAAACACGAAATTATCGTCCAGCGTTCTTCTTCAGAGCTGGTCTCAAGGTTCTCCCGCTTGCACGCCGCTCGACTCGTTTGCGCTCAGGGGGATGTAAAGAGAGGATGCAGGGGACGTGGGGAAGAGGACGGGAGAGCCACTCGTTTTCGCCCAGGGGGGATGTGGAGGAGAGAGGATGCAGGGGACGCGGCGAGGTCGAGGCGAGGACGGGGCGAGGACGAGGGTACTCCGGGGGCAGAGTGAGAATGTAAGATTAATTCTGAACCAATATTAGTCGAGCAAATATCGAGAACGTCTGCCAGCCTCCCCGGTTGGGGAAGGGCGGGGCAGGAAGACAACGCTCTGCCTGGGGGGAGAGTTGCAGGGGCTCTGGTGGATCCAGAGGGGGGCATGGGGGCCATGCCCCCCCCCCAAAAAAAGCCTAGAGATTTCGTTTATCGTCCTTTATTTGGTAAAACTGATTTAAATTTTTATTTATGTTCGAAATATGTAATTATTTAAACAATAAAATTATGTAGTATCATATCTACAGTACATAAATAATACACAATATAATAACAAATATGCTTATTATGTGACGATGCCCCTCCCCACCCCCAAAAATATCATCGACTGGGTCGGCCCCTGTGCAGGAGACGGTGTAGGCGCGTGGATGTGAGCGCGGCTGGTGATGTGAAGAGGTTGTGAAAGAGAATACGCAGACTTTGCTTCGTGTCATGGAATAGATGTGACAGAGGATGTTAACTAGACGTACGCAAACTATTTATTGGAATGAAGATTGTAAATGTGGTGTAAGAGGGGCTGAACTGTACTTTTCAACTTCACTTCGATTTATTCTTTTTAATTTGCTAGTGTCATGATTAGTTGGTTTGGAGAGACTGTAATACACCGTGTCGTGAATAGTATTAGGAGTTTGTTCTCATATTTTTATTTACATTTGTCAAAAATGTCGGAAAGAAAACAATTCAATTTAAATTGAATTAATAAGTTGAAGAAAAATAATACGGGTAAGCTTAACATACAACTCATGTTTTCGATATAACGGTAAGTCTTATTGCTTGTATTGTTGGTGTTGCGTTTTCATATTACATTTTAGAGACATTTTGCGACAACTAAATACTCCTGTAATTCTGCACTTAAATCTGTTTTTCTTACAATGTCATAGCCTTAGATCTCGAGTCATAACCAAAAGATATTTTGAACACTGATTTTTAAAAATTAAAAATAACGTACTTGCTCAAACACAAAATGAGAAAAATTGCATGTTTTCAATCACATTACATTCTTCGGCTCATGGATTACACGTGTATTGTCCATGCGCCATCAGTCCATTAGAAGTGACTCTAAATGTCTGTAATATTACCTATTATTACAATCAATAATATTACCAACATTAATGAGATTTCGGCTGTCCAGGTGATGCTTAAGACTTCATTTACCGACACTGATGTACACTTGTATTATTTGCTGTTATTTTTTTGCGGGATAGATAACCTACGTATCCATCTCCTGGTATTTTAATAACGCGTACTTTCTACGTTTAACCCTGGAATGGTATGGTTCATTTTTTTAGACATGAATGGTAAGGCACTGGATGCCCCAAATGGAAAAAAATAATATTTAAATTTTTTTAACAAATGTTTTTAAAAACACAGTTTTATAATATTTGGGGTATTGTTAATTCAAAAAATCTAACCTACTGAAAATGTTACATAAACTTTGTAGAAATTAAAGACATCTCATTGTAATGCACCCACTTTTGATAATTTTTTTTATTTTTCTTACAATCTGAAAGTCTTGTTCTGATCATTCTGAAAGTGGTATTAATATTTGCAATGGTCGCATGTAACAAATTTTTTAGATAAATATACACATTTGTTGCATTCTGCACATGTGACTGTAGTTTTATTCTTGTCTTTTGGTCTTGCACACACATGGCACCAGTATAGAGCAGTAAAACTACTGTTGAGGTGGGGCACACAGTACCCCAAGATCAGTAGGAATGACACTAAACGAAGCGTAAGATACACGTGGGAAATGCGTTATGCCCATAACAAGGTAAAAACAAAATACACGAGCCATCGCCACTCTCAGTACTACCAACTCAGAGAAAATCAAAAACGAAAATTTTGTGGGGCACTCTGTGCCCCCTTACCATTCCAGAGTTAAGACTACAGCACTTTGGCATACCTAACTTAAACAATTTTTTAAAATTATTTTTTCTTCATCCTGTGAAATGTTTTGTTCTGCCTCCGTTTTGGCAAATTTTGTTATTTCCCCTCCACGGTACCCCTGAGGAGGCTGGAATTTAACGACGACTAGTTGGCAGTAGAGCAGTTGAGAGTGGCGCCAGCGGCGGCCGCGTAGGCAACGACTTGCCTCGCACCCCAACCATACGCACGCGCGTCCTCCTTTGTCTGCAGAGGCAGCCATCTCCCCCCACCCCCCTAGAGCGTTACTTTCTAAAATCCCCGCGGCGCCGGCGGGGGGAGGGAGGAGTATGCAGGGGTTGAAGGGAATTTTTACCTCGCTTCCCAGCTGGCCGGACCCTACGGTGCAGTGGCACACGATCACCATCTCAAGCGTCCGTTCACCATTTCATGAAAATAACGTATGAATGATGTGTGAATGAAAAAAATCATGACTGTACAAAAGAACAGACAGGGTAAAGGGTTAAAAATAGGTCAAAACAGTTAGTTCAAGGGCAAAAGTTTAAAGGGTAAAAAATAAATTGTGATTCAAATTAGGTATGCCAAAATGCATACATATTAACTGTGCTTCATTTAGTTAAGCTAAAATAAGTTACTTTTGGTTATTAAGAAACGCCCCCCTCCAGCTAGTACAAACACAGCAAAGCAGAGACTCAATTTACTCAAACTATAAAAATAAATTCCCGTCCCCACAGGGGTATTATGGCACCACCACACCACACTAACTACTGCAATTACGAAACGGTGCTCGTAGGTCGATCTTCAATGCCAGAAATGATACCAAATATTGCTCACATATTTTACAATTTTTGTCAATATTCAATTCAATTAAATTTTTGGAAGTCGATGAATTCATTAAAATGAAACACTTCAATTCGTCACAAATAACGGGTAAAGGTGACTGAGTTGATCGTGAACTTTAATGAAAATGAACTACAAAAACGCATGACAACACAACGAAGAAGCACACGAACGTGTACAGAGACACAACTGGAACCTATAAACACAATCGGAGCTCAGCCGTAACATAACTGCATACTCTTGTGACTCATAGAAACCAATCATGTCTCTTCCTAAGAATATAAATCAATGCTATGGACAAAAACTATATTTTGTTGTGAGTAGTATTTGTTGTATATTTGTACTATTGTATTTATTTTAATGGAAAAGTGCATAAACGATTATTTGAAACAGAAATCATTCATATCTGTATGAAAAAAATTACTTATGCCCAAAAATAAATTGTATCAATCAATTGGGATGATACTTCTCTGTGGGACTGCCTCGGAGGAAAAAGTATCATCGGCAATGTTACAAAAAGTTCTGTTTTTCCTGTACTGCTGAGTCCATAAAAGAAATACTTTCATTTCTACTACTTTTCTTTGGTGTGAGAACAATCTCTGTAGAAAGTGAACGTGAGCACTAACTACACAAACTTTCTTAAAATAAACTGAAAAATCTTTGTTAAATTAATGCATATAAATGTCCTTAATTGCACGCCAATCGATACCAATCGATTTGGAAGAATCAACCTTTTAGTTTAGAAAAATAACAGAGTATTATTATTATTATTATTATTATTATTATTATTATTATTATTATTATTGCAAAAAGGGTTGTATGCACCGCTCGTACACATTCCGCGTAACGTAATGTAGTACACATAGTAAGTGAGTAATTGCTTCTAACATCTTACACATCACATATTAGACCTTACCGTATACTCACGAATGTAAAATACACTTTAAAATGTACCAGCATATGAAACAAATGTATAACATCAGTCATTTTTTGTAAATTTTTAATGTCATTACATGTTAGTCATGTTGATAAAATTGATTTCGCCATAATCAACCAAATGAAAACTAGTCTTTTTAATTGTAAAAAAACGTTGCGTGGCGTACAGCTTGGTGCTATTAGCCTCGCCACGGAAAATAAGGGATCACTGATAGGTTGATTGTCCACGTATCTTCAACGTTAATAATTTCAATTTATTATTTCCTACTTCATTTTTTGAGATACGCATTCTTAGTTCCCTCCTACATTTTTACGTTTCACTTGTTTGAAATGGGAAGGTTTTGTTTGATATATATATATATATATATATATATATATATATATATATATATATAATTTATAAGAGCTAAACTCGGACACCGTGAGACCAATCTCCATGAAAGTTGGCATTTTCTACATGTTTTTTCACCGAGAAGTTTTATGTGCTATTAAATCTGTTGTAACTCCACTACCTGGCGCTGTAGAACAAAACTAAATGTTTACATCAAATGCAACCCGCAATACATTCGGCAAGATTTTTTAATCTAGATCGTTAAATAACTCCTAAACGATGAGTTCTATGGCCTTAAAAACTAAAATTTTCAGGTCGAAGTCCTCAAAGAAACGTTTGTCACATCGTAATCTACAGGAGGAAACCTTCTTGAACATTCTATTACGTTTTTGGTGGTCCGGCGCTTCCCGATTTTACCTCACCTGGTCAGACATCTGCAGAATCTGCAATTAAACGTGAATGAGGACTGAGCGGCAGAGGCAGACAGTTAGGGGCAGGACGAGGGAGGGAGGGAGAGACAGCGAGAAGGTGATGGGAGGGGAAAGAGGGAGATGAAGGGCAAAACAACGTCAGCCGGGTTTTCCTAGTACGGTATATACACACATAGACTGTCGTTTGTCTTGTGCTCCTGAATGTAGCGTGCGTGTGTTGGGCTATGGTGACTGCGCAGCAATCTGGGAGCGCCAAAACAACGGAGCTATTCCGAGTAATGGCCATTGTGTCGCCTAAATGTGTGAGGGGGAGTAGCGGCCGTGTTGTTCCTCTTGCTTTTGTCACGAACGGGGAAAATGCCTGAGGATCCTTCGTATTAAATGTAAATGAAGGTGTTCTTATTGGTAGAAGAGTTTTTGTCGGTCTTAAAAAAGCTGTGTTTACTATGTAGTTGACTAAAAACCCGTGTGCTATGTTAAGCTTTCCTTTAAAATGTGCAAAGAACTCACAAACAAAACAATGCGACGTAAATCACATCTAATATCTCGTAGTAGTTTAATAGCCTTTTTCTTTGGTTTAGGAACCTCTACTTCATTTCTTGTTTGTTTGTTTTTTTTCACAATAGTTTGCCTCTAGGTGGATCAACGACATGGATCAGTATATGACCCACCATGTTGATCTCCTTGGTTTGTTATTCTGAACACCGCCTCTTCTAACTTCAGCGCATTCTTGCGTCAGATTTTTCATTCTTCTTTCTGTCAATCTCCAAACGGGATCAAGAGGTCTCTAGAATTTGGTCAGTAGCTCTTGTTTCTGCGGTGTAGGTCTGGTCATAGAAATGTAAATTCTTAAAATCAATTGACGTTCTTTTTATTTACTTGTAATAACAACGAATAGTTGCAGTTTTTTGTTATAAATAACAATTGAAAAGGCGTAATTTGGTATTGTGACAAGTAAATGATATATTAACAAAATTAACAAAAATATTTGTTTTAATATTTCATTTTATAAGAAAGAATTCACATTTCTGGTTTATAAACTGCTCTGCAAAGAAAATTAAGCATTTGTATCATGAAGTCACCCTCAAATAGTATAGTGACGAACTGCGAAAGCCACGAAATATTCGAATATAGACGGTCTTGTACGCGTATTACATCTTACATATTACATCGTGTATTACGTCTTACATCTTACCCTCTTTAATTACAAATTATTCAACATTTGGCCTCGGTACAACGTATTTGACTTACTCTATATTATATATTCCAAACCGAGGGCATTTCACAGTCGGAATTTAAATAAAAGACTTTTCGTTCCTTTTCCACGTAACGAGTCGGCACCTCGCAGCCACAAATCTCATATCCACATTTTCGAATGCGCATTTTCTTTTCACCAAGTTCACAAAGTTGGCGGACTTTTTTTTCTCTCCCTTTTGCGGGCGGCTCGGAAGCGAGGCGAGTAATTGCCCTGAGACTAGCAGCGGCGTTCTTTATGCACACACGCCCACACGCTCGCACGCGGCCTGCCTTTCGCCCACGCGCGTTAGCACGCGGTGGCGGAAGGAGCTCCGTAGAGGTAGAATCGCAACGTTGTCAAAAAAAATTTGAAATTAATTTCCGAATTTGTCGATATTTCTCTATATCGATAAATTTGGAAATGAGAAAAATGGAAAAATTGTGTATTAAGAATGCCTGAAGAAAGGATAGCCAAAGTTGCCTTGAGCTATAAGCCGAAGGAAAGAAGAAATGTGGGAAGACCACTGAGAAGATGGAGTGAGCAGTTTTCAGGTGCCGGAAGAGACTGAACAAGTCTAATCCTTGTAGTTGATGATGATGATTTGTTGATATTTTGTCGCTAATTTTGTTACGCAAAAGAAATGTCGCTCTTCATTTGACACTGCTATAACAAATGCTGCTAACTTGATATCAAGTTAGAATCTCAAAAACAATAAAACCAAGAAACTGCACAGATACATAAAATAATTAATTTTATGGAAATTTGTCGCTCAAAACTTACCATAAACAAATTTTGTTGCTCTTTAAACAAAACTAAAAAATGTAATTTCCCGAAAACGCGGGTTTGCACCGCAATGTCAGGAAAACCATTCTAACTCTACGGTACTGAGATTGTAACTTTTCGGAGCTGTCGAAAGGGGAGGGTGGGAGGGGGCGGCAACGCTGGAGCAGTAGCGTCGTCACCGCACAGTACACCCACGTGCCTCGTTCGCAGCACAGACACACTACACCCACACCACATCCTCGACACATTTGCAACCCCATTCGCACTACATTGGCTTCACATTCGCATCACATCCGCGCCACATTCACACCGTATTCACACCACATCCACATCACATGCAACTCACATCAACATCACATCCACCTCCCAACCACACATCTACCTCACATCCACAACACGTGCACCCCACATCCACATCACATCACCCCACATCCACACTACACCCACACCACATCCTCAACACATTTGCACTACATTCGCACTGCATCCGCATTTCATCTGCATCACAACCACGTCACATCCACACCGTACTCACACCACATCCACATCACATTATCATCACATCCACACTACATATCCACACCATATCCACCTTAAAATATATTTTCCCTCCAAAGTACTCCTGAGAAGGCGGGAATTTATTTATTTTAACGGGTATACAGTATGCTGCTGCCTTGTGACTTAAGCAGGGAGGGATATTCTTAACTACTAACTAAAATTAACTAAACCTAACTTAATTTTAGCTTACATCTAATATACTAGTTATCAAAGTAGCACTTCGGCGTTCCTAAAATAAACGAATTTTTTAAAATTATTTTTCTTAAATTTAAGGAAAGTTTTATTATGGAACTGATTTGATAAATTGTCTTTATATTTATTTTCATTCAGCCACCATTCATTTTGGTTACCATCCCACATATCGTTCCCTCTGCTCCTCCATCGTCACCACCAGTGGTACCGCCTTCACCCTAGCCCTCGCCCTCGCCACCACCCTCGCCACCACCCTCGCCACCGCCCTCGCCACCGCCCTCGCCACCGCCCTCGCCATCGCCCTCGCCACCGCCCTCGCCACCGCCCTCGCCACCGCCCTCGCCACCGCCCTCGCCACCGCCCTCGCCACCGCCCTCGCCACCGCCCTCGCCACCGCCCTCGCCACCGCCCTCGCCACCGCCCTCGCCACCGCCCTCGCCACCGCCGAGGGAGCCCTTTGAAGGGCAGCGTCCCGCCCGAGGTGAAGGGCGGATGGCAGGGCTGATGAGGGTGGCCGTCTACCTGGCACCTGCCTCGCACTTCGCCACACACTTCCGTCGGCCGCGTCTTCGGAACAGAAGAGCATCGGAGAAACGTTCTCTCGCTTCATTTGTGCAGTTTTACCCTGGTTCGTAACAAACACTGCACTACACCGAGACCTCAATGTAGCAACAGTACAAGAAAAGGTACAAGAAATAAGTTCAAAATATCACTGTCTGTTCACCTGTTTCGTCGCTCGATTTTCGCCTGTTTCGTCGCCCGATTTTCGCCTGTTTCGTCCCCCGATATAATACCTTATTTCTCCGCTAGTTGGTGAAAGGAGCGTAGCGAAATTTGCGTGATCAGACGGAAGAGCAGGCCTCATGGCCTGAGTCCCGCCACGTAAAATAAGGCATCAATTCAATTCAACGTCTGGAAATGCATCCAAATCAGCTAGCTTTAAGCCTACTTGACAATAGGAAAGAAATTTCTCGATTGTATAGAATTTCCACTATTCATCTTCCCCTACGTTTTAATAATTCACATTTATCTTAACATATTATCTTGTTTTGCTCTAACGTGTTCGTGTATTATTAATCCTCGTAACCCTTAAGAATGTAATAATGTTTTAAATTATCTATTTATTATAGATTTAAAAAGGAACCCATCAAAACCACGAGTGGGTGACTTTCATTTTATTTCATTTGTTATTGTTCGTATTCATAATATTTACTTATTATTTCACATATGAAATAGATTGTAAATATACGTTGAATAAAAAAAATTGTGCAGTTTTATGAATGCACGAGAAGTGCAATGCACGATCACGCCACTGCGGGATGACTATTCCCTACCCTTAAGGGCGTCTATAGCCAATCCTGCAACATAAAAAACGGGGGGTCAGAATGGCTTTAGTCATCTGGCGCGCGCATTGCGTGTGCAGAAATATAATGTTTATGTTTCAATTCTCATTGCGCTGTTTCAGGTTTCTTACTCCAGCAAGCGCTTGGGTCGCTTATACTTCGCCCGTTTATCGGGTTCGTACGAAGCGACCTGGGAGATGAGAATGTTTTCCGAATCAGCTGCCTTTCCAAAGAATTTAGTTGCAATATTTTTAATGTGATTAATCAGCAGTGGCATTGATGTGTCGCGATGTGAATCCGCAGAAAAAACGTTCCGCTCTGGCAAATACTGAAAATAATTTGTATTTTTTTTTCTTCTTCGTTTTATTAACGTTGAAAAAATGTGGGGTGACATTTCACTCGGTAGTGAATATTCGATCTGTAAACCCATGGATAATTACGTCCTACGAAGAAATTATGATTTTGGAAAGAATGTACGCCTGTTTCTATCATGCCACATTGTCAATTTTGTATGCAAAAAACATTTGGTACAGTTTCTATTTAATCCCGTTTCACTTTTGCATTTCTCCTTCTGCCTATATCTGTCATTTTCCGTACTCTTCTTTGTATCACACACTTTCCACCTCTCTCGCTATATTTCTCTCTCTCTTTCTTTCTCTCGTATTCTAGTTCATACATTATTTCCATTCGTTTTCTCCCATCCCACTTCATTTTCATTCCTTTCACTTTCTTTTTGTTTCTTCGTCTCTCTCCTTTTTTCTACTTCTCCAATTTTTTCGTATGCCTTTTTCCTCTCTCCCTCCCATGGTTGCACATACCATGCATACACACAAATCGGTATTTCCCCTGCTTCTTGACAGCAACCCCGCCCCACCACCCCTTCGTGGAGCTCCGTAAAGTTAGAATCGCAAAGTTGACAAAAAAATTGAAATTAATCTCAAATTTGTCATTTTCTCGTCGCTAATTTGTTACACAAAAAAATTATCACTCATTTGACACTGCTATAACAAATGTTGCTAACTTGATATCACGTTAGCAGCATTCGTAATAGCAGTGTCAAATGAAGAGCGACAATTTTGTTGTTTTTTTTTGCGTAACAAATTAGAGACAAATAAGCCACAAGTTTGGAGATCAATTTCAAATTTTTCTGACAACTTTGCGATTCTAACTTTACGGAGCTCCTTCATGGGCCGAGGCAGAGAGTATATATCCGCCGGGGCCGTATATATGGGCGAGAGTATATATGGGCCGGGGTGTGCAGGCCGGGCCGGGTCGGGCCGGGCGTCGCCTCCGCCGCACCCTTCGCTGCCTCGCGAAGGGCCAGGGAGGGGCGGCGCCCCTAGGAGGCGGGCTCGGGGTTGACGCCCTCCCGGAATGCCCTCTCGGAGGGGCGGCGGAGGGCTCGGGGCAGAGGGGCGCGGCAGGTGGACGAGAGGCTGTCGCCAGTCAGGTGCTCAGATTTACGGGATCTCCCCGCGGCCGCGAGGGCAGGCGTGCCCCAAGGCGCTGAGCGTGGCCCGGGAAGTGAAGGTTCCGAAAGGAAAAGGAAGAGGAAGTCGAGGAATGGATGAGGAAAATTGTGAAGTTAGGCAAAATGAATGAGATAGGAAAATAGAAACAGAAAGGGTGAGATAGTGGAGAAAGGGAGAAACTGTGCGTGAATGAGAATGAATGAGAGAGAGGCAGGCAGATAATGAAGGGACTTCGACAATTGTGTTTTCAGGTCAAAGATGTAGAGAGGACAAACTTCTTGGGACTGAGAATAAAGTATAAAAGAAAGCTAGTGTTAAAGTATCAGGAATGACAAAGATGAAGGTGAAAATTACTGCCTGTCATTTTTAAAAGACATTTTGGGGTGTTGCTGAATTTTGTGTTGAGAACTCTTCTTTGGTTCTCCCTAGACATTTTCATCGTGTGTGTGTGTGTGTGTGTGTGTGTGTGTGCGCGCGCGCGCGCGTGTATGTGTGCTTGAAAGGCAAGGGCAAACCGACATTTCATTAATCCATATCTCATAATTTCTCAATTTGAAAGAGTATATAATTTCAGCGAGTAAATGATTTTAGAACCTGTTACCAAAACCCTATAATTCCAAACTCTCCTTACGCAATAAATGAATAATATAAAATTCTACATCACCCTCCCTGTGCTTTTAAATTATTAGTAGAATAGCAAAGCTATCTTCTATAAAACTTTCATCGCTCAGTTACTTTGCGTGATATTTTATCTCTTCACTCGAATAGGTTATGTGATGGGTGAATGAAAATAAAGAAATTAAAAGAAAATTTTACCAAGACAGTGTCGTAACGAAACTTTACTCAGGGTTAAGAAAAATAAAAAAATAACATTTTCGTTTAAGTTAGGTATGCCGATGTATAGGTTATGTCTCCCTGGATACTCCAAGATACTCCCTGGATCTTTCCAAGGGGCGGTCTTTTCTAAGTAGTCCAACAATCCTGAATGCTGCCGCGGATTGACCGCGAAAGGTGTGTTTGTGTGTGTATCTATGGCGAAGGGAGGGCAAAAAAATACAAAATCTGGGAGGAAGACGTTCACAAGGGGAGGGTCGCCTTCGAGCCGTTGAAAGACACCGGCGAGGGAGAGGGCGACGGGCGAGGGCAGGAGAGCAACCGGTCGGGGACGCCTTGTAGAAGTCGCCGGGAAGTGCGATAGGTAGCCCCCGCGTAGGGTAAATACAGTTCTGCTCAAAGAAACCGCATCACTTAAAGAAAATTGGCATTCTGTATTTTCCTAATCCTGTCAAAAATTGGTAATAATATATTTTATGAAGATTATAATGATGTTTCTGATACCATTACCTTCATGACTCACTCGATTTTTGCAAACCAAGTGGTAAATCTTCAGAATTATGTTGCCCATTACAACAGTGAGCGAAGTGATGCGGTTTTTTCGAGCAATACTGTGCTTTGGTTTAAACAGAGTGATATCTGATACACGGTTATTCAATCGAGAGCTTAGATACGACTTAATTTTTGGTTCTGAAACCACAGATTGGATAACAGCGTTTCAGCTGATCGAACGTCAGAAGCCACTCGATTTAAATCGCAGAAAAATGATGCGACGACGATAACAAAACATACATGTTACCACCATCGATTTTCAAAATTAAAACAAGTAAGTTAAGATTTTGACTAAAAAAACATTAATGGTTATAAACATTGATGTTTAAGAGCTGACTAGTTAAAACCTCTAACATTAAATTCGTGTGAAACAAAATACAATTTGAGAGTGCTCGTGTATATAATTTTAATTAAATTTGATATAAATAATAATTGAAATTGAAATAATAATTAAGGTGAAAACAACGTTAAAAAACGCATCTCGCTTTGCAAAATACTAGGAAAGACAAAGGATATACTAGGGTATGAGGGTCATTTCGGGCAAGCCTGTTCAACGATGTGTACAATCTGCGTTCGTTTAGTTCGAACACAGAAGCTGTTTGAACTGTCAAACATCAGTCATTATTTTACAATGTAACTTTTATAAGATGGGAATTTTTAATTCACAAAGAAAACATCGAAAACATAAAATCTTTGAGCTTCATATATCGATGTTAAAAAATATTGTCTGTAATATATCAATGCTTTGAAAAGCTTGACTTTAATGTCGCGTCCCTTGTAGGGTGACATAATGTCGCGCTGCGCATGTCGCCGCCTACGAACCAATAAACTTGTCTTGCATTTACCCGCCAAATTCAAAATACAGGGGACACCTGAGCGCTGTGTTGCTAAGATGGCCCATTCCATAGGCGCGGCGATAGGTTTGGGATCAATTTTTATTTGGAGCAGCTTATTTATGTTCGATTTTTATTTCGATCAGCAGAATTACTCGTACGTACCATTTCTATTTCGATCGGCATATTTACGTACAATTTTATTAGAACGGCAGATTTAGGTTCCATTCTTGTTTTCAACGGAAGATTAACTCTGGACTTTTATTTCGAACAGTAGATTTGCGTTCGATATTTTCGTTCGAAACTTATTTCAATTCTCAAAATATTTTAATTGTGTAAATGTAGTGTCAAGTGGATGCAGTATTGAAACATTTGTAGCCCTTTTGCTTCTCTTGGATCCGCTCCCGATCGCAGTCGGCAGTGCCCGGTTGGTCCCTCGCCATGTTCCACCCCAACATCGAATCTTGTTCCGATTTCCGCGCCGCGCCGTTGAGGTAGCTGCGTGTCCCTTTTAATGGACAGATTTAGATTTAATTTTTGTTTCGTACGGCAGATTTACGTTCATTTTCATTTCGAACGGCAGATTTACGTTCGATTTTTATTTCGAACGCATAATTTGCGTTTTGCCTTTTTTTCTTCGAACGGCTGATAAGTGTTTGATTTTTTTCGTTCGAAATTTATTTCAATTCTTAAAATATTTTAATTGTGTTAGTGTAGTGTCAAGTCGACGCAGTATTGAAACATTTGTAGACCTTTTGTTTATCTTGGCTCCGCCCCCGATCGCAGTCGCTAGTGCCCGGTGGGTCCCTCGTCATGTCCCGCCCCAACATCGAAACTTGTTCCGATTTCCGCGCCGCGCCGTTGAGGTAGCTCCATGTCCATTTTAATGTCCATATTCATTTCTAACGGCAGATTTACGTGGGATTTTTATTTCGAACGCATAATTTGCGTTTTGCCTTTTTTTTTTCTTCGAACCGCTGACACGTGTTTGATTTTTTCGTTCGAAATTTATTTCAATTCTTAAGATATTTTAATTGTTTTAGTGTGTCAATCAGGAGAGGTATTGAAATATTTGTATAACATTTTCATATCTTGGCTCCGCCCCCGATCGCAGTCGGTAGTGCCCGGTGGGTCCCTCGTCATGTCCCGCCCCAACATCGAAACTTGTTCCGATTTCCGCGCCGCGCCGTTGAGGTAGCTCCATGTCCATTTTAATGTCCATATTCATTTCTAACGGCAGATTTACGTGGGATTTTTATTTCGAACGCATAATTTTGCGTTTTGCTTTTTTTTTTTTCTTCGAACCGCTGACACGTGTTTGATTTTTTCGTTCGAAATTTATTTCAATTCTTAAGATATTTTAATTGTTTTAGTGTGTCAATCAGGAGAGGTATTGAAATATTTGTATAACATTTTCATATCTTGGCTCCGCCCCCGATCGCAGTCGGTAGTGCCCGGTGGGTCCCTCGTCATGTCCCGCCCCAACGTCGAATCTCGTTCCGATTTCCATCGCCCCAATGCAGGCGCGCGCGCCGCCGCGCCGCGCCGGCCTCCGGAAGCGGCGCTCAAAGGGGCCGTGTCGGGTGGGGCCGCCCGGAGGCGCGCCGGGTCAGCGGCTACAGCGAGCGCCTGTTTGTCGGCGCCCGTCCCACCTGCGCCGCGCCGCGCCGCCGAGGTAGCTGCGTGTCCCTTTTAATGGGCGCAGCGATCGGCAGATTTACGGCGCGGCGGCGGAGGCGGAGGTGGTGGTGGAGGTGGAGGCGGTGGCGGCGGTGGTGGCGGTGGTGACGGTGGCGGGGGCTGTGGCGGCGGCGGAGGCGGAGGAGGAGGAGGCGGAGGCGGAGGAGGAGGCGGAGGCGGCGGAGGTGGCGGAGGAGGCGGAGGAGGAGGCGGCGGAGATGGCGGCGGAGGCGGCGGCGGTGGCGGCGATGACGGCGGAGGAGGCGGTGGAGGGGGAAGCGGTGGAGGCGGCGGAGGCGGCGGAGGCGGAGGTGGCGGCGATGGCGGCGGTGGCGGCGGTGGCGGCGGTGGCGGCGGTGGCGGCGGCGGAGGCGCCGACGGAGGCGGTGGCGGAGGCGAAGGCGGTGGCGGTGGCGGCGTCCGCCGCTGCGCCGGCCGCAGGCGATGCTTTATGACCACCGCCCACCGCCCGGCCCGGCGCACGCGTGCGGCATCCGCAGGGAGGGGGAGGCCGTCCGGTAGATCGTCGGCGGCTGGGGCGCCGTCAGCTGTGGACAGGGACGGATCCACTCAATCATTTCGGGGGGGGGGAGAAGCATCGTAAATGTTTGTTAAATAATAAACATATTTGTTATTATATTGTAAATTATTTACAAACTGTAGATATGATTCTAAGGGAGCCGCGATGGCTCAGTGGTATGCACTGACTTCCTCACCTGAAGGTCGCAGGTTCGAGTCCCGGCGTTGGCTGGGATTTTTATCTAGTGCTTTCCCTTCAGGGTGGGTCTGGAGTCGACTCGGCCTTCTTTCCAAGTGAGTACCAGGATCTTTCCTGGGGGTAAAGGCTGCCGGAGCGTTGTGCTCGCCACACAACCTCTTCCTTGTGCCGACGGCGACGAAAAGGTGGAGCCCTCCCTTCACCTCCCCTTAGGGACATATCGGCTTGTGTGCAATGCACAGGGAATACCTTTACCTTTTAGATATGATTCTGTAGTCTTATTCTATATATAATTACGTAATTCGAACATAATTACATAATTACATAATATTTAAATCGATTTTTTTAAATAAAGAAAGGTAAACAAAAGCTCTACTCTTTTAAGGGGGCCATTGCTCCCCTAGCCCCCTCCCCTCCGGATCCGCCAGTGGCTTTGTGGTAGCCGGCAATATAAAACCGTGAATGAGACGTATGGATAACATGGGTGTATGACTTTTTATTGATTGTTGGCGCGTCAACTAGTTAATTCTACATTCCGTAAGTATTTTGCGTGCTACAGCAGTGCTCAAAAAAACTGAGAAAAACCGCATCACCACGCTCACAGTTGTAATATGCAATATAAACCTCAAAATACACTATTTGATTTGCAAAAATCAAGTGAGTTATGAAGGTAATGGTATCAGAAACATCATATAATCTATATGGTTACCGATTTTTGAGAGCATATTGGATTAGGAAAATACGGAATGCCAATTTTCTTTAGGGGATGCTGTTTCTTTGAGCACTACTGTATATCACGCGAAGTGGCTTTGTTTGTCTTTTGGAATGTGAGTTGCAACGTGGCTTAAACGTTGGCTTGCGGGTGTTTTTCCTAAGTATATCAGCAAGAGTTGTATCCGCTCTTACCGTGTCAATGTGCAAGTTCCCGTCTGGTCGCCCAATGTGTGTGGTAGTATAGTGCTTGTAACAGTGTGTATACTTGGCGTGAATGTGTGTGAAAGCGGCGATGAATTAACAAAGATAGCGCACTGTCGGTGGCCCATTTATTAGGGTACTGCTCCTGTATTCTCATAGTGTTTATTGAAGAAGTTGCGGAAAAAATCCGATCAGAGCTAGAATTCGCCCTCCAACTAATGGTTGAATTCGACCCCGCTTTGTAAATAAAGCCGAAAATTCCACCATAGTCGGGAATCGAACTTACAGACTTCCTGTCCAACGATACTGCACGGGAACCAGTGCTGCCCTTGAGCTATCGTTGACGATAGCCTGTCGCAATCGGTGCTACTCCAAGACGATTTCTGTAGGTCAGAGTCTTTTTCGTTTCACTCTTTGTGAAATGACGTGTGGATGTGAAATAATGGTCTCTGTCGACTGTGTTATTGAGAAATAGACATCGATCTGCTCCCCTGTAAGTCAAATTGACAAATGGATAATAATCATAATCATGGTACTCGTAATCTGATTCAACCTACAGTATGAAAACTTTTCCTTTAGCGATGACTGATGACGGTTACCTGTGTCCGTGAGTTAATCCAAAATAGAACTTTGGAAATAGATGCAATCATTGGGTCATCTGTATAGTTAGTCATGTAAGGGAAAAGCCTACTCTTACTTTTAGTTCGTTTCTTTTTGCTTATTAGGTTTCCAGGTCTTTTAGCCCCAACTGTGTTCTTGAAAAGTGTGTTTGCATGTACATGTGCGTTTGTACTCATTCTTTTCTGTTCTTTTCTGATGACATTTATGTTTCCCTGTTTTGTTATGTAATTTAGGCTTCCTTTTTTACGGCTATCTATTTATTTTCCTTTTGTTCGTAAATGTTGGCTTATTTTAGTAGTTAAATATCGTACTTTGCATTATATAATGTTTTTCAATTGAATTTCTCATCATTCTATGTCTATCTTAGTGTTCATTGAAAATTAATGCACATGAGCCTAAAAGATATCAGTCAAGTGTATTATAATAAGATGAATACTCCACTTGTGAAATTAAAACCAATAGTGTTTAACTGTACATATAAAAAGCCTCAATTAGGGCGGTGTATCTCAAAACGTTTATCGCTTTTTCTATCCGATTTTTCTTACCGCTTCTTCCTAATGGCCAATCATAAACTGTGTCTCATCTCTTTTAGGAGGCGGTATAAATCGATCGATATGTCGATGTCCAATAAACGGCATAAGCACTGTAGCATAACCTCTTTGATTTTAAAATAGCTTTCAGTTATTTTCAATATTTGGCGCATTTTGGAACTCCGTTGGACTAATTCGTGGAATAGTCCTATTAAATACCACTCGTGCTTTGGAAATTCTCAAATAAATCCCCAATTTATTCGTTAGTCACTTTACACTCAAAATTTTTCTGATTATATTAGTTTGGAAGGGATTAATCTTATTTCACCGATTAAAAGTACAATTTCATCGATTTTTAGTACAGATTGTGCCTTAAAGTAAGCTATCAAATGTCACAATCCGGAAGTTCTTGTTTCCATGTTTTGTGTGGTACATCATCTTCGTTGCACCCTTTTCCCCGCCCCCATGCAGTATAGCCACCAGTCGTGGGTGGTCTAGAGTAGACAGAAGGGTAGACACACGGTGGTGGAGGAGTGCATTTCGTGGAAGTAGGAAGAATTGTTTTGCTTCCACGACCGCTGATGCAGACGTGATAACCTTGTTCTTCTACGGAAGACGAGTGCTGACGGCTGGCCGGAAGGAAGCAATTCATGACGATCGCGCAAAGGGCTATCAAGACACAAAAGCCGGCAACAAACGCAATTGCTGCACTTTGAGGACAGCGTGAGTCCTTTTTTTTATTTTCTCTAAAATATTTTTCTGTTGGTCTATGACAAGATCCAATATGATGAGCAAAATAATAATAATTTTTTACGTTACAATGACGTGTGACGTAATATGTTTCTTTTCTTATTGTGTCTGTTTTGTCTGTAAATTTTGAAAACGTTGAAGAATATTGACGATCAAGAAAAAAGTGAAAGGTATTCAAAACAAATAATTGAAATATAAAGGACTAAATTCATAAAAAAAGAACGTGCGTAGTATTTATTTTAAATCCTTGGTAGGTTTCAACTATTGACCATCATTTTGTTATTTTAAACAAAGCATTATATTTAAAAAAATCTTTTTTTATACTTTTAAGTTTGTTTTATTTATAGCAGCCGAATTTACGAACACTTAATCTTCACTGAGTAATAGATAAGAGGGTAAAAGTATTATCTGTGATACATGCGCTTCACAACTGAAGTGCTCTTGTCTTCTAGAATAAGGTCTTCTCAAAAGGTTAATTTTTCATTTATCATAGCTCATTCGACTGACTGAATTGAGAGAGTTGTTACAATTGAAAATTATTATTATTATTATTATTATTATTATTATTATTATTATTATTATTATTATTATTATTATTATTATTATATCATTATTATCATTCTTCTTCTTCTACGGGCATTCTCTCTCCGGCACTCATAGTTTTTCATTGGCATATTTTATTATAGCAGCCAGATTTCTTATATCCTCAGCTTTTCTTCGCCAGAAAAAAATGACTATTTGTTCTCGTGCTTGATTTCTTGACTTCTATTAATAATATTATGGAATGATTCTTGAGAGTAAGTCATTAAACAAAACCATTTTTAACCTGCCAACCTTTCGGCTTTTATTCAGCCTTCATCAGGGCATTTTCTCATACCTCATGGATGAGGTATACAGTTAGAAGGTGGCGTTGGTAATATGGCGCCGCTGAAGGAATGTGTGTGGTGAAAACTATGAAGTGTAGAAAGAAAATGTGGGGTGGATCGTGGTTAAACCGAAAGATTCAGAGAAAATGCCCTGATGAAGGCTGAATAAAAGCCGAAACGTTGGCAGGTTAAAAATGGTTTTGTTTAATGACCTACTCTCAAGAATCATTCCATAATACTATTTGTTCTCTTCTATTTATTTTAGCATTTACTTTTAAATTAAAAAAATAAGAAGAGGTTTGCAACGATCGCTCAGCCGAATTATTTAGGGAGTCTGGGGCGCGGACGGGCGGGCGGGCGTCTCCGAGCGCCCACCGCGGACGCGATCTGCCGCCGAGGCTCCGAACCCGCGCGCCAGCCCCGCCCCCTCCCCCTATCAGCGATCCACCTGCGCTGCGGTGGCGCCGGCGCCGGCGGCGGCGGCGGCGGCGGGCGCGCGCTCTGTCGCGGAGGCGGGGCAGCTCCCGCCTCCGCCGCTCGCCAACACTTCGCTTTTATTTTCGCGCACTTGCTTCGTAGGAGGAGGACGTGTTGTAAACGAGGGCTAAAAAAACACATCACCTTGCTCACAGATGTAATCTTTTTTTTCTTTTTTATTTAATAGGTAATTACAACACATTTATATATAATTTCAATACTTTTTATAACTATGTGGCTAGGCTGAACGCCTTTAAGCCATTACAATACCTGCATCCTACCGCATTCTAACCTTTCGAATTCTGGCATTCACCCTAATGGTCTCTTCATCGCATCAAAGCCGCGGAAAGGAGACCATAAGGTACGGCTGAGGAAAAAACCCCTGAAGGGGAAAAACCTGCCGTCAAAAGACGACTACATTCTAAGCTACTAGATTTTTTCTAAACTATTTATTCATTTTCTGGCGAGGGAATCTTCTCCATCAAGTCTTTGGCCTCCTCAGCCCCTGAAACCACAGTTGTAATCTGCAATATAATCCTGAAAATACACCTGATTTGCAAAACTCGAGTGAGTTATGGAAGTAATGGAATCGGAAACATCGTATAATCCACATGAAATATTTGATTACTATTTTCTATTGATTTTTGCTTAAAATTTGAAAAATCTGTAAAACAAAGAAAATACAGAATGCCCATTTTCTTTAGGTTGAGCGGTTTCATTGAGCACCACTGTAATCGTGCGACGGAGTGACACGTGATTAAGTGGTCAGATCTCTTACCTTCCTTCTTTTGGGTATCAGAGTCCAAATTCTAATCGATCTGTGTGGAATTTGTGAACAAACACAGTGGGTTTGCTGCAGATTTTGCCGTCGTTCACCTGTTTTCCCTAACAAATCGGCAGAGTAGATGAAGGTGATCATTAGAGTCACTGACTGTACTCAGTGAGTTAAACAACGAAATGGTGGAACATTATGACATTTAGAAAGAACTATTGAATTCTCTTAATTCGTATTTAACTGCAAATGTATTCTACATGTAATATTTCATCGTTCTGAAGTCTGAGGAACGATAACGAGATTAATAAGATCAGATGCAAAGAAACGATCAAAATTTTATATCGTCGAAGTAATCTTCGATTTATAAGTACATTTTTGATATTGAAACGAAGAATCTGTCTTGTTTCATAGATTTATTATCAGATTTACATAAATAAACTGCAGTAGATGCACGCTTGTTATCGTGGATCATACGATTTCATTTAAATCACTTATTATACAAATTTTTGTGTTTCTCGTATCAGATTTGCATACATTATGTGACCATCACGTATATGTTTCTCTTAAAAGTTTATAGCTATTCTTTAATAGCCGATCAATTTTAAAATGTCACTGAAACGAGTTATGTAGCTGAATAATTAATTCACTTTTGAATTTACAGTTGATTTAATTACCTAATTAAAACACCACTTATATTTTTTGATTTATTAACAGAGAAGCTTAATTCTAATATTAATTAGTTCCCTGAATATTCAAGAAAAGTGTCTCGGTTCATGAATTTTAATATTAGTAAGCAGTTTAATAATCAAGAACAATATTTAAAAATCATAAATCAAGATATTATTTTGCATTAATCAACCAAAAGAAACTTGTGTGAATTATGCAAAATAAAATTAAATGAAATAAAATATTGGGCGTCCTTTCGACCGACAGTCGAAGTGAATTAAATGATCACTACTAAACCAATAGTCGACGTGAAACTTTTACAGTGGCTGGACACTACAACTGTAGCCTCCCATTCTGGTTGCGCAACTTAAAATTACAGTAACTTTTATAAAATACAGTAGTACTCAAAGAAATCTACTAGTAGTAGCCTACTACTAGAAGTAACCTACTAGAAGTAGTACTAAAGAAATTGGGCATTCTGTATTTTTCTAATACAATATGCTCGCGAAAATTGGTAATACCGTATTTTATGTAGATTACATGTTTCCTATTCCATTACCTTCATAACAAACTCGATTTTTGCAAACCAAGTGGCGTACTTTCAAGGTTACATTGCAGATTACAACTGTGAGCGAGGTGATGCGGATTTTCTCAGTACTATTGCAGTACGAGAAGGAGCTGAGGTTCATCAACCATAACCGAGGATTAGAAAATAAGCTCTTCAATTGCACGGATTTGTGCAGCGGATGCAGGGTGAGAAATGGCCAAACCCAAATTGTAAATTACATAGTACCCGAAAGAATATGTAGAACACAGATATGTTTTAACTCGGAAGGCTTATTTACAATAAATGATGGAAGAGAAGGGATTGAGTGAAGGTGAATGTGTGGACAGAGAAATGTGGAGATAGAAAACGGCACATTTTAAGGGATAGAAACCGTACAAGAAGAAGAGGAAGAAGAAGGATGAGGAGGAGGGCAAGAAAAAGGAGAAAAGGAGAAGGAGAAGAAGAAGAAGATTTGGAAGAAGAATATGACGGAATGAAGTACCCATTACTTTAAAATGTTTTTAGATATCTACTAAAAAAAGCTGTTCTTTCAGGGCATGCACAGTGTACTAAAAGTCAAATCTTTAGCACTAGTGCTAAAAGGGAGTCAATGCTCAGGTGTTCTGGGAAATCTGTGAAGGTAAGAAAACAAATCAACAAAATAAACCTTTGTTTGACCGCATCAGCTACCTTAGTATATCACTATGTGAATTAATTAAAATGAAAGTAAGGTTGTCTAAGAAATAATGTACGGCACACGTGGTAAAAGTAATAAAATCCCGTATGATAGCGCTACTCGGCCCATCGTCCTCATCAACCTTTCTTACTAGCAAAATAATATGTCACTTTTACCACTATTGTATCATAAACAACTTTTATCTATGCCTCGTAAAGTAGGTGCACGAGTCGGTTGGTTGATTGATTGACTGTTCGTGATTCCGGGCGCGTCAACGAAGAGGTCATTAGTCCCGTAAGTGACGTGCGTGTTTTATCCTCATGAGGTGGCGGTGACCTTTTCCCCGGTTAATGGCGAGATCCGGCGCTGACCTACCGTCGACTAGCGGGGTTTCCTCTCAACCAGGTATCTCTCACCAGCGAGACACCGCCCCAGCCGGGACAAGCTCTAAGCTCCCGACCGGTCTCCCGGCATGTGTGGTAGTGCAGTGCATGTTAGTGTAAGTGAGTGTGTAAGGGTGAGGATGGGAAAAGGAAGAGGAAAGAAAGATCGCGCGCGGTCCATGGCCCGTTTGTTAGTGTACTGCTGCGGCATTCGCCTGGTGTTGATCGAAGAAATCACTAAAAACTACCGATGAGAGCAGCCGCTAGAATTCTCCTTCAGACAGCGAGTGATTTCGACCTATCTGGGTAGCTAGTGTCGAAAATCCTGCCGCCGTCGGGATTCTAACATAGGACCTCGCGGTCAGAGGGACAGCATTGGCATCAGTTGATGCACTGAGCCATCTCTCCCGGTACACACAATGCCTTAAAATAACCGTAGACGTAAATCCATTGACTTAAAAAAGTTTAGAAGCACCAAGCGTTTTACGTTAAGTTTACGTCGGAATTCTACCGAAGACCAATCAGAGAGCAGCGTGAAAGAAACAAACATGGTATATTTCAGATTGCTGACGCACTGAGCCATCTCTCCCAGTACACGAGGGTTCAGGGCAGGAATTTATAGCTAATTTACCTTTGAAAATATATTTTATTATACAGGAGCGAATATTTTGCCAACAAAACTTGAAAAAAAACGCTCTTTTCTGTATTCAAAATTCGACTAGAATATGGTTTAGGATAGAGATCACAGAAATATGAAAACGTGCACAAAATTCACTTCTCCCCATAGCTCGTCACACACAGTTTTTAACTGTTTTTGATGTAAATAAATAAATAGAAACACGAATCGGAAGGAGTACATTCGTCCTGGGCGAGTCCTTGCAGACGAACAGTCGAACGCCGCGACGCGGGTTTCTGACCGACATCCTCTCCGCCCCCCTCCCCCCAATTTTAATTTCAATTACCGCAACGAGCAAGCATTCCACACACTCACCGAATTTAAGAAATACTTTTTTTTTATCGCTAGTCACGGCGCGTCGTTTCCGGTCCTGCGTTCGCTGATGAAATCGTACTCATTTGTAGCCAGAACAGGCCCTGTATTAGACGCGAGTTTTACCATAATTTCTGGGGGTAAATTATTATAATTTACATACTTAATTCCACATTAAGCTATCCGGAGCGTGTTTACAGAGAAAATTGGTTCTTATTTACGCGTTGCTAATGACAACTGCGCGCAGCGTTGCTGGCTTTCATTAATTGGGAGATCCGGCCGGCAGATGTCTCTGTCGACAGCAGCGGCGCCGGCGCCCGACGCCCAACGCCCCGGCGGTTCCGGATTGCGTGTGAGCGGTGCTGTGGTCGTGCTTCTGCCGGCGAAGGATCATCCGGTTTCTGGCATAATGTGTCTGTTATTCTGATCCCCGGGCCCTGGGCGCAGCAGCCGTACGCGAAATAGTAATAATAAAATAATAACAATAATAACATTAGCAATAATAATAATAATAATAATAATAATAATAATAATAGTCCTAGCAAAGATCGAATACCTGAAAAGACATGACAGGGTGTGTAGCTACCTCCACTGACAGATCTGTACCGCCCTCGAAGTTCCAAACACATGCCCCAAGTGGTACGAACACTCACCGAAACCGGTGACGTCTGTTGGATTGTGTACGATATTGCACGACCAACAAATTCAAACTGATCGCACGATATCGGCAAACAAACCGGATATAGTCATCCGGAATTTGGAGAAAAAATCGTGTTTACTTGTCGATGTTGCTATACCTTGCGATCAAAACGTCGTTACCAAGGAGGCAGAGAAACGTCTTAAATACAAGAGTTTGGAAATCGAGATCAGCCGAATGTGGGGCATAAAAGCACAGGTCGTCCCGATAGTTATCGGAGCTCTGGGATTTGTTCCGCAAAATTTGTGTAAGAACTTGTCTAAACTCCCAGGTAATTCAAAAGACTGGGAAGTGTAAGAAATTGCTCTATTTGGAACAGCCCACATTTTGCGCAAAGTATTGTAGAAGCACCGACAGTCACCGGATCTGCTCCTTAGGTAGCTGGTTGCAACCTGGAGTAGATTTTATATTCAGCCGACTCATAACATTTTTAGTCGTGATGTAATGGAATAATAATAATAATAATAATAATAATAATAATAATAATAATAATAATAATAATATGCCGATCGGATGGCCAGATTGCTAAGACAGTAGTGCAGTAGCGATCACAAACCAAAGGATGGCAAAGGAGCACCTACCCCGATTATCAAGTATGAACCCCGGTGGGATGCACGTATTCCGTGGCCTCATGATGGCCGATTATCGAAACAAAAAAAACAAAACAATAATAATAATAACAAAATATTAATAATAATATACGTTTGATGATGGGGATCTCTACTCAATGACTGGCAGACCTGCACGCAGACGAGAGAGGAAGTTTTCAGCTTGATGCCTCTCAATGTTTTTAGGCTTCGTGATTCTAGTGATAATTCATCATTGCTTTCCACTGGATGTTTGGCGATGACTTACGATATTATGAATGTCACAAGAGTCTCAGTTATTCTAGATAATCAGTGATTTCGATAGAAATAACAATGTTTCGCCTTCTTTGAGCAGAATGGTGGGTAAGGACTGTACTACCTGAGAGTGCATCTGCATACTAACAGGAGGGGAGATAAGATAATTTCTTCATTCATTGCTCTCATCATCAGTAATGAATTCACTCGTAAAGAAAATCTGTACTGATGCTTCAGACTGCGAACTGAAGTTTCCCAAATCTCCATCTGTCAATTTATTGTAGATGAAGAGAATTTGATTTAGAGAGCGGCACAAAAATTAATTCGGTTGGGTAGAGTTGAAAGCAATCGAATCGGATATGATCAGTTGATACGGAATAAAATCGTTCTCTTGATTTATGAGAACAATTGTATTTGAAACTCAACTAGTGGTGCTACAGAATGGCACAAACTTTCCCGTGTTAGTTTTCTATTTTTGGGGGGCTCGGCTAGCAATTCGGAATTGCCACATACTCGTGCCAGCTGCCATCTACCGCCTCACAAACTACATTTTTTTGACATTTTCTTAATTTTTCGGTTTAGTAATGGTAGATAGGAAATATTTAATTCAGAATATTAAAGAACAGCAAATCCTCGCCCTAAATGGCTATTTTGTTTGAAAAATTTGGAGCAGTTTTTAAGAAGATGGCGTTGAACGATACCGTAAATTCGGAATTTGAAGCTCTTTTACACAGAAGTTTTTTAGTTTTCGAAACACTTCATTAGAAGTCATTTAAGCACTTTAACTTACAAATACAATAGTGTTTAAAAATTGCTGGTAATGTGCATATTAAAGGAATGAGAAATCTTTTAAAAAAACTACATTTGTGTAATTTTTGAAGAAAAAAAAATACCCCAAAATGAACTTTACGTCATATTAAAGAGTGCAATTAGCACTATGCGTTTGATAAGTTTGAAGAAAACAAATTTGAGCCATTTTTGAGAAAATGGTGGTTGAGTGTTTCTGAAAATACAGAATTTTGAGTTAGTTTTCACAGAAAACAGTTGAGTTCTCGAGAAACTTTACTTGACATTATTTAAAGCACATATACTCTAAATATAATGATGGGAACAAATCGCCACCAATGTAAATATTACCGACGTGAGAGACAAGTCAAAAAAATACATTTTGTAAATTTCTAAAAAACAAAAGATAAGAGCAGTATACCGTTTATGTCATCTCATAGAGCTGATTTAGCACTATCCCTACGAAAAGTTTAAAGAAAAAATTTGGAGCAGTTTTTGAGAAAATTTTGAAAATGTCCGGGGGCGTCATGTAAAGTACCCCCAAATTTTAAAGAAAGTTTTTTCAAATATCGCGGCGCCTCGAATATAACCAGATCGACCGAGGAATATCCATTTTGGAAGAAATCGTAAGTATGGTTTAGGCGCTTGTGTTGTTCACAGACTGACGGACAGACCGACGGTCTTTTGGAAAAGAACCACTTTTGGGGTATAAGGGGACCAAAACGTGTATTGTTGATATCTTGAAATTGATTATCCTCAGCATTACATACCTTTCCAAGTAAATGACGCAGTATAGAGATGTTGTATAGTAGTAACGTTATAGAAGTAACGCTTAAACGCCATTTTTGTAAAAAACGGCCTCAAAATGTTTTACTATTCAATAATATTCTTAATGTAACTTTTTGGTTTTGCCATTACGAAGCCGAAAAATTGAGCCATTTTGGTTTTGCCATTACGAAACCGAAAAAAATGTGAAAACAATATCCTTTGGACGGTGATATATGGCAGCTGGAGAGAAGAGAATGGCGAAAGACCAAAAACCTAGCCCAGAACAAAGAAATTAGGAAACTAACTAGTATGTGAAAGTCTGTGCCTTTCTGTAGCGCCACTAGTTCTCAATGTGTCCACTTTCTTGAATCAGCTTTTACTTCTAGGGAAAAATCTCCCGTCTGCTTGGCGAGATAAACGATTCCTTGAACTTTTAAATTTGTCGATATGAATTTGATTTTTACTTTATGATTTTTGTGAAAATGCTTGGTATTTGACTAAGAGTGTATTGAATTCTATTGGATTGGATTGACATAGTATTTGCAGTAGAAGAGCGGGTATTTTACACATAGTTCTATGGACCAAGTTTTTATTTATCACTTCACTTTTCTTGACACCACTTTCTTCAATCTTCCCTTTCGTGTAGTTTAATGTATTTCTCGCCTTCTTTACGAAGCAAAGTTTTCGAGGCGTTCTTCATCGATTTTACTTAGGTGACCTGAATTCATTCCAGTTTCCTTCTCACGTTCGAACACACATAATTTAAATGAAATTGTTGATGGTTAGTTTCATACATTATTTATTAATGGAAGACACTCCGTAGTATTGAATAACTATTACATCAAATTAATTCATAATTCGTCGATTGATTATTGACATTTAATGTAAAAAATTGTGGTTTTGCGAATTAGCGTGTAGATATGATTCGAGTGTCTCTCTTGAGGACGAAAATTGATGTTGTTTCTCTCACGCCCTAATCTTAATGTTGCCATCGGCGTATCTCCAAGTGTTCCCTGTTCGCTGCTGCAGTTGATGTCTCCCAAGAGCCTCACTAACGGGCCCTGTCCAATGGGGAGAAGGAGGTGAAAAAGCAAGTGGAGAAGGAGATGGAGGGGTAGATTGGTATAGAGATAAAAGAGGAGGAGAATGAGGAGGAAGAGAAAGGCCTCGAGGAGGAGGAAGACGAGAAAAAGGGGGAGAAGGAAGAGAAAAAATAAGAGAATGAGCATGTAAGGAAGGGGAAGACTAAATAAAAGGTGGAGGATGGGAATGAGGAAGAGTGGAGGAGGAAGAGAAAGAATAGGAAGGTGAGGGAGAAGATAGAGGTACAGGATGAGAGTGAGGAAGAAGTGGAGGAAGAGGAGGATGAAAAGGAGGTGGAGGAGAGGAAAAGGAAGGGATGAAGGATAAGAATGACCAAGAGGTGTATGAAGTGAATGAGGAAGAGCTGAAGGAGGAACATGAGGAGGAGACGGAAGATGAGTGTAAGAGATGAAGGATGAGAATAAATAACAAGTTGAGGATGTGAATGAGGAAGAAGAGAATGAAGGTAGAGGTAGAGGGTAAGAAGGAAATGAAGAGGGGAAGTAGGAAAAGAAGAAGGAAGAGCTGGAGGAGAAGATGGAGGAAAGGGAAAAAGTGGAGATGGAGAAGAATTAGAGGATAGAGGAGGAAAAACATCAGGACTAGAAGGAGGACGAGGACTAAGACCTCTACAAAGAGGAGGAGGAAGAGGTGGATGTGTAGAATAAGATTGCCAAGAAGGAGGTAAAAGAAGAGGAAGAGAAATTGGTGGAGGAGAAGGAGAAGTAGGAGAAATTGAAGGTAGTGGTGGTGGATGAAAGCATGTAGGAGAATAAATAGTTGGTGCAGGGGGAGGATGGAACGCTGGCTGAGGAACAGTTGGGGTGCAAGAAAAGATGAAGAGTTGAGGTGGAGAAGGATGTGAAGGCGGGGGAGAAGAGGCTAGAGGAGGTGGAAGGCAAGGGGGAGGGGTGATTGATTGTTACTGCTTCCGGGCGCGTCAACTGAGGTCATTAGTCCCGTAACTGTAGTGCTTGCATTTTTCATCGGGAGGTGGCAGTGATCTTCCCTCGCTGGATGGGGAGCTCCGGCGCCGAACTGCCGTCGCCTAGCGGGGTATTCCCTAACCAGGTATCTCCCACCAGCGGGGCACCGCCCCACTCGGGACAAGCTCTAAGCCTCCGACAGGTCTCTGGGCATATGTGGTAGTGTAGTGCACGTTAGTGTGTTTGTGTGTGTGTGTAAGGGGTGAGGATAGGACAAGGAAATGGAAGGAAAGATCGCGCGTGAACCGTGTCCCGTTTGTTGGGGTACTGCTCCGGCATTTGCCAGGTGTTGATCGGAGAAACCACGGAAAACGACCGATCAGAGCAGCCGGCCGCGCTAGAGTTCTCCTCCAGACAGCGACTGAACTCGACCTAGCTAGTATCGAAAATCGTGCCGCCCCGTCTGGATTCGAACGGTAGGACCCATCCCGGTCAGAGGCACTGAAGCGGGAGGAGGAGGACGGGACGGCAGCAGAGTGGTAACAAGTGCGTCGGCCGTTTTTCCACGTCTCCACCAGCCCGCGACCCGCCCCACCTCCTCCTTCCCACATGCCGCCGCCGCCGCCGCTCCTCTCACGGCGAAAGACGTTCGTTCGCGCGCGCTCCGCCAACCAGAACGAGAAAAAAGGAAGCGTGACGTCATCTCATAATGGATGTACTCCGCGTTTACAGCGCACCGACGCCCGCGCCGCCCACTCGCCCCGCCCCGCCCCGCGCGCCAGAGAGAAAAAAAGCACGCCTCACTGAAATTCTACGAGTTCTCGAGGTACATGGACCGAGATGAGTGTGACGGCGACTCACCTGCCTCGGACGGGAGAGCGCGTGAGTGCGAGCAGGTATTTATTCAGCATAGAGGAGGGGCGATGGGGCTTCGTCAGAACGGTCACAATAGTTTCGGGAAGGAGTTTATTTTTTGAAGTGCAAGTGGCGTGTTTCCAGTTGCGTTGATTTTTTTGTGCGTGTCAATGTATTATACATATATACATTTATTTGAACTGCACTTGGATATGGCCCCGTGGCAGTTGATTAACAATAATTACAATAATAATAACAAGATAATAAAAGATTACAGTACAAAAATATGCAATCTCTAATATTGTCTCTAATATTATCTATAGTGTCTCTAATATTAAGTGTTGTAACAATTATTTCAACTCTACTATGATATACAACAATTATATGTTGGTGATAATAAAAATCAGTATGAGGTACATAGATATTGGCTAAATTAGATTGGAAAAAAGGCATTTATGACGTTCACTACACTTCACTGCACTACACTACACTACAATGTTTTGCATTGTATTACACTAACCAGCACTTCACCGCGCTTTTACCTATTAAGGCGCCTATTAAGCACCTATTATATGCTTTTCAACATACTGCCAAGTATGCAAAATGCCGTATACGGGCTCAGGGCATAAAATCATGTCACTGCGGTGTCTCTTACCGGGAGGACCTAGGATTCGTCTAGCTTCAGCCTCTGTCTAGAAGATAATTCTAGCGACCGGCGGCTCTGATCGGTAGTTTTCCGTGGTTTCTCTGATCAGTGTCGAGTGTCGGAGCAGTATCTTAACAAAACGGGCCACGGACCGCGCGCAATCTGTCCTTCCCCCTTCCTTGTCCTATCCTCATTCCTTATTTACAAACACACTTACATGCAATGCATTGCCACACACCACACACGTAGAGAGCCCGGTGGGGAGATTCGAGCGTGTCCCGGCCGGGACCGTGCCCCGATAGTGGGAGATACCTTGTTGAGGAAAATCCTGCTAACCCACATGTAGGTCGGTCCCAGATCTCTACAGCGGGGGAAGGTTACCGCCAACTCTCGCAATAAGAAACATGCACTACATTGAAGTGACTAATGACCACAGCAGTTGACGCGTCCAGAAATATGAATTAATTAATGAATCAATCAAATAAAATTGTATTTCTATATTAAACGGTATCCGAAAACAGTTGAAAGCAATCGAAATATATAAAACTGAATCCGAAATCTTCTTGACCTGAAGCACTGTTTTACACGGAGATATCTTTTTTAACATAATATCTTATATATGCATCTTGCAAATGAAACATTGACTGACGATTTGAACAGTTAATGTAGTTAGAAAGTCAAGAAATATACTGGATGCGTGTGTTCAGAGTGCCCAGTGTTTCATATCCTTACAAGACATTTTATTCAACTGAACTTGAGTCCGAAGCAATCCGACTCAGCTTTGCTCTCCCACTCCGATGTCGCTCAACAATGCCAACTCCCAAGCAGCGCTTCCGGAGGCCCTCTGCTGACCGCCCAAAGCGCCCCACCGCGGCGCTGTCCGCCTCAGTGGGCAGGTGCCACGCGCGTTCTCAGCGGCGGCGTTGACGACGTGGGCGCGTTTGGCGTCTTTTATCCTCCCCTGTCCTCCCTCTGTTCTCTCTGTCTCTGTCTCTCTCTGACTGTCTCTCTCTGTCTCTGTCTCTCTTTGTCTCTGTCTCTCATTCTCTCTCATGTCCTCTCTCTATCTCTATCTCTGCCTCTCTCTGTCTCCATCTCTGTCTCTCCCTGACTCTGTGTCTTTTTCTATCTCTGCCTCTTCTCTGTCTCCATCTCTGGCTCTCTCTGACCCTCTCTTTGTCTCTGTCTCTCATTCTCTCTCATGTCTCTCTCTGTCTTTGTCTCTCTCTGACTCTGCGTCTCTTTCTGTCTCTGCCTCTCTCTGTCTCCATCTCTGTCTCTCTCTGACCCACTCTTTGTCTCTGTCTCTCTCTGTCTCCCTCTGACTCTCTCTTCCTTTGCCTCTCTTTGTCTCTCTGTCTCTGCCTCTCTGTCTATATCTCTGTTTCCATCTGTCTCTCTCTGACCCTCTCTCTGTCTCTGTCTCTATGTCTATCTCTGTCTATGTCTCTCTCTGTCTGTATCTCTCTGACTCTCTGTCTCTGCCTCTGTCTCCATCTCGTCTCTCTCTGACACTCTTTCTGTCTCTGTCTCTCTGTGTCTATGTCCCTCTATGTCTCTGTCTCTCTATGTCTCTGTCTCTGTGCTTCTCTGTCCCTCTCTGCCATTTTGTGTCTGTCTCTCTCTGTCTTTCTATGTCTCTCCCTCTCTCTCGCTCCTCCGAGAGCGAGCGCGCGTTCGCGTCCTCTTCTCAACGCAAGTTTCGCCCAACTTGGCTGGCTCCTCCGGAACGCGCCGCGGGATCGTCGCACCTCGAGAACGACGACGTCGAAGAGGGGAAGCGGGTGGGTGGGGGGTGGGGGGGGAAGGAAAGACAGACGGTAGTGGGGGCGGAGGTGGAGGGGGTGTGAGCGAGGGACCGCCACCGCCGCCACCGCCGCCGCCGGTTACGATGCGTGAATTATTAACGAAAATTTTCTGGCGCGCGGGGGTGGCGACCCTGTCTAAGTGCTATTAACTCATTAGCGCACCTGCGTGCCCTCGCGTCTCGCCCCGCCCTCCCGGGCACTGGGGGTTTGCTTCTCGCTTCGCCGCGGGGAGCGCTTTTCGCCGCCGGCGGGCCGCCCCGCCCCGTGCCGGCCGCCCCTGCGGGATGCCACCCGCGCGGCAGAGTGCCCGAGTGTCCGTCCACGGGCGGTGTGAGCTGCAATAGGGGGATGGGGTGTAGGAGCATTTTTTTTATTGTGCGTGTACATTAAATTATTGCCAACCTAGGTGTCGAAATACAGTAGTGCTCAAAGAAACCGGATCACCTAAAGAAAAATGTCATTCTCTATTTTCTTAATCCAATATGCTCTCAGAAACTGCGGGAACATTGGCGGGAACTGCTGTCAGGGTCGGGAGATGCGGAGATTGGAGATGCAGAAACGGGGGGACGTAGGGATGGATGGCAGGGATGAATGGAGGGGACGGGGACGGATGGCAGGTACGGGAGATGGAGGGCGGGTGGCGGGGACAGCTGGCAGGGATGGGTGGCGGGGACGACTGGCAGGGACGGGTGGCAGGGACTTGGGATGCCGGGAGAGTGACAGGGAGGATGGCGGGAACAGACGGCGATGACAGGCGGAGACAGATGGAGGGGACACGAATGGCGGTCACAAGATGCTGCGAGGACAGGGTAGATGGAGAGAGGACGGCGGAGCAGAACAGGTGAGGAAGCAATGTGGTGACAGGGGGGCGGGGACAGTCAGGCTGCAGGGCAGGATTGACGGAGGCAGGGTGTGGGGACAAGGGGAGCTGAGACCGAGGGCAGGGTGTCGGGACAATGGGTAGCGGATACCGGATGCAGGGTGTCGGGACAAGGGGGAGCTGAGACCGAGGGCAGGGTGTCGGGACAATGGGTAGTGGATACCGGAGGCAGGGTGTGGGGACAAGGGGGAGCTGAGACCGAGGGCAGGGTGTCGGGACAATGGGTAGCGGATACCGGATGCAGGGTGGCGGGACAAGGGGGAGCTGAGACCGAGGGCAGGGTGTCGGGACAATGGGTAGTGGATACCGGAGGCAGGGTGGCGGGACAAGGGGGAGCTGAGACCGAGGGCAGGGTGTCGGGACAATGGGTAGCGAATACCGGTGGCAGGGTGGCGGGACAAGGGGGAGCTGAGACCGAGGGCAGGGTGTCGGGACAATGGGTAGTGGATACCGGTGGCAGGGTGGCGGGACAAGGGGGAGCTGAGACCGAGGGCAGGGTGTCGGGACAATGGGTAGCGGATACCGGTGGCAGGGTGGCGGGACAAGGGGGAGCTGAGACCGAGGGCGGGGTGTCGGGACAATGGGTAGTGGATACCGTGGCAGGGTGGCGGGACAAGGGGGAGCTGAGACCGAGGGCAGGGTGTCGGGACAATGGGTAGCGGGATACCGGATGCAGGGTGGCGGGACAAGGGGGAGCTGAGACCGAGGGCAGGGTGTCGGGACAATGGGTAGCGGATACCGGATGCAGGGTGGCGGGACAAGGGGTAGCGGAGACCGGGGACAGGGTGGCGGGACAAGGGGTAGCTGACACCGGGGTCGGAGACAGCGGTGGCAGGGACGGAGGTGACCGGGTGAGCACGACCACGCGGCCACCAGAACAGCGTGGGTTTCCTGCCGCCGAGGGCCGGCGCGGACGCCCCGGGCGGGGGCAGCGGCGAGGGGGGGCGGGGCGGGCGATGCGTCGTTGCGAGAGGGGCCGCTGGTGGTGCGGCGGGGGAGTGCGCACTCGCCGCAATCCACTCAGAAGACGCAAGTGGTCGCACAAGACGTCGCTCTCCTCAGGTGCGTTTCGGGGAGAGGAGAAGGCGTGGCCGAAACTTCGCCTCTAATGCCGACGACCACCACCATGCACCATGACGAAGTTGGATGCTCTTAAATAAAGAAACGCCAACGCAAAGACGTGAAGACGGGTTCACGGCTGTGACGACAACCGCCTTAGTGTTGTGGCCTCGAGTGGCGGATGCATGTTTTTCACCTTGTGAAAGCGACGTGTTGGGCAAATGCTGGACATCACGTAGTCTTTTAAGTAATTTCAGTCGTCTTTTCATTTCACTTAACAATCGTTCCGAGAGCACCTGTGCATTTGTATTGAACTAAGAATTTGTTTTCTTTTCGTAAAAAGTGCACTTAATATTGTAGACGAAGTGAGTTAAATGATAATGTACAAACAATTCATAAAAATTATATTTGCATATGAGGTGAATAACTTTATCATTAAAAAATTATTATAAGTTCCATACTTTAAATTAATCTAGGACATACCATTTCAAGTACAGCAACAAGATTTCATATATACGGCTAGTGTAATACGGACCACATTAAAATGTTCTATCAAGTTACGAACGCTATTGATTTTGCTACTAAATCCTTAATGATTTGGTTAATACGTATTTGAAAATACAATAAATACACTTTACTTATACCTCAAATGTAAAATCAAGGAAAGATTCTGATCCAGAATCTTGTACTGCCATTTGCCCATCACGAAATATACACTTAAGGGATGAGCATTATCCACTTACATTACGATTGGCATCGGTGTACTGCTCAAGTATTTGAAAAACCAAGTTCAAGAGAAGAGGAGTATTAGAATGCTCGCTGCGTTGGTGAGAAACCGTGTATCTTGAAAGATCTCGAATGCGTACTTAACTTTGGGTGCACAGTCATGTATACTCTGTAGAATTTCCTTTGGTTGTTACTTCATTTAACGGTATTTGCATTAACAGACCGCAACTCGCGCGGCCATTCTTAACACGAGTACTCGCGCGATGCACTCCGTCCAACGCACCCATTATGAAGTTTTCCATTTTTTACTTTCCCGTTTACGTACGTATATACGGAGTAATATACGTAGTATAGGGAAAGTTATGTAATGCTGCGAGAAAAATGGCAAATTTTCGGCAGAAAAAAATCGTTGCCGGGCTGTGATAGCAAAAAAAGTGGATAAATCCAGTTGCTAACTTAAGAAAAAAATCCTCTAACACGTGGTGTAGCCAGAATCCCTCTTTTGTATGTCTTTGACAGCGAAAAAACCAATTGGAAGCAAAACATACGTCCGTCCGTCTGTCTGTCCGGTGTATATGAACAACACTAGCGCCTTAACTATGCATGCGTTTTTTTTTCAAATTGAAGTGGATCTGTCCTGAGTCGAAGATCTGCCCTGTGGATCTCCCCTGTGGATCTGGCCTGAGTCGAAGCTCTGAGATTTTGAAAACATTCATTAATTTTTTGGGGGTACTTTACATGAAGCCTCCCCCCCGGACATTTTCAAAATTTTCTCGTAAACAAACCCAAATATTTTCTTTAAATTCTTGTTATTAATAGCATTAATACACTTTTCTTATTTATCTAAGCTTGTATTATAATTGAATACACTATGGAAAGAAACAGTACGTAATTTACAAACCATATTTGAAGCTTCTATTATATTTCCGTCTCTCGTGCGGACGGCGTTGGTGGCGGCAATGGCGGTGGTGACGGCTGTAGCGGCGGGCTGCAATGGCGACGGCGCCAGTAGCTGTATCGGGTGGTGATGGCCACCGGCGGTGATGGGAGATGCGAGGAGGGCGGGGGCGGGGGTGGTGGTAGAAGTGACGGCGCACTAGTGGTGACGGGTGACTTGACGAAAAATGCTAAAACAAAGTGTCTGCAAAAATCCCGGTTCGTCCACGCTTCTTCACACCGAGAGCGGCAAAGTGGAAAAGCATTCCCAACGCGTTTTCTACCTAGTGTTTTCTAATGCCTTGTGAAGACAGGAAAGTTTTCTGTAAGTATATATTAAAGTATACGTTTATTTATTAAAAATAATGTATTTTATGTCCCAGAAACAAATGTATAGAGAATATGTGTAACACGATATTTGTACAAATGGATTCGAAACGAATTGGTTTGAATGTCATCAGATTCTTTTGATAATAATGTCGTTCATATGAATTTGATATTAGTTATGGCAATTTTGAAGGCCATCCGAAGACAGAAACGAAATATTTTTCATCAAATTGATTTGAAATATTCTGATATTATGCTAAAAAACACTTTGAATACTTACATTCACATCTTGCTTTTGCGTTGTTGACTTAATTTTCCATATTTTACCCCTGTATTTTATATCCGAGGATTTAATGGCTTTGATGGCATCGATGTAACGATGTACGATGGTTGTAACATCGGTTGTAAAGATTATTATTTGAATGATTTTTATATCATTAATTTCGTATCATTTTGATATTCAATTAGTGGAAAGTCCAAGTATTTTAGGATTCAATAAAATACAAAAATACGGCAAAACTTATTAGAAGCTTAATTATTTGATTTGCAAATAACTTTCCATTTATCAAATTTGTAATTACAGTATTTATTTTCCCCTTGTTTCATCTTCATATGTTATAGCTTAACTTGACGAATTATTGTTTCAATGCAAATATTCGCAACAACTATTTTTGTGTATTAAGACAGCTTTCTTCAGTCCTTACGTGCTTACACGAACAGTCCTCAATTCACGTGTCCAACATTGCACGTCTTGAAACGTCAATGTTGGCATTAGTAAGAGCAAATTCGCCACAGAACACGTGTAGTACGACGATGTCGCGGCGGTTATACACATCGTGTTAATGTCGCGTTTGTTATCTTGTTATAGCATCGTTACGAGCTCCTGCTCGCGCACGGGTGACGGGCGTAAGCCACGTGCTCAGCGGGGGGGCGGGGGGGAGGGGGCGGTATGGTGGCGGCGACGAGACGGTGCGCTGTGCAGTTAATGTGTTCGCAGTCAGTGTCGACGGTGCTGGGACCGTACGTTTCTGCTGAACAAATCGCCGATGATGCAGCAAACGCGTGCTACAGTGGTGCTCAAAGAAAACGCATCACGTAAAAAAATTGGCGATTCTGTATTTTACTAATCCAATGTGCTCTCAAAATTGGTAATCATGTATTTTATGTGATGACATGATGTTTTCTGATACGAATACCTTCATAACTCACTCGATTTTGTGAAAAACCGAATGCGGTATTTTCAGGATTCTATTGCAGATTACAACTGCCCGCAAAGTGATGCGTTTTTTGCAAACTACTGATATATGATGGACTAATTTTTCAGTCAGTGATATGATTCAGTTTAGTGAGTGTGTGATATGATGCCATGTCAATATTTTTCAGTGGTGATATGATGCAATGTGTAACAGCATCTGAACCAATGCTGACGCCAGACAAAACAGTCCGGGGCAAAGTGCTTCTTTTGTTTTTGTAGTGTCTGAGAATCTGCGGAAAACTCAAATCTACTTCGGTATGACAGAGTGCTTCTGGCAGTACATTAATTATAATAATTTAGTGAACTATTGCCGCCAGGGAAAAAACGCTGTTACTAATACTTTTAGAAAGCTTTTACAAAGCTGCAGTATATACACTTTGTTATCGACAATGCACGCTATTCATAAACGGCACGGAAATATATTTATTTCTCTTTCGAACATATCTTACTACAAAATATTTTTCTTGTCGGCTCTACTCTGGCCGTTCCCTGCAATGAGCTGGCCTATATACCGCTTACCGCCCTCTATATATCTAATCGATCAGTATCTACTGTAGACGTGCGATATTCATTCGGTAGGGCGGTGACCTCATGTAAACAGATTGCAGCGCTCCGTCTGCAAATGTAAAGTCAACGTGTAATATGTAGCTACTGTCGAAAATTTCTGCCACCATCGGGACTCGAATTCTACGGACCTCCAGGCCAGAAGCACTGTAATCTGTTTTTCAGAGAGTAAACAAGATCTTAAAAGGGACACCCTATAAATATAACTGTTTCCCTTGCCCAAATCGTAGATGAAGTGATGAAATCAATAATAAAGCACCTTCTTTGTGATAGAGGAAGCGCTACTTCTTTTTTTTTATAATGATCAATAAGAACTCATCCTGCTGATTACAGTCTTATAAAAGTTTCTTTGAGGCCTTCGGCCTCAATATTTTAGTTTTCAAGGCCCTAGAAGGCTTCGTTTAGGAGTTATTTAACGATATAAATGAACAAATCTGACGTGCGTTGCGGGTTGCATTTTACATGAATATTTAGATACTTTTTTTTCAACATTCTTTCTTAATTTAAAGTCAAAATGCAATTACTCACGTCTCCGTGAAATTCTCTTAGAGAAATTCTGTAGAGACTCATTTATAAAGATGGGTTGCATGTGACAGCCGCAAAGAGAAGGTATACGACTGAAATAATATAAATAATAAATTTTAAATTTATTTTATTTTATGTCGCATCAACTGCTGAGGTTATTAGCGACAGACATATTAACAACATATACAATTTTAATAATTTATACATTTTTAAATTTCTTTGTACAAATTATGGCCTTCAAAAAATTAACAAATTGACTAAATTTTTCTTTGTCATTTAGCACTATTTCATATCATTATTTACACCATGTCTCACCCGTTGATCCTCAAACTCTGGGGCACAAAAATAAATGGTTCATTCACATTGAATCATTACACACATTACACATTACAGTCAAATTCCCGGTGATCAGGTGAAATAATATAGAAGACGATGACAGGAAAAGATGTATATACCACGGAATGAAACTTAGGTTTATCCCTAGTTGTGTAAATAGCTATTGAGCCTCCTGTGCGATGTTCCGTTGCACGAACTGTTGCAAATAAGCAAATTCGTCGCGGTGTCAGGGGGCCGTGATCGATGCCGGGCTGCGTTCCGTTAGTTGACCCTGAGACGCTCTTCGGGCAGAGCGGAGCATTTTCTTTCTCTCCACTGCGCCGCTCCCCCCCCCGCCCCCCGCCCCGCGCCCATCGCGAGCACCTCTCTCCCGTTAGACTCACGGTCTCAAGCCGCAAGAGAAGCAACGCGGACAACTGCATATATACTCACCGCGTACAAATAATTGAAAAGAGATCTGTATCTTAATCGCGCACCTTTCTGAACGAGACCTTGCTTCCCCTCTCTGGCACAATAAACAGTCGACGGCAAAAGTTTCGCTGCGAGCACTGATGACAACATTCCAACACAACTTCACTGGCGTGAAATAGAAACTATTTTCTGTTGAAGACGAGTACTTCTGGCCGTGGTTTTCTCCAAAAAATCTAAAGATATGACGAAGCGGTGAATATTCGTCATTGATACCTCAACTCGTAAGAAAGTTAGAATGATTGCAAGTCGTCGCAATTATTGAGGAAGTTGCGACGACATACTGATTCTGCAGAGATTGGCATTGCTTCATAAAATCTAGTGGCGATTTCGTCACTAATACCCCCACTCTATCCGAATTTCTTCAATCCATCGTCAAGAAAAGTTGCGCGCGTAATATGAAGATCTTGGACATGCTATACCATATTCTGATGAAACTGAAAATATTAGTGATTTCGACGCTGCATTGATGTACTAGATATTGGACTTTTATTTAAAGATTCGCTGCAAGATGGGAATGATATTCGTAAATTAATATCCTTTATTCCTATGTGTAGAATGCAATGTCTAACTTTTACTTTCCGTTTTTCTCGAAACTTAGTATTGTGGCACAGCATGTTATTGCCCTGAGGTCTTCGGCTTGAAGATCTTCGTCTGAAAAAAATTGAAAAAATTGAAAAGCTTGTTTCTGAAGTGAAATCCCCATTTACGTTTGTTTCTAGTTTCAGGTATCAATATATGAAGAACGCTGCACCATCATGTTGGTAATTAAAAAATAATAAATAGTGTGTTTTAAAATAGCGTTTCTTCCTATATTTTGAATGGTTTCCGAAAACAGCGTATCTAATCTTCAAATAAGACTGAATTTGAATGTCTTCGCTTCCTGGAAATTTCTTGTAATGGACGATACGGTATTTTTGTAAATGAGCACATCAATTTTTCTGCTACCATTCGGAGGCAGTTGTGATTTCTTTAAAGGTACATTTCTAGACATTTTCATTTTATTGCAATACATTTGCTTCATTTCCGAATAAACCTAAATCTACTGCCGCCCGTAGGGTACTTAAAAACATTTACTTTCCCATACATTTTGCCATAGACTTTTTTCAATGTATTGGGACCATTAGATTCTCGTCATTGTTCTGAAGTTCATAGTTCGTGAGAAAGTTTTTAAAACTGTTTTTAATCCAGAGATTCTAGCCTATTAAATAGTGGACATTGTGTTTTCATATCAGTTGTGAAAATAGATAAATATATCTGGTAAAATATATCATCTTCGATATATCTGGTAAAATATACCATCTTTCTTATTTTTCCTGGCATAAAAGAGGAATATCTCAGAGAAAAAAAGCTTCTGCCTTCCTTCTTTATCGAGGTAACCATATTGCCAAAGAACAATTCTCAGTGTGACATTTTTTACAACGGGAAGGCTTCCACTGCTTTGAATCAGCGATGGAAAGTGTGGGCTTCACCTTTACTCGTATTTAATGTCCTAAACTTCTTTCACCGACGCACATTCAGGATGCTCAAAAGAGAAAACTACGTCTTCAGTCAAGTAATACATAATTTGTGGTGGTGAATACTAGGATCTCCAATGGCTCTAAAGCCCGTTTTGGGTCTCGGATTGATAACTAAGTACTCGCAATGCAACAGGAGACTGAAATCTGTAGGGTATGGAACATCGGCTTCAGCTTCGGTCCTAACAATGACAGAAGGGAGAGCAGAATGGAAAGAATCGTGTGTGGCCATGACTTTTTTAAAAATGTTCTGCTTTCTACGCTCTCCTTCGGTTGCGGACTCATAATATTTGCATAACGCCCCATACGAGTGAATTAGAAAAGCTCAGTGATTTAAGAATCAATTCAGTTCTTTAAACGATTTTTGTAGTCTACTGATTAAATAATAAGTCGTTTTAAAGAATTAATATTTCCCCTTGCAAACATTTGTCATTTCAAAACAAATATTTATTTTTAGTATCAATAAAAACTAAATTTGCATTAATTTTACTTCTACAATATATTATACAATGTAACTTTACTTAATAAAATTTGTATTTTGGATTTAGCTTTCCATTATAAATAATTAAAATAATATGTGTAAATGGGCTTTTATTTGATTAATTAAATTAGAATACTGCCAAAATATAATATAAATCATCTAATAAGATTAAAAACGGTCCAAGTTTTATTCATGTTTTGAAAATTAAATCAATTGACCGAGAATTGATTAATTCTACAATTTCTTTATTTTTTTCTACATTTTAATTTGTTATTTAGCCATTCCATGGTTACGTACGTTACATCCGTACAGTATATAATTCCTTGTAACTTCCACAAAATTCAATAGAATTATTTAGAATGCTACAAATATAGAACTGGAGATGCCCTAACAGGATATTAGTACATTTGATTCAGAAGTGAAAAAGTAACAAGCTACTTTGTTTCAAATGAGTGTTGCGTACGTTACAGAATTTGGACATGGCACATCGTGAGATCTGCCTTAAATAGAAATCTCTGTGAATCCTTTACCGTAAGATTTTTGATGTATTTTTTTATATGTAGCTAGAATCATGATTATAAAATTGGTACCAACACATTTTAATGAAAACCTTTATTTTTAACCAAAACATAATTTTGTGGTGTTACGTATGTTACAGCACATTGTTACGTACGTTACATTGTGCCAAATAGTCAAAAAAATATATCTTACATTTCCTATACTTAATTTAAACATGAATTTACATTTTAATTAACTTTAAAAGTATTATTTTACTCCTTTTCTTTTGTAATTGTTTGTTTTAACATAGTGCAAGAAATCTTTTGGAAGAACTTGTAGGTGCAGCAAGGATGCTTGTATCACTTTCTGATTTAAAGAAGTGTTTGGAATGTAGTCTCTGGACTGCCTGCACATTTTGCCACCTTCTATTAAGAAGATCTTTCGATGCAGTAATTTCATCTGATGTCAGTAGAAGAGCTGTATGCTTGTACTCACTTTCTGCAAACACTTGCAAAATTCAGAAGCTGACGTAACTTTCACTCTTCTTGACCGAATCTCATTCCACACCAGTCGTTTGGAAAGTCCTCCTATTCCGTCGACAGCACCTTTCCATGGGAATGGCAAAAAATACCACTCTCCTTCATCTATTGAAAATCATTTTTCAAGAAGCAAAGGTTAGAAAGAGTATATTTATTTTTGAATTGAGCTGCACAGCCGTCAGAAAAAACTGTCAGGTTATCCAGAGCGGGAAATTCTTTCTTCAATTCAAAATTATCTTTTTCATTGAAGCCCATACACAAAATTTATCATGAGTTGTCACATCACTAACAACTACAAATGAGCGAGTGCAATTGTCCGTTAACCAGGCACAACAGGTGAATAGACTAATCTGGTCGTGGTTCCAGTGAGCTACTTGGATTTCATCGTGGGATATAACGCTGAAATTTTCCGCATAATCCACCTGAATTACTGCTTGATTCAGACCAATGGCTTGCTTCCTTTTCTGAAAGTATTGGGATTGAACTTTCCTAACAAAGGAGTGGATTTTTAAATAGGGCTAACTGGGTCTGGAGCTCATTAACTGCATCCTCAACCGTCCCTTCAATATCTATAAGTTTAGGCGGCATCAGTATCTTTCCCTGCTTCCATATTAATGTTTCATACAAGCGACTATCATCAACAGAGAGCATAGTGTCGACTCTTTTACAATTATTGCAGTTTTCAGTCATACATTTCTCACTTTCTACACTGCAACATATCATAGCCAGCAATTCAGTACTATTTACAGGAAAATCAGTTTTTAATCTGCATTGTAGAGATTCAACAATAAAATTGAAGTTTGTGTGGTACCTACAGACACACACATTGTGGGGCATTTGAGAGGAAAAGATGAACATGTGGTCGAAGTTCATAATTTTGATAATTTTATCTTGACCTCGGGATTCTCTTCCTGAAAAAAGTGATATGCTTCTTTTACTGACATAATCATATGTCTCTTTTGAACAAGTTTTCGTTTCCAGAAGTATGATCTCTTATTGATTTTGTGTCCCTTAGTCCCGGTGCTTGTCGACTCACATCATCACGATTGAAAAATTGTTCCACTGTAAGTTTATCCATTTCGGATATTCTATGAATTACTTTATTTTTCTATCAAATTGAGTTATTAATTCTTTTGGAAAGATGTCGCTTACTATTTTCTCAACAACTGCTGTCTTTTTTTCTCGGACTATTGGCAAACTCCTTTTTACTCTACTCACAGCTTTTCCAATGATTGCGGAATTTTATAACTTCCTCTACCATTCGTTTCCGATAGATTATTCTTCTTGTTTTCTTTCCTTTTTCTTTTTCCTCCATTCTCTCACCCTATTTGCATTCTGAAGGCGTTTCAATTTCAACTTCTTTTTATCATTTTTCAGAATTTGTTTTTCATTTTCTCTATTCTTTTTCGACTCTCTCTTTTCCTTTTCTAAATGGGCTTGTAACGCTTCTTTATTTTGCTTTATCTTCTCCCTCCATCTCCTTACTCTTTCCGTAGAACTCATTCCTGTGAGAAAAATTGGAAATATTAAATTCTCATTAATCTGATAAAAATGGTATTCAGCGATGTAATCGTAATAGAAACAAAAGATATTCTGTATCTGTCAGTCGTAATTAATCTTCCCAAGTATCACAATACTTGATTTTTATAAATTAATCTCAATACCACCAATGTACATGAACATCAGAGAATCACTATATTAAGCGTTACGTACGTTACACATTTATTGCATATTTTTCTTCCGAAGAAATGATTATCTGATAAAAACAGGGTTTTGTGAGAGGTAGTTCACAAACATAAACCTGACTTTCACGAGATACAGATGTATTCCTTCAAATCGTTTATCTACAACACAACTTTTTCATATTTTCTGTTACGTACGTTACATGAGTACAATGCAATTTAAATAAGTATATTTAATGTCACTTACCCAATGAAACAAGTTGTTACTTCTGTATTTCGTAACAAAACTCAACAGTAAACAGCGAAGTTGATAGCACTTCTCCTGACACAACTGTTTGACAATGTGACGAACTTCAATACACCTTCTTCAAAGACAAGTCACCAACATTAGATAAAGAGAATTTCAAATGTTCATAGCATGAAATAATTACGTTAAAGGAACTTTTTGAATCATAAACAACAAAGCACAGGTATTAAAGAAGTTATTAAAACTAAAGTAAACATCATTGATTGAAATTTTAAAATTGTGATCAATGTCTACTTTCTCGTGGAATGGCCCTATTGCAGGTACGTGAATGCTTTAAAAGTGACATTTATTGACATTTTTGTTTGCCATTTGCAAAAAAGTAGTAAAAATTCTTAAAAAGGAAAAGACTAGCACGTAATATATTTGGCTTTGTGTTGGACCACAGAAATCTTTAATCGAGAAGAAACATTTTTATCGGCTAAAGATTACTTATATTAAGAGTGACGAAAAAATTAACAAGTATGAGTTAGACAGCTGTTTAAAATATTCACCACAATCAACATAATCGAGGTCTTTGAAGGAAACGTGGAACAGAATAAGGTCATGGGTAATTTCTTGATACTTGAGTCGCTCTCTTTCGCCACATACCACGCAGTCAGCGAACATACGAGTACACGCACTTTCTATTAAGCGCAGGAGGCAATGGAAGTTACAGCGAAGAGTTTCTCACAGAGAAATTAGGAAAAGTAATGTACCGCGCAGGAAAGGATCTCGCCATTACTGCTTGTGCATACATGAAAAGGAGAACAATGGTACAATGGACCACATTTTTAAGGCATCAGATAGACACGTATGAATAATTATTATCGGTTTTCATCAAAGACGGCGTGTTTAAATTTAATGACCTATCAGCTACTACTGTAAAATCGGATGAAACATAACAAAGTTTCTAGCACTTTAATGAGTGTATATTTTCTAATATTAGATGTAATGTAGAAGTGCAACTAAGAATTTTTACAATTTTTTGTTGTTTTAATTGTCACAATTGAATATAGTAGAACTTTCGATCAAAAATGAGTCTGGGAATTTGTTTTCCTTATGCATTCATGAATTGGGATGCAATAGCTGAATGTCATAATTACTTTAAATGAACGTATAATAAAGATGAATTATCACATGTAAAACACAGAATTAATTAAGTTTTATAGCTGTTTGGATTTCTTGAACCGTTTCCTTCCTCGACGTTACTTTATTAAAATAATTTATCTCCGAATAATATACCAAAAGTCAACGACTTCATAGCCTGCAATTCATCTGAAAAGATTTTCATTGAGTTATTGCTAGTGAATTGTCTCTTGGATTATAACTTTTCAATGAGTGTTTGCTCTTGAATAGAATAGTGTCCAAACAACTAATGTCCGACAATTGTTCGACAGTTGTATACTATATTGAGAATAACGTCTGTTAAATGTACTTGATCATTTGGACATACTTGAATATATTACAGGATATACTTGGATATAATATTTAACTTAAATATAATATTGGACATACATGGACACACTTTAATATGCTAGATCATTTAATAACAACTCAAAATAATGTCTGCTGGATTTGCTTGATCATCTGGAAGTTCACTAATATTGTATTTTACCCTTGGTGTCATATTTCAATACTTTTTTTCTGAAATATTTATTCTTCTCACCGAGTTTGTCCATGGTCATTTACCGTTAAACCAAGTAGAGATACATGGCATACGTGATGAACAGCGTTATATCCAACACCGCGCCCATTGGAGTAAACCCTAGTAAGCTTGTGTTGAAATATATTCCTTGTTACTAGTAACGAGTAAAATTTATTCACTTCAAAAAGGAACCACTTTTACAAGGGAAAGTTTGTAAATTAGACGATAAGTAATTACTATATCGTTTAAACTAATCGTACTAAACCATTTTATTAAAAGACTTCAGAAGTACAAATTTAACATTGAAGACAACTTTCTTATTTTAGTCCAATACCTGAAGACGTTCGCTTACTGTACGAAAAAATATATTATCTGCAATTAGATTACGCGCGTGTTGACATCCAAAGAGTAAATATTATACTGCCAGGAAGTGAAATTTTGACACACCACAACAAGGATACTACCAGCAAAAACATTCGCCAGTGAGTAGATTGAAGGGCTGAGCGCAGTAGTTGTCTTACCTCCAAATATGACAAATGAGTTGTTGACACCATTTATCCCAGAAGATGAACTATACCTGTACATGGTTGGTTTGACCAGTTTTCCTCTGTAAAGTTGAGAACGAAGTCACTATTTTTTTCTCTTCACAACTCTTTCTAATCACAACTGTGTAACGCTAATTTGATTTTTCTCCGTTTTCTTAAAATGTGGCTTAGACCACTATTGCACTCACCCCCTCCAATTTTACTCCCCACCAGTGTTATAGTTTTATCGTGCCATTTTTATAACTTTGTCCCTCTAGTCCGTATGGCCACGATGGAATATCAAACGGCACTTCATGTCTTTCTCGGTCGTGCCACTAGATGTCACATGATCGCAAGTTCTGCTTGATACGGTCGCGATCATGCTACTTCTAGCGGCAATACCGAGAAAGACGCGAAGTACCGCGACATATTCCATCGCGAAGACGGCCTCGAGAGGCAAAGTTATAAAAATCGCACTATAAACTGCCTCTTATCACAGTTTCGCCCCTGCGGGCAGGCCACCCGCCGCGCGCCGCGCTGCCCGAACAGGTGCGGTGGCTCGGCGATGGCAAGGGGCTCTGGCGGGGGCGGCGCGGGACGGGGAGGGGCGGGGCGGGGCGGGGCGGCGCCGACATGCAAAGCGGTGGCGTCGGCGCTTCTGACACCGACATGGCCCCGCGCCGCCGCCGCCGCCGTCGCCGCCCCCACCCGCGCCGCGCCGCCGCGGTCCCGCGCTCGCTCCCCGGCCAATCCCCTGTGCCGACGCGGCGCGGCGCGGTGCGGCGCTGTTGTGCTACGCGTTGCGCACAGTGGGATGAAAAGAACCCACGCGCGCCCGTAGGACGCGATGTGTTGTAAATGCAGTGGAATCTCGTTAGTACGTTTTCCAAAGGAGTGAAAAGTTTGAACGTCGTAAGCGGGAAAATGTGTAAACGAAAAATGCTTCATTTATACTTATTTTCCACATTTCCGTTTGCAAAACCATTACAATATGGAAGATTAATGTGTACGTAATTTGCACGTAAATATCCATGGGATATTTGCGTACTAATTACGTACACATATCCGTGGAATCCATGGGATGGACTCATTTACTTGACATAAATGACATTAAATAAAGCTAAATTACAAATATTATAAGAAAACAAGATAAAATGAAGATACAAGCCTCTGAAAGTTTCTCCGGAGAGTAAAACGCTGCACCTTAATGGATAAAATAAAAAATGAAGATATAAGACAGGAACTTAACATATTTTCTGTTAATGAAAAAATAAATGTATACAGATCACGATGGGTACAGCACTTAGGAAGAATGTCTCGCGAAAGGATCAACCGACATGCCTTTCAGTACAGACCAAGGGGAAGAAGGGACATTGGCCGTCCACGATAGAAATGGTGTTATGAAGCCGGAACAGGGAATCTCCCTAACCCGTGAAGTAAAGAAGAAGAAGAAGAAATTACAAATAAAAAAAGCAAAGTATCGCATCAACGTACCACATCAAAGAAACACGTAACACGAAAACTAATGGTAACTCGTGGTACTGACGACGAAGATGGCGCGGAAGGTACAGCGAAACACGTTTCTCCTGCTCTGGAATCAGCCTGAAAGTGAAAGTGGTACCTAAAAGTACCTGAAAACAACACATTGAAGATGGAACTGGTGCACCGGAAAACGCGTGTCTCTCCCGATGCAAGTTGCTTACAATCTTTGAACGTGCTAAGCGGGAATGTTGAACGTGTAAACGAGTAATTTGATGGAAATGGGACTGGGTATTGAAAATATGAACATACTAAGCGGGAAAACCGATAACCTGGAACATACTAACGAGATTCCACTGTATACAGTAGTGCTCAAAGAAACCGCATCACCTAAAGAAAATGGGCATTATGTATTTTTCTCATCCAATATGCTCTTAAAAATTGGTAATCATATGTAATATGTAGATTATACGACGTTTCTGATAGCATTCTTCATAACTCACAAGATTTTTGTAATCCAAGTGGTGTATTTTCAGAATTATATTGCAGATTACAACTATGACCGAAGTGATGCGTTTCTTTAGCACTACTGTAGATTAAGAATGAAAGAGGTGAATGAAATTGAAAAGAAGAAAAAATAACAATATAATGAACTCACAAAATACCATTAATCAACAATGAATTATGAAACGATGATGTAGTGATGGGTATTAATACACGAGTATGATACGCGAATGAAGATACGAGCGAGGAACGAGCAAATATTGTAAATTTCGCACAAGTGTATTAATGCTCATTACATCGATTTTCATGCGGTACTTTTCCTTCGACTTATGGTAACTTTTCTAAGTTAAACTTTTACATTGAATTGTTTCGTGGCAGTTGACATGCAGGACTCAGCCAAAGCCACCTAGCGGACAGCGCCCTACCCTACCAATCCTTAATGCAATTCTTCAATGTGAACTAAAAGTGACAGTATAGTGAATACAATAAAATCGACATCTTTGTATTTCAATAAAACTTTAATGTGTTTTCACGGATATTGTAGTAACTTGCATACTCTTATTTAAGAAGCTGTGAACGAGAGTTAAGAAAGAAGTGTTAGCCAAAGCCCATTTTTCTTTTTTCTTAAACCTTCGACGAGGTAAATCAGTTACTCCAATGCACCTTTTATTGTTTTTATTGTTGCGTAATTTGCTTACCATTTCGATGTTTTGTGTAGTTGACATAGATGACGTATTGACGATTGACTTACACAGATAGTCGTTCAGCTTTCTGTATTAAGTGCGATTTCGGAAAGGCACTAAAATGTGGCTTGTTTACTTCAGTTAACAAAACAAAATGATGAGGTGTTCGTTCTGTTTGTTATGAATAAGTGGTGGATTTCGACCGAAAGCATCGCCGAAATGAGAAATAAAATTAGTTAAGTCATTTAAAAGAAAATTAAATTACTTAAAGCAAAAAAAAATTGACCTAATTGTTGTTAATCAAAACCACTTCAGATGAACAACGTAAGCTGTTGGATATGTTATTGTTGTAACTGAGGCTTCTTCCTTTCGTTCTAGTGAACTCACCTTGCAAACTTTTAATTTGGATAACTCTTAACCAGAAAATCACTTGTCTTTTCTTATCCCAAAATTTGCCAAACTGACAATGGGGCTCATAGGCGTCGGAGGAACCTTCGATTACATACTCACAACGGCTGACATTAGAATTTCTGAGCGAAGAAATCGAATAAGCTTCTCAAGAATACCTTGCTTACTATGAATTTGATGCTTATCGTAAATATTATTTGAACCAAGTATCATTAAAATGATATTAAAATTGATTAAATCAGCTAAAATGCTTTAATAATGACGGAAAAAGGTAGAAAACATTACTTGATCCAAATAAACAAGTACATTTTGCCGAAGAAGAAAAATGAAAAAAATGACATATAAAAATGGCTCATTTCCATTTGTCATAACATAAAATTAATGTCTGAACTAAAAGGCATTGTTCTAGTGAAAAGAGAAAAATGACATTTCATTAAAATCCTCCACTAGTTTTGAGGATGTGCATCCCTAATATCATTAATTCAACCAAATTTCCCCTAAGTTCATGAATTTTCCACGTAGATGTGATAATCCCTTAAGAAAGGTAATCGGCCAATAATATCATTTCAATAATATTTGACGTAGTATAAATGACGAATATAGTTGTAACACATTCAAGTGTATACTTTAAGAACTTCGATACTTAAGGTTTGATAATATCGACGTATCAATATATCGTGCTGTTGCCGGTAGGCCAAATAAGCACAGCAAATATCGATTCAGGCAACGCACCATCGCCAGCCATCCTGAGTCGTAAGTGGACGAATACTCGTATTTCCTGCAATCTGTGTATTCTGCCGCTTGCCACTGAAGAAGTTGAGTTCGCCTTAATTTGACTTGTTGATGCGCTATTGTGCACATAAAAACTGGTTCGTGAGTAGCGCGCAACCTTCCGCCGGTGAGTGTCCTGGGCGAGAACGAACGCAATAAAATAAGATTTGAATAAACAGAAGGTCGAAACACTTGTCCAAATTATGGAAATAAAATACGAAAACTCGTAAAGCGCTTAAATCATCCTCTAAAATCCCAGGTATGGATATCAGGACGAGATGTTTTCTTTTATTAGATTAGATAATTTATAAATTTCGTGGTAATGGAGGATTCTGACGAAACGTTATGTCTGAATCAAAGATTCAAGTTTTTAACAGTATTTTCTATCTCAAACCTTTACAATAATTGGTAATACCAATTTGTTAGTTTGAGGAAAAGTATAAACTGAAAGAAGACAAAAATAAATGTAAAATTTCTTATGAGAAAGATTTCAGATGTAACTTCTTTCAGATATTTAACTGATTATTGCATTGCGACATTTGTAATAGTAATTTCAGTTTTCATGAGGTAATTTGCAAATATGTTTGCGAATACAAAAATAATTTGCTTGATTTGTTTCTATATTAAACAAAAGATAATTTCATCCATTAACAAACGCAATTAATTGGTGTTTTCTTTCAAATCAGTTGAAGGGTATTATTTATGCCAAAAGTTAAAAATATTACACAAATATTTCATGGTAACAAATAGAACATTTTTCAAGTTTAACGTCGTCTCGGGGGCAAACGTTAGTATATTATTTTATTATCTTGTATGTCTACTACTTAATTGATAAAAGAACATTAAAAAACCTGCATCGACCGTTAGTAAAATTGAAATCTCTCAAACAAAATTCTAAGACAAAAACGTGTTAGTAATAAGCAGTGTGTTGTAAGAGGAAAATACAATATTGTATACATTTGCTGACAGTTCCCAAGAACAGTTAAATAAATTATAATATTTTTACCATTTGCAGTTATCATTACTTTTTAGTAAAATGTTGACTTTGCCTCCAAAAAAATAATATCTACCTAATTTACAGACGTTGTTAATAAGATATGTTAATTTGTAAACGTATGTAGTTGCGAGGTGTCAACTGAGACTATGTGATGTAAGAGGTCCTACCTTGAAATCCCGATAATGGCTAATTTTTATTTATTTTATTTAATGCAGAAACCAGCACGTTTAAGCGGATGTTCTGATTTCCAACAATTTCTAGGTTTAGGAAACGACCTAGAATCAGTTTCCTTAGCATTAAGGATTGCGAGAAATCCACTAGCTGTTCCTCATTCGGTTACACTTCCTTTGTATTATTTGAAGGAAAACGCTTTCAATTTCTTCTGTTTGCGCTTGAAGATTTTACTATTTTTTAGAATTATCTATCATGGCACATATTATTTTCACCAGGCACTTAATGTCATAGTTGTATCTCATCGTGTTTTGTAAAACGCACGAAAACCCAAACTATGTATGATTTTAAGAATTAATTTGAGATGATCCAAGAATTCAATTCGATATAATTTTCATCGACACGTATGTGGATCATTAATTTTTGTATGAGATTATTTCTGTGCTTTGTTCTGGCTGAATCAAATCCTACTATTTTTACTGCACCTCCTCATATCTCTCACTTCTTTACTTCCATCCATACTTCGTAGAGATGTAGAACTATGATGTAAGTTTCTTACATCATGTGTAGAACACTATTTCTTAGATGAAAAAGTGATTACCGTTCTTTATGATTTATGAAAACCTTTATAAATTAAAAATCCTCTCCTAGAAGACTAGTAAGGATGTGGGAGATTGTAAAACTGAAAGTAGCCGCTAGATCCAGAATAATTTATGTCCCCTGCTTAGAACATTGTGCTCCACTTTCCTGGCCAAGGCCTTAGTTTTCCTTTCTCTCTACACATTAGTGAATCAAAATGAACCATTTCTTTAGAGGTTGAACATTAAGTATTCATGTACGAGTTTTGATTAAGGTAATTATTTTTCTTGATTGATTATTTCTTTTTTCATGCGAGTCAACTGCTATGGTCATTAGTCCTGTTAGTGTAGGGAATGTTTTTATGTGTACAGGTGGTAGTGATCTCACCCCGCAGGATTGTGAAATATGGTGCCGACCTTCTAACCGACTTGTAGGGGATTTCCCTTCTAGGTTCCTCCCCAGTCCGCGGGAGAGATGGCTCAGTGCATCAACTGATATCACTACAGTCTGCACCTACGGACTGCACCTGCAGTCCCTCTGACCGGGAGGTCCTAGGTTCGAGTCCCGACGGCGGCAGGATTTTCGACACTAGCTTGTCAGATAGGTCGAATTCAGTCGCTATCTGAAGCAGAATTCTAGCTGCCGGCTGCTTTGATAGTAGTTTTCCGTGGTTTCTCCGATCAACACCAGGCGAATGCCGGAGCAGTACCCTAACAAACGGGCCACGGACCGCGCGCGATCTTTCCTTCCTCTTCCTTGTCCTATCCTCACCCCTTACACACACACACACACACACACACACACACTAGCATGCACTATACTATTACATATGTCGGGAGCTTAGAGCTTGTCCTGGCTAGGGCTGTGCCCCGCTGGTGGGAGAAAGCTGGTTGAGGAGAAAACGCCGCTAGTCGACGGTAGGTCGGCGCCGGATCTCGCCATCCAGCGGGGAAAAGATCACCGCCACCTCAAGAGGAAAACATACGCACTACGCTTACGGGACTAATGACCTCTGTAGCGCTTGGAATCACGAACAATTAATCAATCGATAAATCAATCTTTCTCACTCCCACCCCACACCCCAGCCCTTACCAGGGAGCAGCTCTAAGCTCCAAGCTGGTCTCTGGTTATGTGTTTGTGTGGTAGTGTAGTGCATGTAAGTGTATGTAAAAGGGTGAGGGTAGGATAAGTAAGAGGAAGGATAAATCGCACGGAGTCCGTAGCTCGTTTGTTAGGGTACATTTATGTTCGTATTTATAGAGTTATATAATAATTATAGTATAATTTCATATGTATGGTTGACGATATTTCATGTGATATGATTTTCTTTCAGTGCGTGAATTTTTGTTTGTTGTCAATCTTATTTGAAAAAAATATTTGAAAGATTACCAAATTATATGATAATTTAAAATAAGTCTGACACAAATTAGAATCCAAAGTGGAAATTACATGGGTAAATTCTAAAAACGCACGCTCTACTTATATGTATCATTTAATTTATGACACAACCACTTTCTACAGTGTGTATAACGTATAGTACGTACAATAGGTGAAGCGCATTCACATATGACCAAATTTCTTTTGTGTAATGTACTTACTTTCATATGTGTACTGTATAGCATGTTAACGTTATTTAAATTTCAAATTTGTGTTAATGATTTTTCTCTTTTCTTGCAGGTACGTATATCTCATCGTCCTTAAGGGACTTCATTTAGAGAGTTACATATTGGTTTTTGGGTTTGTGGAGAAAGGTATGTTCCCTTCAAATAATTTTTGAGAGTATATCATTGTATTTTTCTTGTGATGTTGTAAAGATTTACGTGATTATCAGTAATAAACTTCGATCTATCTGTAACAATTGTAGCACCTTTCTATCTGTAACTGTCATTATATTATTGAACTGAAAAAAAAAATCAAAAATGTAGAAAAAATACTAATTATTACAACAATAATAGTAATAATAATTATTTTTACAATAATAATAATCATTTATATTAATATTTTTAGTTTCATTATTACTGTTCGACTTAAGTAGAGTGAATTCTGGCAGATCATCAGCTGTGGTTCTGTTATCCAATCGATATGTTCAATACCAAAAATTTAAATCATAAGAAAGCTTCCAAATGATCAACTGCATCCAGTTGATGATGTGTCAGAAGTCACTCTACTTTAACCGAACAATAAATATCTGGAATGTGTTTGGGTAAATGAATTTCCCCACTTTCCAGTTCCCCGGCTTCATTGCTACAGGAATGCATTCATGTAAGGTATAAAAGTAATGTGAGATGTTAATGAATATGAGTGGGTTGATTGAAGATCTTCTTATGTATTTCAAGGGAAAATGAAATTATGTGTCAGCGAACTTTGACGTTTCGCGCATGAGAAAATACAAGAGATGGGGTTCGTTTATCTGAAGTGTGTTTGGAATACAAGCTTTCTTTTTTTCTGGCAGAACAATGCATTCATTAAAGATGTAAAAAAATAACAATTTAGGTTTCTAGTTGAGAAATATTATCGTAGGTAATGACGCAAGCTTTGTCACTTGGCCAGTCGTTTACCTATCAAAAATTTACATTGCATATGGGGAATTTACTAATAATATTAGGCGAATTACGTTACCTCTAGAAGACTTCCAGTAGGCGCCAGATATAATATTTCTCTAGTCAAAGTGCCCATCGCAATCAATGGTTAGCAGGAGTAGAGAGGACGTGGTAATGCAATAGCGATAAGAAATGCCGATTGCTTTGAATGGTGCCCTCCGAATATATGGTTAAATGCTATTGGGTCTGATTTCAATAGTTTTAAAATTGTCACATAACAAGATTCTTCTGAAGTATTCTGTTGACTACAGCATAATCCAAAACTTTGTTCCTAGCATGATCTGAATCGTGCTCTCATTCTCAGAACCAAACAAGTTGAATTGTGTAGATCATCGATATCGGTATTACGTTTTCTGAACTTCTCAAACTTAGTTTTCACATATTTTCATTTTATCTCTTAATTTTATCTGTTAATTTATCTTGCAAATGCGGCCATTTCCTCAATGTTGCCTGTGGACATGATAAATAGCTATGCAAATCTAACCGTCTGTCTTTTCTTTCTCTCGCCTCTTTCTCTCTCTCTCTCTCTCTCTCTCTCTCTCTCTCTCTCTCTCTCTCTCTCTTTCTCTCTGGATTGCTAGCGATTTCCAGTAGTGTGTACTTGGGAGTTCGGAGACACCCCCTGTAAGACGCATAACCTATGTTTCACCCGTCATATTGTAACGTTTTTCGGAGCGAAATGAATTTTGCCCTGGGTAAAAATCCGGCATCTTTCGGAATAGACATTGATTCCGATACTTCCCCCGCTGGACGGTGAAGTCCGACGCCGACCTATAAGTCGATTTTCTTAAATTTTCCTCTCCAGGTATCTCCCTCGTGGGAAACCGCCTCATTCGGAAGAAACTCTATGCTCCCGATTGATCTCTAGTCATGCATGGTAGTGTAGAAAATTTGTGTAAGGGGTCAGGAAGAGGAAGGAAAAGTCGCGCGCAGTCCTTGACCCATTTGTGAAGGTACTGCTCCGGCATTCACATGGAATTGTATGGAAAATTAAACATGGAAAAATTACCGATTACAGAATTATGGAAAAAAAAATGGAAAATTACCGATTAGAGCAGCCACCCGCTAGTATTCTCCTCCACACAGCGTCTAAGTTCTACCTGGCAATTTCGCTAGTGTCGAAAATCTACCAACAACGGGACTCGAACTCTACTCCTCCCGGTCAGAGTGGCTGTTGAGTCAACGGTAATACTGGTTCAACTCATTCGGTAGTATAAATTGAACCAAGTACCTGTACACGTCCAACATCCACAATCGCCAACGACACAACGCATTAAATCTTGGTTGTCCGGGTGATACCGCGTACAAGGCTGTGCAGCCTACGTTTCGACCATCTTTTTTTTTAGGCCAGTGGTGTCAAGGTCTTCTACTGGTGGCAGTGGCACGTGTCGTGGCACCGTACCATGCCACCGGCTTCTCTGAGCAACTAGCGTGGGGAAAGGGAAATAGTAGTAAGCCCGTCATTTTACAATAGGAATGGCGTTATCTCTGGTGGTGGGGAAATGAACTGCGTGGAGGGGTGATTTCGTCGTGGCACTCGTGCCACGGACTCCCGCACGTGGCACCGACCTTGACAACTTTGCTTTAGGTGCAGACCAGTCCTGATGCAGATCTCGAAAAAGATGGTCGAAACGTCAGCAACATAGCCTTGAACGCGGCGTCACACGAACAACCGAAATCTCAACTCTGGCCGCGGAAGCCTAAAGGTGGCTCCTCTCATTCGTCATTCGCCGAGCAGCGAGCTACTGCTCGCCCGAACCCGACCAGCTGATGTGTTCGGCGAATGTTCGCTCCCTTTGATGTGTCCAAAAGACCGACACGCGGCGGGTAGGGCGAGCGCCGAATGTTCGACATTCGGCAAATAGCAACCAACTCATCCACACTACTCGGGATTCGGCGAGCGGTTGCTCGCTGTTCGCCGAATAGCGAATGTGTGGTGCCGCCTTAAATGACCGACACGCGGTGGGCAGGGCGAGCGCCGAATGTTCGCCACTCGGCAAATAGCAAGCGACCCATCCACACTACTCGGGATTCGGCGAGCGGATGCTCGCCGTTCGCTTAATAGCGAATGTGTGGAGCGGCCTTAAGACTTCACTCTACACAACGCATTCCTCACTTTTTCCGTTTACCTCGGTGCCTTTCTGTTCATAAAAAAAAGGCGCCTGCGAGTGGGGAAAGGTCGGGAAATCCTCGGACACTCTCAAGCATGCAGGTCGTGCCTCGCACACACACACGGAGGAGGCGGCGGTGGCGGCGGAGGCACCAAGGCCGAGATCGATTAGAGGCGCGGGAACGTTGCGCAAGGAAAGGCGCGGACGGACACGTCTCGCGGCGAAGGGGCCCCCGCGGGGCACCGCACCGCGCTGCGCTTTCCCTGCGCTCGCCACACGCTTTTCCTAAAAAAAAATGAACATGACCTTCATGAAAGAACTCACTTTAGAGAACAAATTTCATTTCAAGGAAATATCTTGAAATCGTGAAAATCGAGTAAATCGTGAAAAGTGGACCTAAGCCATCTTGATTACGTAGGCTTCCGCGGCCGGAATTCATGTTGTCCAGGCTATCCGGAATGAGCCGCGTCGTCGATTTGGTGGCTGACGTTTCGGCCAACATATTGTGGCCTTCCTCAGAGCGTACTGCTGCGACGCAGCAGTACGCTCCCGGATAGCCTGGACAACTAAGCCATCTAATTTTTTAAAAGTTCACATATTGCACGCAATATTGCGCGAAAAGTACTAAAATTTTTTAAAAAATGAACATGACCTTATGAAAGAACTCACTGTGGAGAACAAATTTCATTTGAAGGAAATATCTCGTAATTGTGAAAATCGAGTAAATCGTGAAAATTGGACTTATGCCACCTTATTTTTTAAAAGTGCACATATTGCACGCAATATTGCGCGAAAAGTACTAAAATTAAAAAAAAGAACATGTCCTGAATGAAAGAACTCACTGTGGAGAACAAATTTCATTTCAAGGAAATAATTTGAAGGAAATTTCATTTGCAGGAAATATCTCGTACTTGTGAAAATCGAGTAAATCGTTAAAATTGGACGTATGCCACCTTATTTTTTAAAAGTGCACATATTGCACGCAATATTGCGCGAAAAATACTAAAATTTTAAAAAATGAACATGACCTTAAGGAAAGAACTAACTGTGGAGAACAAATTTCATTTGAAAGAAATAACTTTATCGTCAAATTTGTAGTTGTAGGACGACGCCGAAAAAAATCGAAATGTTGCAGTTTTCGAAAATTAAGAGTAAACCGTGTAAATTGTATCTATGCCACCTTAATAAGAGTATTTTACTCTATTCTTACAAGAACTTTACAGAGAAAATTTGGAGCAGTTTTTGAGAAAATATTGTTTTTTTATTTTTTTAAATTGCTCATATTGCACGCAATATTGCGCGAAAAGTACTAAAATTTTTAAAAACAATGAACTTGCCCTTAATGAAAAAACTTACTGTGGAGAACAAATTTCATTTGAAGAGAGTATCTCGTAATCGTGAAAATCTAATAAATCGAGAAAATTCGACCTATGCCACTTTAATAAATGTATTATACTCTGTTCTTACAAGAAATTTACAGAGAAAATTTGGAGCAGTTTTTGAGAATATCTTGGTTTTGTAATATTTTAAAAGTGCACATATTGCACGCAATGTTGTGCGAAAAGCACTAAAATTAAAAAAATAACATGACCTTAATGAAAGAACTCATTGTAGAGAACAAATTTCATTTGAAGGAAATATTTCATAATCGTGAAAATTGAGTAAATCGTGAAAATTGGACCTATGCCACCTTAATAAGTGTATTTTAATCTGTTCTTACAAGAAATTTACAGAGAAAATTTAGAGCAGTTTTTGAGAAAATATTGTTTTGGTAATTTTTCAAAATTGCACATATTGCACGCAATATTGAGCAAAAAATACTAAAATTTTAAAAAATGAACATGAACTTAATGAAAGAACTCAATAACTGTGGAGAACAAATTTCATTTGAAGGAAATAACTCTGACGGCAAATTTGTAGTTGTAGGACGACGCCGAAAAAAAAATCAAAATTTTGCAATTTTCAAAAATTTAGAGTAAACCTTGAAAGTCGGACCTATGGCACCTAAATAAATGTATTTTACTCTATTCTTACAAGAAAATTACAGAGAAAAGTTGGGGCCGTTTTTGATTCAATTTTGAAAATGTCCGGGGCGCTTCATGTAAAATAGCCCCAAATTTTAAAGAAGGTTTTTATTAAATCTCAAAGGTACGACTTGAGCCAGATAGACAGGGGTTTCTTCAATTAGGAAAAAAAACGTATCCGTGGTTTAGGCGCTAGAAGTGTTCACAGGCAGACGGACGGGCAGACAGACGAACAGATGGACGGACGGACGTTTTGCTGCCATTTGATTTTTCATCAAGAACACACAAAATAGGGATTCCGGATACACCACGTGTTAGAGAATTTTTATTCTTAATTTAGCAACTGGATTTATCCACTTTTTCTGTATCGAGACCCGGCAATGAATTTTTTTCTGTCGAAAATTCGCAGTTTTTTGTTGTTGTTTTTGCGCAGCATTACATAACGTCCCCTATATTACGTACATTACTTCGTAGTAATCAACGCGTGTCAACACAAAATAAAACAATATGCTAAATCACAGGTAGCCAAACAGTAGAGGATGAGCCAAATATGGCGCATTGGATAATTGCAAGAGGAATGGATCTTTGCACGTACTTATTCTTTCAAAGTAGTTCCCATAAGAATAACGATTTCCCCTCATGATTTGAACATCTGAGTGCTCTCTGATATTTCATCAGTTCCAACAACACTGCTTGATTATTATCTCTCCAAAGAAGACTCTCCGTCAACTGCATCTGCGTTCACGACGGCTATCGCCCTCTAACAACTGAGATCTTCTCTGACTATTGTAGACGTGTGCTTCAATAAATTGCATGATTGCGTTTTCCCCCTTTCCTTCCCTCAGCGTAGCGGATCCTACCGCTATCCCGGTTTTCCAACTCCTACCAGCAACTAAGAAGTTGAAAGAAAATGCTCGAGTTGCATGGTGCAGCTATAATTGTGTGTAATGAAAATTGGTGTAGGATGCGTAGATTAGCCACTCTTGTGCTACAGTAGTGTAGGAATAAGACGAAAGAACACAGTTCAAAAAAGACCACTAGAAGTGGAATAATCGATGTAATTAGAAATAGCGTTTCTTCGATGAGGATATTGAAGTATTTCTTTCGAATCCAATTTATTGACTCAATAGTAGTATTATTAATAGTGGTAATGTCGCAAACAAAGGTATAGATATTATAAATTTCGAAAGTATTGCAACTTTTCTTCTTTCAAAACCTATCATTCACACACATACAAACAAATAGGTATTATGTTGTTTTTCTTTCGATTGTGGTAACCATTATCATTACTACCATATACTATCACTACTTTCACCATCATCATCATGACAACTACGACCGCCCCCGCTATGATCACTAGGGCCCGGATGTTTATGACATGTCACATATTTTTCTTTGTGTTATTTCTATAGAAAATGTAAGATAAGCATGATTTTATCTACAGTGACTAAAGTTATGCAGTTTTTATGTGTCATATAAAGTCATATTTTGGCTTTTTCCTCTTTGGTCATTTTCCGTGATTTTTTCATATTATGATCATATCTTTTCATGAATTTTCTTATTCTTGTGATATTTTTATATTTATGATTCCATTTTCGCATTCTTGCTTTCAGTCGTCTCAAAGAGATTTTTCCTCTCTTCTGTTATCTAATTTCTTACAATTTTTTGTTGTATAAAATTATCTGTCTTTCCTATAAATATATATTAATGTGAATTAGAAGGGAATCTGTATAGACTGAGAAAAAGAAAGCGTAGAAAACATGACATGCAAAGGAAGTGTTAGTTTAGTTTTGTCAAGTTTGCGCCAAGATCAATTGCTTCAATAAAATGTATTTAATAACTTTAGCAAGTAGAATTGTTTTCACGGGGCGCCAAAGAAGGTGTGAATTGTGAATGTGCTAGATTTTAAAAGTGTATTTTCATTATAATGGTTATTTAAAGAGCTGAAAGATTTTGGTTTCGAAAATGCAACCAAAAAAATTTAAGTCATATTTAAAATCTAATTTTTATATTTTTAGGTCATAAATGCTCACATATTTCTAACATTTTAAGTCATAAACATCCAGGCCCTAAAGATCACAAATATATTGACCACCACCATCACCAAGATCATCAATGTCACCAAACCATCACCAAAATCATCAACATCAGCGCTACTTGCATCACATCCTCTACTACCTCCATCACTTCCATCTTCAGCTGCACTTTCGCAACAGCCACGACGTTCGCGGACTCGTCGCTGCATTCTTCAGAGCTATATCGCGATTGGCAGGAGCAGAACTCTGAGGAATGCCGCGACCTGCTTGCCGAAACGTCAGTCACAACGTCCCAGACAGGGGGCTCCTTCCGGACGTAAGCGTTTTTCGACGAACAGCTCAAACAAATGGACGACTGGAACACATGAAGAATGTATAGCAATGTACATGTATAGTAAACGCTGGTTCAAATCGTTGAACTTGTGGAGGTAGTTGGCGTAAATTACCTAAAAAAAATAATCGCCAATTTCGTGCCATCAATTTGATTTTCTTTGCTTTTGCGTTTCCAAGTCGACAGGGATCATTGAAATACTTTTACCTAATTGAATACGAGCATTATATACAGTAGTGCTAAAACACACATCATCTCGCTCACTGTTGTAATCTGCAATATAATCCTGAAAATACACCACTTGGTTTGCAAAAATCGAATGCGTTATCAAGGTGGTGGCATCAGAAATATCATATAATCGACCTAAAATATACGATATATAATTTTTGAGAGCGTATTGAATTAGGAAAATGCAGAATGCCCATTTCCTTTAGGTGATGCGGTTTCTTTGAGCACTATTGTACGTGTTATTTTTATTCATTCTCGGAGTTTCGTGCAAATAACTTCCAAGAATTTAAAATATCTATTTTTTTAATGGAACATGTAATTAGTCATACATTTGTTCATTCTCAGTGAATTGTTCATTCCTTTCAATAATGGATATAGAATGGTCACTTATTTCGTGGTTCTCTGAGAGGGCACAGATATCACTGTAACTGTAATTCTTCCGACATTTGCGAATTCATTTTTTGCGCAACTCATTGTGTTTTTATTACACACAATTATTTATAAATGTTTTTAGGTTCATAAAGTTACAAAAATAGCACTAATAGGAAATTCTGCCTTTAAAAACCCACCCTGATCATTCAAATCCAGTCAGCAGTTATGTCGAATTCCTACCTTCATTGTATCGTACAGTGGTCTACAGATGCGAACAGGTTTCTGAACAAAACCATACAAAATTGATTTCCAAAAAGTAGTACGCACATTGCTCAAGGACGTCAAATGAAATATTCTCTAAAACTGCAACGCAAACTGCCTACACAATAACGTGAAATAGTATATAAACAGTACAACAGTTATTTACATTCCAAAAATACCAATAAGTGAATGTTCAATAACACAACACGTCAACAGTAATATTAAACGGCGGGATAATTTCCCTCGGAGCCTTGCTGTCACATGTGCTCCTTGAGCCGAGAGTTAACACATTCCCTCCCACCGCGCGTTCTGTGCTGAATAGCGACAGCAGGGGGGGGGGGCTCGGCGGAGAAAAAAAAGAATAACGCTGCGGCCTCCAGGAGGCGTAGTTCCTCCTGGGAGGCGGGCGCTCGACCGCGCTGCGATGACTCGCCGCTGCCCCACTAGCGCTCCGGGATATCGCACCGAGGAATTAATCCCCGTGAAAGAGTTATTTAGTTTACTTAATGGGAGGCGCCAGCTGAGAGATTAGCGCACTTACGCGGTAGCTTTTATGAGATTCGTAATAGCACGTCTTACTACTGGTAATCTTCATTGATTAGTCTGTTCATTTGTTCATTTTGAGACGTAATAGTTAGAAATACAATTTTTCTTTTCACACGTTTGATTGTGCTCTGGAATGTCCTTGTTTGATTGAATTATGAATAAAGGTAGTGGCAATCGTTTTTGGAAACATTTGAAAACAGATTGTTTGTAGTAAAACTTTCATTGCATGTCATGAAGTTGCCATTGTAATGGTATTTATTTATTTGTTTCGTATGAAAATAATGCTATTCTAAAATAATTCCGGAGATATGCGTTTAACAAGTAAGCAGAAACAATTTGTTTAATTAACATTAACCACAAATACTAAAAATTGCATTTAGTATTTCAGAATTTCATTTGATACCAAAGAATTATGCTGAATTGATATCATGTAAACGAAACGTTGCACATCTGTGGCCCTATACTCAGTGACTTCAATGCACGTGTAAGCGATGTTCGTAAGGAAACCTATTACAAGCTAATTCATTGCCATATGCACGGAAACAAAAAAAGAAGTCTGGAAGAAAATTCGAGAAGGAAAAATTAAACAATTGTTAAATTCAAGTGTTGAAAAGGTTTTAAATACAAAACCACATAATATTTCTAAATACTTTTGCTTTGGAATTCACTTTAAACGCTCTCTCTAATGAAATGTCTGCCTCCACTTTGTCATAATTATCACAAATTTAATTTATAGATATTATTGAAGTTTTTTGTAGATAAGTATTGAAATACAAATTTTCTTGAATTTATTTTGATTGATGATTTCCACTTTTTCTTAATTTTCCCAATTTATTCTTTCAGGTCACATTCCCACGAATCTTTTCTTTTCGAATATTTGTTCCGAAAACATTCCCATTAACTTCGTTAAAAATGTGACCTTTATTGTTAGTTTATGAGAATTTATTGTGAGAAAATTCCACAGACAGAGAAAACAATGAAGTGGTTTTATTTCAAAAATTTTTATTCAATTGCAGGTGCCAGTAACAGAATATTTTAATCGAGAAGAAACAAGGTCTTATAAATTTAGGTATTGTAGGTTCTGCCTTCTGATAGTTTCTTTCCTTTCAATTAACTTATTCTAAAAGTTCATGGCATATCAATGGAAAACAAAGCACATTGAACACACAACATTGGGTATCACTTCACTTGGTATTCACCCTGTACTGAAATGGAAATGACTGAATTTATCAGAGGCATGAAAGAATGTGTTTGCAGACTTCCAAGTAATTGACAATTTACTAAAAGATCTCGATGTCAAAAAAACGTGAAAACCATTAATAAAAAAATCGTATGGAGAATAAATCATTTCATGTATTTCTTCGTTCAACTATCACAACCCCGAGTTACATTTGTTTCTTAAAATTATGAGATCAGTCAAACCCTTGAGGTGATAATTTCTTTTCCTACATTTGAGAGAATTCCTTTTAAAAGATGTCCACTCCAGTTACATCGAAAAGATAACCGGGTCCTTGAGGTATATCAGAAGGAATAAAGTATTGATATACACCCAGTTGCATTACAGAAACTCTATATAAAAAAATACAGCTTCAAAATTACGTCACGCATTTCAAACTTCTAGTACAGCAGCCATTTTTCTTCCGCGGCCGCCGGCCGATCCTTGAGGTACACCAGCTTCCCGTCAAAGGTCGGCCCCGCCCGTTACGAAACCCGCGCGTTCATTGAGCGGCTCCCGAGCGCTTCCCCTACACGAGACAGCAGCGTCGAGCGGCGGGAGCGTGTAGGCCCCACGGCGCCCGGCGGGGGCGGGGGCGGGCGGGGAGGCTGGGGAGGGTGGGGCGGGGCGAGCGGACGCGTGTAAGGTTACGGCCGTTCCACCGGCGCGGGCCTCCTCGAGAGCGGTTGCGTAAGCGCGCGCGCGCGGGCGGGCGCCCCATTCTGAGCCTGTTCTACGCGCCGCCCCCCCTCTTGCATCGGGGGAGGGGGCGGGGGGGGGCGTTTGGAGCTCCCCGTTCCATTCACGGCTGGCCGAGGTCGTCCACGCGAGCGCCGCCCGCTGCCGTCGGATGCAGGGGGAGACCCGGAAGGGGCCACTGCCCTCTATACTTCGGTTTTTCTTTCTTGGCGGACGGGGGTGTGTCAATAAAATGGAATATCTCACGGTATTTCGCGTCGTTCACGGTTGTGCCGCGAGGAGTCGCATGATCGCGACTCTATCGAACAGTGTTGGCGATCATGCGACTCCTGGCGGCACAACTGAGAACGACGCGAAATACCGTGAGATATTCCGTTTTGATAACACCCCCATGCGCCAAGAAAGAAAAACCGAAGTATAGAGGCGGGACGCCGTTTAAGAATGTCGGTTTATAACAATAGAAACCACGGTTTGTCTTACTGACTTAGACATATGCCCTGAGACCGGTTTGTCCCGATGGGGCGGTGCTCCGCTGGTGGGAGATACCTTTTTTGGGGAAAACTCCATTAGACGGGGGTAGGTCGGAACAGGACCTCGGTATCCAGCGGGGAAAGATCACCGCCACCTCCCTAGGAAAAAAAACTCGCACTCCACTAAACGGGTCTAATGATCTTAGCACTTCATACGCCTGGAATCACTTAAAATCACCAACTTACCGGCTACGATGGGTCAGGGCATGTCAGGGCAGTTTCTCTGACCCAAAGGTCCTCGAGTTCCGGACTCAACGATGGTGGCAGGGTAGCTAGATAGGCCAGATAGCTAGGTCAAATTCAGCCGTTGTCCGGAGGAGAATTCAAGCGGTCGGCTGCTCTGATTGGTTCCGTGGTTCTCCGATGAACACCAGGCGCATGCCGGAACAACAAACGGGCATGGACCGCGCGCGATCTTTCATTCCTATTCCTTCCCGTAACCTCACCCCTTACACACAACTACTCTTACATGCATTACACTACCCACGACGCGAGACAAGCTCTAATTTCCCGACAGAAGGTATCGAGCAGTGCTGGCGATCATGCGACTCCTGGCGGCACAACGGAACGGAGAACGACGCGAATTACCGTGAGATATTCCATTTTGATGACACGACGCGATCGCCTCCTGTCGGGAATTTAGAGCTTGTCTCGTCAGGGGTGGTGCCCCGCTGGTGGGAGATACGTGTATGAGGAAAAAAACCAAAAACCAACTGGTGATCGCTGTCGGTTCTCACCATTCAGCGGGGGGAGATCACCGCCACCTCTCGCGATAGATACATCCACTACACTTACACGTCGAATGGCCTTAGCAGCTCATGCGCCCGGAATCACTAATCAATCAGTTCATAAAAATTGGTTCAATTTGTACTTGTCTATTAGTGAGGATGGCATACCAATTATTTGAATAAAAGATGTTGCCATTTCCAACATTTTATTTGTTATTTGCACAGCTTTCGACGGTCTAGCAAATATCATTACCATCTTCATTAACGGTCTGTGGTCTCAAAGCCAGAAATTTGACGCCAGTAGTGGATAATCTGATGATGGCGATTACAGAGCCGGCTCACCCTTTAAAAACATTAGTTTATTTGTGAGGTAGAGTCGGCATTCCAAATATTTGAGTAAAAGGTGTTGACATTACCAACATTTTTATTTATCATACGAATAGCTAGATCGCTGGCTCTCATTTAAATTCAAATGTACTCAAGGAATAATATTTAACTCACGTTTCGATTAAAAGAATGGCAGCTTCCCCGCTGCTTCGCCTCTCACCTTCGAAGCCTCGGCGATCGCGTTTCCCTACGCGGAACCTAGAAAGTAGTCACCTGAGCGCAGAGGGTCACGTGACGGTGGCGCCCGTGGTGGATTTCCCCGCGTCTCCCACACATCCACATGACGCACGCGCACCACACGTGCTCACGTCCGCCCCCGGGAAACGTGGCCGTCGCATGGACCGATTCTCACCGCCTTAATCACCCGCTATTGCCAAGTGCACAGAACTGACACTTGGGTTCTGGGGGGTCAGTAATAAAATCGAGGCGTCCAGTGAGAGAGGGAGCTAACTCACAGAATTCAAAATATCGATTTATGAACGTATTCCATTACGAACACATTGAATATGTCAATAAATCGACGTAGTCGTAGGCTTCCGCGGCCGGAGTCATGTGGATGATCTTGGACGTCCTGGTGACGCCGCGGAATGCCTTTCCAGCCCTGAGGAAGACCACGACAAGATGGTCGAAACGTCGGCAACACAGCCTTCGACGCGGCGTCACCCGGACAGCCAAGATCATCCAAATAATTCGATGTTTCCAATTTTGTGAGTTGGCTCCTCTCACTAGATGCCTCAGTTATTTGGAGGAATATATGGATGATTACGTACATTTGTCTGATTGATTGATTACATACATTTTGTTTCCGTCAGTGTAATTGTGTAGTGAATGTTATATCCCAGTAGGTAGGGGTTTCTTCGCACGCTGGATGATGGGCTCTGGGGACGACGTTCTAAATTCAATTTAATTATGCCTAATTACCATGGCGATACTCAGATCGTCAGACCTGCACCTCCATCTGACCACGCGTATTTCACTACGCTCCTTTCACCACCTGGCGGATAAAGAAGGTATCACTCGGGCGACGAAACTGGCGAATTGAATTTAGCTCAAAAGCTTTTTTTTTAGACTTGAGGATCTTTTACATGCAGTAAATCTACAACAAGGGACGGCCGGGTCTAGATTCCCTCCGAAGGAAGGCGTACTCAGATCTTTTCAAGCTTAAAACTCCACGATGTTTGAACGCGCAAACTTGGGTAAAAACAGCAGATTCGCTTACCGTTACACCACCTAACCCATTCGTTAGTTTGCTGTTTTCTATCTAGGTATCTCCCCTAGAGGGTCAGTACTCAGTCTGGAAAAAACTCCAAGCTCCCGACTCGTGCCCCGTCATGTGTGGTAGTGTTGTGCACGTGTGTGTGTGGTGTGTTTATGGCTAGAGGAGGGAGCAAAGTTAAGGAAGGAAATATTGTGCGCGGTCCATGACGCAATTGTTAAGGTTCATGTTCGGAACTGATCAATTAAAACTTGAAAAAACGATGAGAACTGTCACTAGAATTTTCCTCAATACAGCGGCTGAAATGAATATATTATATATGCATCGCCAGAAGCAGTGTAAAGGTGACGCGTTAAGATAGAGTGTGTTGGAGGAGGTCGCTTGCTCGTTTTGGCACTCGGCACATTATAGAAATTTGATTTATGCAAATTATTCTTAAATACCATATTTCTGCACTCAGCTAGACGTCAGTCAGAGGAAAAGAAGTTTCTAAACGAAAAATAACATTGATGGAACCGTAATTTACCCTTCATTAAAAGCTCAAAAAATCGTTACGATAATTTGAGGGGTACTCTTTACGCCAACCCTGTCTACTGAGGATTGAGTGTAGTGCACCTGATTTCTCCCATACGCGATAGTCCTGCTGCTGTAGCCTGGTCAAGGTTTCGTTTGTCGAGTAATAACTCAGAAATTGGTTAGTGGTGACTAAGAAATCTTATGAAATTTTATGACGCACGCGACCACATATGCTCTCGCCTGCTCCGGGGAAACAGTCGCTCGCACTGCCACACCGCGTGAATCACCGGAGCACCTGCCCGCCCGCCGGGACGAGTGGCTGCGTGTGTCAGCTTCTGGGAATGACCCCTCTCACTGGTTCTCTCGCCCTCTCTTTCTCTATATTCTCTGTTTCTTACTTTTTATACTTTTCCTCTATATAAATGTCATCTCTCTCTCTCATATTCTGCCTCCCTTTCTCTCTCTTCTCTTTCTCTCTCTCTTCTCGTTTTCTCTCTCTTTCTCTCTGCTCTTTCTCTCTCTTTCTATCTTTCTGTTTCTCTGTATCTTTATCTCTCTTTCTCCTCTCTTTCTCTCTCTCTCTTTCTCTCTCTTTCTCTCTCCCTCTTTCTCTCTCTTTCTCTCTCATTTTCTCTCTGTTTTCTCTCTCTCTTTCTCCTCTCATTTTCTCTCTGTTTCCTCTCTCTTTCTCTCTCTCTTCTCTCTCTCTTTCTCTCTCTCTTTCTCTCTCTTTTTCTGTTTCTCTTTTTCTCTTTCATTCTCTCTCTTTTTCTCTCTATTTTTCTCTATCTTTTTATCTATCTTTTTCTTTCTCTCTTTCTCTCTCTTTCTCTCTCTGTCCCTCTCTTTTTTCTCTGTCTCGCTGAGGTAACGAAGGTGAGAACAAGTTTCATCTCTGCAATGTCTGACCTTTGATATGACTCAAATAGTGCTTGTCATGTATTGCAAGCGTGGGAGGAAAATATTTAAACGAATAGGATTGGTGTTCTGTACTATAAACCACTAGCTAAGATAGTTTTATTGAACAGGCGATAATGGATACCAGATTAAACAAAATGTGAATAAAATACGGAGCACGAGAATAATCAAGAAAGGAAAAATCATTGATGAGATGGAAAGATTGGTGAAGTGGGAAACGTTGACATATTGCACAAAAGAAGTAGAAGAGAAAAAATCAGAGTGTAAAAATGTATCATAATAATAAATAAAACATTGAATAAATTCATCGATCACTAGATTGAGAAGTCGTAAATGTATCGAAAAATTTGACTTTCTGAGGAAGAAGTTGAAAAAAGATTTTTATAAATTGTGCAAAAGAAAAAAGAAACGTGAACTGGCAAAAAAATCTGGATTCTCCAAACAGAATTCCCAGCTATCATTATACTCGTTATCTCAGACATTCATTCTTTGAAATTGCAGGATATATGTGTCAATACGAGTCTACGCAAGCACATTACGCCTGATTCGAATCACCTTTGTTTTGCGGCTGCATTAGTATTTATTTCTGTTCCTTCAGAAAACGAACCTCTTCCACTGGCTCTCGTGCTGCCAACTGAGCAATCCCCGAGCGAATAGAGACGTCCCGCCGTGTGTGTCGGGTCGCAAAGGAGAGCTTCTGAATGGGCGTGGCCCGCCCGAAAATAAATGAGATGCGCCAGCGGAAGATTGAGGCGGAGGTGGCCAACTGGCAGTTGCAAGACCGGTCGGGTGGGCTGTGCAGCCGCCTAGAAGCCCAGTCGAGTCAAGTCGGGCGGAAAACGATTTAAAAGGTGTGTGGGACTGTTGACGGCGTGAACGGGGCACGTCGCTTTCAGCTGTTGTCGTTGACTCAATCTGGCGCTTTCTTTGTAGCTCCGACGGAACAACAGTCCACCTTGAACTCTGTTTCTTAGATAGATCTATTTGAATTGATGCCTTATTTTACGTAGCCTAACTTTGGCCATGAGGTCGGCTCTTCTGTCTGACCACGCAAATTTCGCTACGCTCCTTTCGCCATTTACGGAGAAATTAGATATTTCGTGGGCGTCGAAAACAAGCGATTTGAATTTAGCTCAGAGACTTCATTTAGGCTTGAGGATCTTTTGCATGCAGTAAATCTACTAACATGAGACAGCCGGCTTGACTTCCCCTCCGAAGGAAGGCGTACGAAGGATTTTTTCGCTCTTAAAAATCCACAGCTTCGTTCGGATTTAAACTCGCGAACTTGGGTATAACAGTCCGATACGCTAACCATCGACGCCACTTAACTTGAACTTCCCTTGGGCCTTTGAACGTTCATTACGATGTTTAAAATATTGAAAGAAAGTTAGGTTGCGAATTCTAAAGTTACAAATATTGCATTGTAAGAAAAACTAAAAGAGTTAAGAAAAGAATAGTAAGCAAGTTAATTACAATGTTTAAAATGTTCGAAAATCGTGAATCAAGTGGTTGCGAATTTCAAAGAATTACAAATATTTCATTACCAAAAACTATAAGAGTAAGCAAACTAATTAAAAGAGTAAGCAAACTAAAATATTAGTTCACAAGATAATATACATTAATGAATAGACAAAAGCGTTATATTTTTGAGAAACTTAGTGGTCATTTAATGTCAAGCACGTTTCCTGAGAGAAGACATGAAGTTTAATTAGAGGTACAGAGTTTCATTTCAGAGGCAACAAGTTGTAGTGCTTGGTGAAAAGGAAAGAAAGTCACATACTAAGAATGATAACAGCTACACAACACGGAATCTCTCCGTTCACAAAAACCACGTACGTCTCCCTTCTCTAGTGAACGTCCTCATCATGAACCCCTTCTTTTTAATGTAGTGAAAAAAATCCATAAAATAAAATTGTAAACGCAAATGATGTGTAATAAAACATTATAAGAAATTCTAAGTTCATATGATTCTGAAAAACTAATTCCCCGACTGTGCTTTGGCTCAACTCGACCGGACCTTGGTCGACCATGATTAAAATTATTTATTAAGTGTAAATTAACCTTTCTTATAAATAATGATGTCTTGAGATGTTTTAACACCTTTGGTGTCTTTTCTAGATAAAATATTTTTTGTAGGCACGTTTCGTGCATATGATGTTAAAATATCTCCAAATGAAACACTTGGTTTGGTACCCCGCAAATGGTACATTTACCTACCCCCTACCGTACAATGCGGTAAAAATTCTGTCTATTCCTCATAACGTGTTCATTCTTCTTACGTGATATTTAAAGAAGGCGAAATGAGTGCTGGGTTGCGATTTACGAAGTCGTTTGCTAAAACTACACAATTTTACGCAACTTCAGGCTCACCTATGCGAACGTCAGAACACCTTCAAGGAAAAACTTACGAAAATGTTAGATCACCTCCGGAAACCCCAGAAAACTTGCGGAAGCTTCAGATCGCTGAAGCAAAACGCCAGATGACCTACGCGAACTTCAGATAACCTGTAGGAACATCATATTGCCTACGCACACGTCAGAGCTCCTTCACGAAAGTCAGTTTACCTACTACGCCAGTGTAAGTTCCTCTATGAAAACGACAGATGACCTACAGGAACGCCAAGCCAGATCAGCTAAAGAAACATCAGATCACTTATGGGAAAGTCAGATTAACAACAGGAACGTCTGATCACTTACGGGAACCTATGATAAACTTTGAGAACGTCAGATCACTTACACAAACTTCACTTTACCTATGCGAAGTCAGCTCGTCGACGGGAAAGTCAGATCATGTATGGGAACCTTCGGGAACGTCAGACTACCTACTAGTATGTGAAATCGCCTACACAAACGTCAGTTTACCTACGCGAATATCAGTTCAGATCATCAGATAGAATGTCAGATCATCCACGGGAACAACTGACCACCCATGGTAATGTCTGATCCCCTACAGGAACTACCAATAACCTACAAAAAATTTCAGACGCGCTACAGAAATGCCATGTCACCTACAGGAACGTCAGATCACCTATCGGAAAGTCACTAATTTACGGGAACGTCAGATCACCTACAGGAAATTCACATCACCAGTAGGAACATCAGATCATTCTCAGAAATGTAAAATTGTCTACAGGAACGACAGATTACCTACATGAACACCATATTTCCTACTAAATGTCAGTTCACCTACGATCCAGTAACCTTCGGAAACATCATATCGCGTAATCGTACATGAACGTCGGATCACCAACACGAATGTCCAATCACCAACAGAAACTACCAATCACATATAAGAAAAGCAAAACCTAAGACTCTCTACAGAAATGCCATTTTACCTACAGGAACGTCAGATCACCTACAGGAAAGTCACTCACCTACAAGAACGTCAAATCACCTACAAGAACGTCAGACCGTCTACAGGAATGTCAGATTACCTACATGAACATCATATTTCCTACTACTACTACGATCCTATTTCCTACACCATCCTATTTCCTACACTTACGATCCTACTACTTCCTATTTCCTACACCTACGATCCGGTAACCTTTGTAAACGTCACATTGCGTACGTGAATGTCACACCACCCACAGAAATGACCCTCTACAGAAATGCCATTTCACCTACAGGAACGTCAGATCACCTACTGGAAAGTCACTCACCTACGGGAAAGTCACTCACTTACGGGAACGTCAGATCATCAACAGAAACGTCATATCACCTGTAGAAACGTCAGATCATTCACAGGACTGTCAGATCGCGTACGTGAACATGAACATCACATATCCCACTGCATGTCAGGTCACAAAGGTCCTGTAACCTTCGGAAATATATCGCGTACTCGTACGTGAACGTCAGGAACGTCATATCACCTACGTGAACGCGATGCGCCCCGCGTGTCGCACCCGGCGCGGGCCCCCCCGCTGCGAAGGCAGGAGGAGGGGGAAGGGGCGGGGGGGAGGAGGGGAGTGTGTCTCGCGGAACGCAGCGAGCGGGCGTGTGCGAATCCGGCCGACGGGCGGCCTTCGCGCGGCTGTGAGCGCGCGCGGATGCTCCCTCAGCCGCCGCCCCCGCCCCCGCCCCCACCCCCCGCCCCCGCCCCCACCCCCCGCCCCCGCCATAAAACCCGTAATTGCCCTTTCATTCACAAGTCGCGGCGCCGCGCCGCGCCGGTGGAAGAGGACGTGGTGGTGGTGGTGGTGGTGGTAGAGGAGGTGGCGGCCCTGAAAGCCGGCGGCAAGGTCTACCCAGACCACACTGTTGCTCCGCCCGCGTGATTTTTTTTTTTTGGCAAATCAGTTAAATCGTAAGAATAAAACGGAATTCGTGTGTGAAACGCGCTGGATAAATGGATGTTATGCATCACCCGGCTATGCGACATCATACAAGTTTTGAGATAATCGTGTTCGAAGGTTTTATTACATTTTCAGCTCTAAAAACTGGAACTTAATTATTTCATTCATTGAAGCGCCAAACCACACAACATGAGTGGAATATCTGGCGCTTACCTGCATAATGTAATATTAAGAAAAGCAGATTCGAAGATCTTGGTTTATAGCCGGTTGTTGGGAATCATAAAATCCCTGATGTGACTGATGGCGTTTATATTTTTTTCATTAACTATTAGGCTATTTTTACAGGTTTGGCTCCAAAAGTTTGCATACGCTTAGAACATTTTCTAATGCAATTGATGACGTACATATCTCATTTTTTTCAAAAATTGATCTTAGACGGTTAATGCATAACACCGTCTAAATAATAGCGATTAAAAAATATGTTAAGGTAGTTACGTTAGGTAGTTCTCAAACAAATCGACAATTTCGTAGTCATTCGGGCTAACGCATTGCTCACGCATTTCCAAATGAACGTCAAAATCAATTTGTTTTTATAAAACACGAAATTGTAAGATGAAGTGGAATCGGCGTACAATGCACCGTATAGCTAATTGTGATTTAAAAATGTGTGTTAAGGTCTGTTAAGTTTGGTGGTTCTCAAACAATCGACAGTTTCATAGTCATTTCGACTCGCAGTGCTCCAGTCTTTCCAAATTAGCATTATATTTTACAATCCACAACGTCAAATTCCAAAATCAACGTCCATTTTTTTAACAAACGCGAAATTGTAAGATAAAGTAGAATTGGTGTAGAATGCACCTTATAGCTAATAGTAAATTAAAAATGTGTTTTAAGGTTCTGTTAAGTTTGATGTTTCTCAAACAAATCGACAATTTCGTACAGGACTCGCGCTGTTTGAGTGTTTTCAACTCCTCGACAAATTCACTGGAACACGCCGTACAGAAATGATGTTTTTTTTAAAAAAATGCGTTAAGGTTGTTCTTCAAAGTTTCGTGTTCTCAAGCTAATCGACAATTTCGTATAGTCAGCTGGACTAGCTTTGCTCGCCCATTTCCAAGTCAATGGCAAAGTCCCCTTTTTTACAAATATATAAATAGAATTCGGGTGAAATTGTCTTGTAGATAATGTTGATTTTTTAAAATCTGTTAATGTAGTTAGGTTGAGTTTCATGTTTAAACAAGAAACAATTTCATATATTCAGTTGGATTTGCCTTGCTTGCAAATTTCCAAGTCACCGGCAAAGTGCATGATTAACCTAAAACGCCTTGGAGTCCAGTCAATGCATTATTTTCCAAAGCATTTTCGTAAATGCAAAATTCCTTCGATTTGGTATGTACTTATTTATTAATGTTCATTTTCTCAAATTATAAAAGCCAATTATTAACAATTTATTGTTCTTAAATATTTCCTATAATTCAATGATAAATTTATACAAATCTATATTAGAGTTCATACGCTCGATTTTACAAAATACAAACAATCTGATGTATTATTCTAAAATACACTTTACAAATCTTAAATATTCTTTCATGTCAGCATTCACACTCCGCTAACCACTTCTATAGTACCTTCATAAGAATTATGCCAAAGAAACCTCTCATTTTTCTGTTATTTCGCATAATTCCCAGCGTCGCTTTAGGCATGCCGTTTGGAATGTAATGAGAGATCCTCTACTTTGTATTCTTAATAATTTCTCACCACTGTTTGTTGCAGCCTTTAGCTTTAGATAACACCGCACATTATCTTGTGCTAGCCTTGTTCTATTTGCATCTTCACTTCATTCATGCGATTTCTCTAAATATGATTTGAAATTACTATTTTTCACAAAAAATTGAGTTTGAGTTTCAATTAGAAAATCAAATATTAATCATTTACCTTTTAAGTTTCACATGAAAATAGATTTTAGAACTAGGAGCCGAATTAATTACCACCAAAGGGGTTATAGCATCCTTACAAGTACTACAATGAAAAAAAAACGTAAATCGTAGTTCGTAATGTAAGCGATATTCATAATAGAAATATTGTCGAATGATAAGATAACAGGAATAAGCAATCGTTTGAAGTTCAAAAATCTATTTAAAGTAAATTAAAGCATGTTACGGAATAATCATTCTCAGTATTACAATTCACAGAATTCACTTTTATAAATGTTCACTTCTAATGGAAGATTAGTTACAATATGTACCAATTCATTGTATTTATTGGACTGAAAAAAAATTGAGCAAAAAGAGTAATTGGCGTTATTCATACTAGAGGTAGCTGAAGGAAGAATACTGTGAGAAGCATGACACTCTTATGGGAATGAGTGGTCATATCTTCATTTCAGAATGAGGCCAGTCCTTGAATTAGAACAGATTATCTCTTGGTTTAGATTAATAATTTTCACTGTATTACATTTTAAAATAATTCTGTATTTCTTTTTAACATTTTGAAAAAAATGCATTCTTTATAGTTGCCCTACACTATAATTTGTAAATCACAATCAAATCAAATTCATGGTAATATTTAAATTTCTATGTTTTATGTTCGACATTTACAAGCCTTTCTACTTATCCGTTCGTACAAAGCTGCCCTAGATGATTCTTTCGGAGCGTTTATTCGTTGTTTATTAATTTATGAAACATCTTTTTAAATGTAATATTATTTTAAATTCTCAAATTAGATTATTCTGACATACCCTAGATTAACACGACATATAACACATCTTCGACATTTATCATCATACATAATGTTGAATCATTGTTATGATCACGACATTACATTTGTTTTTTAAATAAAGAATAAGCATGATTTTTGTATTAATCTCCTGGATCACGCTCTACAATTGTGAATAATATTATTTGCTTCTGGTATTTTTTCCCTTCAGCATTTCGACTTCAGAAAATAATCAATGCCATTCAACACATAAAGCGTTTTTCTGATGAAATTTGCTTCCCGCTAGTAATTTATAAGTTTTCTGAAAATATTTTCAAGTATTTCTAGAAAGATTTTTGTATATTTATGGTCTCTCTTCAACTACGTACTGTCGTACAGCGACCACTGTATGTAATATTGGTTTTGTAACATTCGGGGTTACAGTAATGGTATACGGACACACACAAACATCCATTTGCTGGACAGGATTAAAATCTGCGACCCTTCAGGCACGAGGCAGCTACGACCGTTAAGCCTGAGCGACCTCGGCTATCCTGGCCAGGTAGGGAATTTTTTATTCCGCCGTGATAGACTGCAAAATTAGTTCGAATTATTGCACTTTTAATTTCTTTTTAATAACACACTCCCACCTTCATTTGAAATATTTCCCCTTTTGTATACGAACGGAGAAGTCTCCATAGGAGGCAATTTGCGCCAGAAACTCAGTGAAAACCGAGGTCGACGCGCTCAGTGCCCTCTTTAGAGTAAACAAGCCAGATGCCTCCGGACGAGAAAGACATCGTCGTTAATTGGATGAAATACCTGTGCACGTTCCATGGAACGTTGCGGGTCAGCGCGTCCACATGTGTGTACGTCGGAGGGCCTTATCAGACCCAGATTGCAACGGCTCCCCTCCTCCGCCAGCCCGGCCTAGAAGTGCTCGTCAGCCACATCGCCTGCCATCCATTTGCCTGATTGCATCAGACGGAAGACCGCAAGGTACACGGCTGCGCCACCACCTCCCGTGCCCTCTGCTCCCGCGGCCCGCGATGGTATCCCATGATGATGAGGATCGTCTCCTATATTATTTCAGTAGTATACCTTTGCTTTGTGGCTCTCACACGCAACCAATCTTTATATACGAAGTCTCTAACGAAAGAAGGTTTCACGGAGACGTAACGAATTGCACTTTGACTTTAAAAATATGAAGGGTTTGTTTAAAAAACGCGTCTAAATATTCGGATAAGATGCAATCCGCAACACACGTAAGAATTTGTTAATCTATATCGTTAAATGACTTGTAAACGAAGCGTTCTAGAGCCTTAAAAACTAAAATTGTGAGGCCAAAGGCCTCTAAGAAACGCTCCTCACACCGTAATCTACACGATGAGATCTTCTTAAGCATTCTATTAAGTTTTTGCTGGTTCGGCTCTTCTCGATTCTACCCCACCTATTCAGAGCCTGTAGAATCTGCAACTGTACGTGAAATTACTAATTACTTGATATTCTATGCGACTGAATTCCACGGGTGCACCTCTTTGCTCGATAATAAAGTTAAATAAGAATAGTTTGTATTGATAAGGGTTTATTATATTTTATCAAGGTGATATATAGAACAAGTGACGGAGAATAAGAGTGCTTGGAAGAAAAATATATATTTACAGGCTTAGAATGGAAATGTAAAAATAAAGAAGAGGGTGGGGTATATGTAAGTATATGTAAATTACCTCTTTAAGTACAGTAATATGCTGTTATACTCTTCCTGGCAGGAGTTACGCTGGATTTTTTTTATTTTTTAGCTTTTTATGATGAGGTAAAATCGACATCTTTGAGAGACCACGGGAGGTCTCGTTGGCCATTGGCGATTTTGTTGTGTGTTCAGCACAGGTTCAGATCCTCTGTACTCACACCATTATTGCACAATTTTCACTTTGTCATACTCCTCGCTTGAACATGTTCAGAATACAAAATATTTTTAAACGTTTACAAATATGTTCCAATATCATATATTACATGTGAGTTTATTTTAACATCAATTAAATACGTTTAAGAATTGAAATATTTTGCATAGGTTCTAGATTAATATCCAACTATTTCAACTAGTAAATTTCCATTGGAAAATTTTGTAAAAATATCGTTTGGACGTTTTATTTAAAAATTACTTTTAAATTAATATGTACAATTTGAAAGCGGACAACTTCTGGAGGTTGAGATCCGGCGTCGACCTACTCTTTGGCTTGTTTGGCTTTCCTAACCAGGAATCTCTCACCAGCGGGGCACCGGCCTAGCCGGGACAAGCTCTAAGCTCCCGGCATGTGCGGTAGTGGAGTGCATATTAGGGTGTGTGGAAGTAAGGGCTGAGGAAAGGACAAGGAAGAAGAAGGAAAGATCGCGCGCGGGTCCGTGGTCCGTTTGTTAAGGTACTTCCCCGGCATTCGCCTGTTATTGATTGGAGAAACCACGGAAAACCACCGATCAAAGGAGCCCGCCGCTAGAATTCACTTGCTGCTCTGAGCCGCTGACAGCACTTGCTGCTTTGAGCCACCTCTTTGTCGGCTGCGTTTATTGGCGGTCTCACAGCGCGACCCTGGGGCACGCCTTGTAGGGGCTGGTGGCGCGGGCGGAAGCGGAGTGTAGAGGAAGACCTCCCTCGGCGCCGCGCCGCCAGGGCCGGCCACGCCCCGCCCATTCAGCGGAGGCCGAGAGCGCGTGGCGCCCCCACCTTCTCTTTGTTATCACGCGTTGGCTCGTCTTCTGTTTCCTCTCCTTCATTTTGCTCGCCCTCCTACTGGTCGTTGTCCTCCTCCTCCTTCTTCTCTTCCTTTCCCATCTCTTCCTCCTCCATCTCCTCCTCCATCTCCTCCACCTACTCCTCCATCTCCTCCTCCTCCATCCACTCCTTCTCCATCTACTCATCCTCCATCTACTCATCCTCCATCTACTCCTCCTCCGTCTACCTCCTCCTCCATCTACTCCTCTCCATCTCCTCCTCCTCCATCTCCTCCACCTACTCTTCCTCCTCCATCTACTCATCCTCCATTTACTCCTCCTCCATCCACTCCTCCTCTATCTACTCCTCCTCCATCTCTTCCTCCTCTTTTTCGTTTTTCTCCATCTTTGTCACCTTCCTCCTCGACCTCCTCTTTTCTTTCTAGTTATTTTATCTTTATTATCTCCTCTCCTTTTTCTTTTTTCCCATCTATGCCCCCCTTGTCTTTCCTCTCTAGTGTTGTGACTCTCTGCCTCGTTGTATAGATCGATAACGTTCAAGAAAGGAAGAAACAAAACATATCCAGAAAAATGTAACAATGTATTATGAAAGAACAAGTAAATATAGGTAATTCGAGATGATCTGTAATGCTGCGTACTGGAAGACGTGGTTGAAATTGAGGAAAAAGAACATAAAAAACTATTTCCTAACAGTATTTCTATCAGAGACATTTTCACCTACAGTAGAATTTATGTGACAGCTGTTTACAGACAAACATTACCTCTTGCGCTGGTGAAAGTCGATATTTTCTACTTTGAATCGACTCTCAGACAATCCTCGCATTTAGGATGACTTATGGAAAGCATCCTTAACGTGGAAAGGTCCTGGGAAGTGAACGTTCTTTCGTGGCGAGCATCGAAGCGAAAAAAGCGTGCCCAAAGAGCCATGGATTTATCCGGGAGGTGCTTCCAGCTAACTCAACTCTACGCATTAAATTTCGAAACACTTTTTCTTCTTTCTTCTTCTTCTTCTGCACTTCAAAGATTAGGCGTCTACCTGTTCCGTCTTCACACATCAAACCATCTTTTACTTGGTCTTCCTACACTCCGTCCTGTTGGGTTCTACTGCAACACTTGTTTCGGTAGCCTATTATGATCCATTCTCCATTTCGAAACACAAGCTATTAATTGTATCGAGGCTTCTTCCATTCGTTCAAGTGAACTTAGCTTGTAAGCTTTTGGTTTGGACTTTTGGATCTTCTTCTCTTTCCTGGATTCTTTACCAGGAAATCTCTGTCTTTAGTTATCCCAAAACTGCCGAATCGACAATAGCTCCGATAGGCGTTATACGAACCTTAGATTACGTATTCAGAACAGCTGTCATTACAATTTCTGAGCGAAGAAATCGAATGAGCTACTCAGGCATTCTGTGGAGAACATTTGTTGCATTTTGTGTTGTATTATTTGAAACAAAAAACTATCTGCGACCACTAAAATATTAAAATCGAGTAAATCAGCAGAAATTTCATTATAAATAACGAAAAAGGGTAAAAAATGACTTGTTAGTCGAAATCGACGAAAAATGCGACAAAAAAGTCCGTACAAAAATGGGTAATTTCCTTTTGTCACATAAAATTAATTTCTATACTAAAGAGTATTAGCATTTACAAAGAAGGAATAACGAGAGATTGCCCAAGCAAGCCTATTATTATTTCTCAAAATAAAAAAGGGAAGGGGAAAGACCAAAGAAGAGCTGGTCTTCTCTAGACAACTTTGCCGGAACTGGCTAGATCAGCCTAATCCATGCTGCTGCTGCTGCTGATGATGATGACGACTAAAGGGTATTGTTCTGAAGTGATCTTTTCACTTTAAAAATGACATTTCACTTTAAAAATGACTAAAAACTTTTAAAAATGACATTTCATTAAAATACGCCTCCTATTAATGAACATTTATTTCTTTCATGTTCACAGTTATGAAGTTTTGTTTCTTTCCTTTTCCGCATAAGCATGTCACAGACCAGCCATATTTTTGTTGTTGTTGTTGTTGTTGTTTAATTCTATCGAAGCATTCGTAACAGGCCGTAGGTTTGCACCGACATCGAGACATCTTCTGGTCCACATCCTGCTGTGCGCATCTCGAGCCTTTCACCTGCCGCACGCACTTTCTTTCTCTCCGCTAGAAATCTCGCGGACGCCTGTTGCGCCGTGATGCAGGCTCCTTCCCGCGACGGGGAGCCTCACACTTGCCCAACTCCATTCTCTGTGGACATACAGCAGTGCTCAAGAAAACCGCTTCACCTCGGCGAGGAGAGGAAGGGTAGTGGTAAGGAGGAAAGTGGAGAATGGGAAGATGGAGGAGGGGAAGGGAAGGTACGAGGAATGGAAGTGGCGAGGATTAAAAAGGATGAAGAGAGAAAGGGATGGACGAGCAAGGAAAGGAAACCTGGAGGGGAGGGAAGATACGAGCAGGGGAAAGCGAGAGGGGGATAGGAAAGGAGGAGAACGAGGAGAAAGGAAGAGGCAAAGAGGGAAAGGGGAGTAACGAAGAGGTGAAGGGGAGAGACTAGGAGAAGAAAGGGAGACGAGGAGGGGAAGGGGAAGTGAATTGGGGACGAGGAGGAAAAGGGAAGAGGCGGGGAGATGAAGGGTAGGGGTAAGGAGGGAAGGTGGAGGAGGGGAAGATAGAGGAGGGGAAGGGGAGGAACGAGGAATGGAAGTGGCGAGGTGTAGAAAGGATGAAGAGATGAAGGGATGGACGGGCAAGGAAAAGAAAAATTGGAGGGGAAGGGGAGAGACGAGCAGGGGAAAGGGAGAGGGTAGAAGGGAAAGAAAGAGAAATGACGGAGTGGTTCAGGGAAGGGAGCGAAAGGCATGGAGAGGAAGGGGTTGGAATGGGAGAGCTTGATGTGGCATCGCGGGAATGTCAGGAATGTAAATAATGAAGTAGTGCTAAAAAAACCGCATCACGTAGCTCACAGTTGTAATCTGCGATGTAACCTTGAAAGTACACTTATCGGTTTGCAAAAATCGAGCGAGTTATGAAGGTAATGGTATCAGAAACATCATATAATTTACATACAACATAAGATTACCAATTTTCGAGAGCGCATTGGATTAGGAAAATATAGAATGCCCATTTTCTTCAGGTGATGTGGTTTCTTTGAGCACTACTGTATTTACACGCCCCGGCGTGACAGTTCGAGTGATGGGACCATAGAGGTTCACCCCCGTCCAGTGTAAGTGTTTTTTGTTGTATTTTCACTCTATTTATTCAAAACAATATCAACGTATTTAATAACATCACTCTTTAAAGGTGTGTTTTAATTATTAATATTTTTTTCGAAAATAGTTTTGTACATTGAACTCAATTCCCCACTTCAATCTAAAATTGTTTATGAATCCGTCTGCTCATCCCTGGGTTGCAGATCTTGAGGAACATTTATTCTCGATCTTCACATCAGTATCCACGGTGAATTATAGAAACACCATAGAATTTGAGAAACAAGAGCGACACGAGCAATTGTTACAGCAAAACCAAGATAATGAATTTTGTTTAAAATAATTGTCACATTTGAACAAATTTAATAAATTTTGTTTAAGTTCGAAGTTGGAGAGATTTTTTTTTTAGAAACATCTGGAGTTAATTAAAAGTTAGTTAATAGTTAAGCAATTAATAGTTATTTAACATTAATAAATGCAGTGCCCAAGAAAAGTATTCGCACGTGCCATTACAATAATGACCAGTGATTAAAATTATTAGTGATGGATTACATTTCTACGTTAGGGTATCAGTTCCTGCATTATTTTGGGAGATATCGATTTTACGTTTAGTCCACATATAGTACTTTTCTGTTGTAACTTTTCTAATTCTCCTTTTTTCCCTTATGGAATGACAAGGATGAAACTAGTATTTGATTTTAATATTCTAGGACTGGAATGAATATATACGAATAAATTAAATATCACTGAATATTTTCGGTGTATTCCAGTACAACCTGCCTCGATGGCGCTGGGTATCGGAACAAAGTCGAAGAACGAGGGGATAAAATGGGTACCGAGTAAAACTTAATGATTTCAAGATGCTCTTGGCTTGTCATAGCACCACATACCTACCTAGCGCACGCACCCTGCCGTGGTCAATACCCCCTTTCATGTAAAAATACGTGAAGTTTAGATTTAAGGATTTGTGGTAGCAAATTCAGAAATTTAAAATCGTCTCTACGTGTTTCTCTGCGTTATGCATCGTACAGCAGTGCTAAAAAATTGCATCATCTCGCTCCCAGTTGAAATATGTAATATAATCCTGAAAATACATCACATGGTTTGCAAAATTCGAGTGATTTATGAAGATAATGGTTTCATAAACATCATATAATATACATAAATATATGATTATCAATTTTTGAGAGCATATTGGTGTAGGAAAATACAGAATGCCTATTTCCTTTAGGTGATGCGGTTTCTTTGAGCGCTACTGTACGTCCTGATATCGCGTGTGGTTCCTTCCCCCCTGTTTCAGAGCAGCCGGTGAAACTGTCGAGATTAACAATACAGGGAAGCCAAATAAGTAGATCGCACAAGTAATGAAAGTATGACCCGCAACCGCATTGCAGATTTTCGTTGTGATCCTTCAGGTCTCTCAAGTTGGACATCCGTGGTGTAGCGGCTATTGTCATTAACGGAAGACCGACACGGACACAGATGGACGAACATATGGACTGACACACAATGACGGATTGTTTTTTTTAAGAAAAAACTATCTCAGATTCCCCCACGCCAAAAAAAAGATTATATCTGTGAGAATCTCAATTTTGTTTTTCTACTCCCATTGTATAATGCCGTCATTTGATGACTGCAACCAGTTGCATAATGATATTCATTTCGATACAGTTTTCATTATGATATAGGTTCCTGACCAATCACAGAGAAGTTTACAAACTGACATTTAAAAATTGACACTTAATTAATCATTGAGAATTGTTGGAGCAAATTTTTCGTTCGATTGTATACATTAAAATTGTATTTGATATTATATTATTCTCAATAGCTTTTAATTTCTGTTATTATTAGTATTTTTCGTGGTATATTCTTTAAAATAAAGTGGATCGTAATTTCACTTTGATCCTATTTGACTAGCCAGTACTCTCTATGAGACCGACAGGTAACCACCGCCACCTACGGCAGCATGCGAGGGTAGATTTAGGTAGCTGTCCGCTAGGTGGCCTTGGCTGAATCAACTGCCACGAAACTATTCATTGTAAAAGTTTAACTTATAAAAGTCGTAGAATAAGTACCGTATGAAACTCGATGTAATGGGTATTAATACACTCGTGTGAAGTTTTCGATACTCGCTCGTTCCTCTCTCGTTTTGTAATATCTCGTGTATTAATGCTCATCATTACATCATCGTTTCATAATGTACATTTTTTTTGCACCGTAACGTAATATTCGCAATTCTACGTGCTTGAGGAAACAATCGCGTTCGGAAAACTCCTCTACTCCGCCCACTGTACGGCGAGCAGAGATGCGGTCGGGCGCCCTCTCCAGCACGCGAGGGAACCGGGCTCTGCATTCTGGAGCACGTACCTACGTGCATCTACGTGCTCGTCGCGTCGCCCCCGCCTGCATCCTGTGCCCGCGCGGACTGGCCGGAGAATGAGCAGTGCGGGAGTCGGGTGATCTGTGCGGACGCAAGATGCAAGATTTTATGCGCTTTCAGCGGCCCTGCTGGCGTAAAGTTTAGCGTATCAGACCGTTACGCCTCAGTTGGCGGGTTCAATTCCGATCGAAACAGTGGATTTTTAATGGCGAGAAAACAGTGGATTTTTAATTGCGAACCCCTTCCTTCAGGACCCCTTCCTTCAGACCGGGAGAGGTGGCTCAGGGAATTCAATGGTGTCACTGCAGTGCCTCTGACTGGGAGGTTCTAGTTCGAGTCCCGGTGGTGGCAGGATTTTCGACACTAGCTTGTCAGCTAGGTCGAATTCAGTTGCTGTCGGGAAGAGAATTCTGGCGGCAGGCTGCTCTGATCGGTAGTTTTCCGGGGTTTCTTCGATCAACATGAGGCGAAAGCGGGAGCAGTACCCTAACGAAAGGGCCATGGACCGCGTGCGATCTTTTCTTCCTCTCCCTTGTCCTATCGTCATCCCGTACTTCCACTTCCACTAGCATTCGCTACACTACCGCACATACCGGGAGACCAGTCGGAAACTTAGTGCTTATTCCAGCTGGGCGCCCCACACCTCGTTAGGGAAAAAAACGCTACCCGATGGTAGGTCGGCGCCGGATCTCGCCATCCAGCGGGGAGGTCACCTACACCCGCCGAGCAAAGACATGCACGACACTTACGGGACGAATGACCTGGGCAATTTTTTTCGCCCCTAGAATCACTATCAATTAATCAATTTCTCCAAGGGAATCAATCAAGGGAAGTGAAGCCGGCTGTCCCATGTACAAGTACACCTTCGGGCTGGCATCGGGATACGCTGGAACGCAGAATAAATGCCCCACCCTGTGGATCAAACCCCCTGATATTGCAACGCTGTAAATTCACTGTCCTAGGATGTAGATTTACTGTTTGTAAAAGATCTTTAAGCCTGAAAGAAGCCTCAGGGGTAAATTTTAACCGTCGGTGTCGTCGCTAGAGATGCATGGCCAGGCGGGGGATCAGGTCGGATAGCCTGAGCCTCGCCGCGAAAAATTACACATAATTGACTTGAAGTATTCGAAAATTGATGAATGAAGTCTAATTGTGTGTGTAGTTGCAAGTTTGCAAGTGAAGATTTATGGGTTCGAGGTTTGAATCTCATCGCTGGTGGATTTGTGCTAGGTAGATCGGTTATTGCCGGCTAGGGCCTGGGTGTAATTTTTAGAGGTGGTGACATTAGGTTCCAATTGAAAATAATAATAATAATAATAATAATAATAATAATAATAATAATAATAATAGTAATTGATACATTCTCGTTAAGTATATGCACGCACGTTCATTGTTCTTTTGATGGCCTTTCTTAATTCTCAGACACTGCACTTTAGTGCACATCACTGCATTCTACACTTAAGCTCTTGAAAATTCTCGAACGCAAAACTTGCGTGCTTCTGTGAAGAGTCATAGCATATCTGCACTCTATACGTACGCTCTTGAGAACTCTCGAACGCTGGAAATTATACACAAATTATACGACCAACCACCGAAGAAAGTAAATCTGTGATTTGTTTCCTAGTAATTTTCCTTTTCCGCTTTTAGGCACATATTAGGAAGCGTTATTCGTTTTTTGCATCAAATGCATTGCTAAACATGTTTGTCCAAGTATTCTAACAGTATATTTGAGACAAAGTAAAAAGTAGAAAGGAAGTAAGAGGATGAAAATAGGAAAGAAAGGAGTAGGAGAAAAAGAAGAAAAAAGGAAGGGGAAAAGAGAAGAAAGAAGGAAGAGAAGGAGGAGAAGAAAGGAAGAAGAGAGGAAGACGAGAGAAAGCAAGAGGAGTAGAAGAACAAGAAGAGAACGGAAGGAAGCAAAACGAAAAAGAAATGGTCAAAAAGATAAAAAAAATAGATGGAGAGGAAGAAAAGGAAGGGAAGAGTAAAAGAAAGGAGCAAGAGGAAGACGTGAACCAACCCGAAAAAGAAAGTGACAAAAACAAAAAAAGTGGAACCTTCGGGGGAGGAGGAGAGAAACGTGAAAATAGCTGGCATCTCCAAGTCCTATTAAATCCGACTTTTGCCCCTTTTACCACAGAAACCCCCGTCACTGTGCTGCAGCCGCCGGGAACCTGTTTCACATGAGCCCGTGTCCCTACTATCTCTCGTGCTTCTTACGTTCGCTCCAGCCGGGGCAGGTTCCGTTCCCAGGAAGACGTACTATGTGGAGTGCGCGCGCGATGCAATAAGAAGGTCACGTGAGCGAGAATGTGTGTGTGTGTGTGTGTGGTGGAGCCGGGATGCAAACCCGGAGAACTCCGAGCGAGATGCCGGGGTCGATTCCCGTGCTTCAGATTACGCCTGGGAGAGGCGTGCGAAGAACTCGACGTTCTCGAGGTGGGGATTCTTGGGATGTCTTTGTCAACTTGGCGGAGTAATGGTCACGAGAGTCGATGGCGGGGAGGGGGGGCTTTTCTACAACGTTTTTAAAATCAGTAAAGGCGGCTTCACACATTCGGTATTCGACGAACAGCGAGCAACCGCTCGCCGAATCCCGAGTAGTGTGGATAGGTCGCTTGCTATTTGCCGAATGACGAACATTCGGCGCTCGCCCTACCCACCGCGTGTCTGTCTTTTAAGGCGGCTCCATACATTCGTTATTCGGCGACAGCGAGCAACCGCTCGCCGAATCCCGAGTACTTTGGATGGATCGCTTGCTATTTGCCGAGTGACGAACATTCGGCGCTCGCCCTACCCACCGCGTGTCTGTCTTTTAAGGCGGCTCCATACATTCGGTATTCGACGAACAGCGAGCAACCGCTCGCAGAATCCCGAGTAGTTTGGATGGGTCGCTTGCTATTTGCCGAGTGACGAACATTCGGCGCTCGCCCTACCCACCGCGTGTCTGTCTTTTAAGGCGGCTCCATACATTCGTTATTCGGCGACAGCGAGCAACCGCTCGCCGAATCCCGAGTACTTTGGATGGATCGCTTGCTATTTGCCGAGTGACGAACATTCGGCGCTCGCCCTACCCACCGCGTGTCTGTCTTTTAAGGCGGCTCCATACATTCGGTATTCGACGAACAGCGAGCAACCGCTCGCAGAATCCCGAGTAGTTTGGATGGGTCGCTTGCTATTTGCCGAGTGACGAACATTCGCCGCTCGCCCTACCCATCGCGTGTCTGTCTTTTAAGGCGGCTCCATACATTCGTTATTCGGCGACAGCGAGCAACCGCTCGCCGAATCCCGAGTAGTGTGGATGGGTCGCTTGCTATTTGCCGCGTGACGAACATTCGGCGCTCGCCCTTCGCGTGTCGGTCTTTTGGACACATCAAAGGGAGCAAACATTCGCCGAACACATCAGCTGGTTGGGATCGGGCGAGCAGTAGCTTGCTGCTCGGCGAATGCCAAATGTGTGGAGCCACCTTAAGGTAAAGGCACCGGTAGGTGATTCGTCATCAGTAGTTGACACTTTCAAATATCGTGATCATTATCCTAAAGGCCAGAAAGTGCATTGTCGATACCGCCATAATATTCTGTCCTCCACTGTCTTTTTCATCTCTGCGTAGTGTTTGAAATGTAACTCGCTTTGAAGTTGTTCAAAATTTTCATTCTAGGTCTTCTTCTTTTTCCAACTATTTCACAGACTGAAATTGTGTTTATGAATTGATTTTTTTCTAAAGATGTGTCCAAAGAATTTTGCTTTCCTGTTCCAAATGATTTTTAGTAGGGATTTCCTCTCCTTCACTTTTATAAAATAACATTATTTGAATTTTTTTCAGTCCAGGAAAACCTTCAGTAGTTTTCACCACAACCATATCTCACAAGCTTCTAAATGACTCCTGTTCGCTTGTAAAAGCGTCCATCCTTCACATCCGTATAATTGGACACTCCAGATATAACTTTTCAGAAATTTCTTTCTAATATCCAAATTTAGGTTGGTATTTGTACTTTCAAATGTAATGCTTGTAAATACGAAAATAACTATCCTGTAATTATCGATTTGCACGATTTCTGTACGATGAAGCCATCTTTGTGAACCAGTCATACCCGTCTGGGAGTCATTTTGAGTTGAATGGTTTGTGTATTTGAAAATACCTACTACTAAAGATGTGTCAACTGCCGGTTCCATTGCCTTAATTAAGGGATTGTCTGTACATTATTCACTCACAAAGTAGAATCTAAGGGTCACTTCTAACCACTTCTTAAAATGTTTCATTAATTGCGTAATTGACCAATAGAATAATATTTACAATCATGGTTACCGCCTTAAGTGGGACTTTACGGACATATACATTTGAATAACATGTATTGTCACCTTAATGATATATGCATTTTTATGCAATAATGGAGGGGTAATGTGTCTCCATGGATATTACGCTCTCTCACTTATGTTGTGTTATCATAAACTGGATAATAATAAATAAATGCTGCTTCAACAGTTAATAGCTTCAACCAGGATATGACATTATTTCTAAATTCTATGCTAATAAAAATTGCAGCTATTGTCCCTTTCTTGCTTCACAAAAGTATTTTTCTGCCACACACATCCCGACATAAACAAAAGCTCAGTTTGAATTTACATAAACAAAAGCTCAGTTTGAATTTGAATGTAGATGGAATCAAAAAACAAATTTTAACAAAAGATATTAGTATTGTGCATGAGTACAAATGGACCAAATGCAGTTCGCTGCATTTGATGATTTGACAAAGATCGCGCGATCACACTTTTCAAACGAAATACAATGAGCTTGTTTCAAATTCAGTCAGCATGTTCTTATCTGTTCTACTAACCCTCATACGTATTTTCCATTGTATTTCACACTTGCAGGAAACGGTGAATACTGATACAATTGAAGAGCACGCACCAAGTACAGTTGTTAATTGAATTATCTTCTTATCCGGACAGAATTCTCCTCATGGGGAAAAGATGCATCGTGTGATACGAAGTTACGTACTGCAAATCATGTCAAGCTTTCTTATGTTAATCGCCAGCTTTCTTGTTAATTGTTTATTCATTCTAGACTTTTCTTAGTTCCGCTGCCCTCACACGCTGAATCACCTTTGAATCCAATGGGAATTACAAAGATGACTCTCAATTCTTTAAGTGTTGGTTTTCGGAATATGCTGCTCCGTGGACAAACTACTGTGATTCATCTACATAGTATATATTCAGTTTTCCCTTTTAATTTTTCTGCGTCTAAAGGGAAATTTGAGTTTTTCAGCATCATTTTAGCCTAACAAACTGTAACTATACTTTTGAATAGCAATTGAATTGATAACGTTGTATTGTAACCACGAAGAAGAATGTTTGTACGTTTTCCATTATAATTATTATGAAGAATGAATACAACAAGAAGAAAAATAATAAGGAAAAACTCAGTTTTATTTTGCACGTAAAATAAAACGAAGTTTTTTGTTGAGAGTATTTTAGTGTTGAAAAATGTAAATACAAAATAATATCAGTAATACGTGCTGCTTAAATTATATGAATGAATGAAATGAAGTATTTTGTTCTTCTGTAAAATTACTGTTTCCCATAATTATTCTTGTTAACTAATTTTCTTGTATCCATACTCTTGATGACAATTTCTCCCTTCATTCACAAGATTGTATTCATGAAAAATCATACTCATACAAAGTGAACGAAGGCAAGTCGCACTGACATCATAGATTTTTCAGACTAATATGTGTGAGTTTGGAAGATACGCTAAAATATAGTCAATGCATTAAACAAAAAATTAAACAGAAGATAGAAAAAATACATAAATTAAATAGTAGATACAATATAGAGTATAATAATTATTTTTTAATTTAATATATTAAATATATATTTGCATTCAATATAGCAATTATTGTATTCCAAAAGCTTAATCCAAAACTTGGTCCTTTAAATTTATTCTCTGAGAAAATGGTGTTCAATGTCAATAGTTGACAAATTCAATGAATTTAAAGGTATGAGACAGTTAAGGAGTGATTTGAGTGTATTGAGTGTCATGATCGGCATCGACGACTCGTGAAGTCTGGCTGGTGAGCATTTAAATATGTGAAGAAACCTTAAAAATGCCTGTGAACAAGAAATTGTACATCGCAAAAAATTTCATTTGTATTGGGATTTATCAACAGTAAATCCACAAGTGATATTTTTTTAAAACGTTTATTTATTTTAGAATGTGGGATTTAAGAATGGAGGCCAAATTACTACAGGTTCCCCTTCCATATATTCGTCATTGAACACGAATTTGAAGCTAAAAAAAAAATAAAAAGCTAAACTACATTCCGCGTTCACTAAAAGAACTCAATTTTGGAAGGCCGGAATAATGGACCTGGCAAGAAGTGTAATGTAACCACCAAAACACGTCACGTTGTGCATTTAAAGTTAAAAGATTCCAATTCTTATTTATTAGCAGATTGTCAGATGAATAGTAGGAGGGTATCGGGATGGAATCGACATGACAAATCACAGCTCTTGAAAAGTATTTTATTCGACGTTGTTTCCGTGATAGTCATGAGTAGATTTCGTTGCCTTAATCTTTACTTGTGGTTTCTGGACCTGAAGCGGTAGGAGTTTATAAGAAACGTGTGACGTCATGACGTTTCTTATGCAAGGGAGTTAGTACACAATCAGATATGCACAGTAATCTCCTTCCGTAATGGGAACACTATAGAGTTAATTCTAGTACTTACATTGTAGTAATAACTGGATGTAAAGGATGCTTATTACACATAGGAAATACTTTACCGAGCTTGTGAAAGTACATGTGAACATTCTCTTTTAACAATTAGGATTGCTGCTTGTTCTTAGCCTCATTTGAATTCTCCGGTAATTACCCCACACATTTAATTGTTTTTACATCTGTAAATGATAGGCGAAGATGATGATTAACGCAAATCATATGCACGAGAATAAAGCAGATGCAAGAATGTAAATGAGTAATACTGCACAACAATTTCGGACATTGTTTTGCGATGATGTCAATTATTAAATCATTTCCTTAAAGCTTTATATTTTAATTTCCCCGTGCTCTGTTTAGAAATTCATAAGTTTGTTAATTCAAATCACAATAAACCTCCTTAATAACAAATTACAAAACACAACAAAGTTAATGTTACTCGTGCCTAGCATTTATAATGGATGAATAAAATGTATTGGCAACTTGATTTGCCAATAATAGAACCTGAATATGATGTATAACAATGTTTGTTGTGTTTGTGATATTTTTGATCTGTTTTAACTGCGATGGATTACAATGAAATCGTTTAATAAAGAATACAAACTGAATCAATTGACGTGCGATTCTTGTATATTTTCCCTTACTTTACCCGCCATATTGGTTCTTACGTAGCTGTACACAATTTGACACCCGCACATTCAAACAATTTTTTTAGTTTTTTGAACATCAAAATATGTTGATAGATTCAGAAGTTGTAAGTGCGGGAGGAATCTTCTACATTCGACCTTGAAAACCGCAACTCTTCCTTTGCCGAGACAAGGAAAATACTGTAATTTAGGTGATTTATTTTATTCATAAGGTTAAAGTCTCTTACGTATGATTAATAAAAGTTATTATATTATCCCTTTAGCGTCATGGATAAAAAAACACTTTTTTAACCTTTAAATTAACACCTTGACTATTTACAAAAGCAATCCAGGTGGCAGTGACCCAATGTATTTAATTATGAATCATACTCGTACGTAATCCAACATGACTTGGGTGCTCGTGGTGGCGGTGCGGTCAAGTATTTAATCTGGCCCTTACTATTTTTTTAATGTTGATTTTACACAAATAAATGGAATAAAATAAAATAAAATGTTACACCCGACAATAAAGACTCTTTATTCACTTTCATTATCTAAAGTCAAACTTAACGGAATAGATCAGTGTCGCAATGAGAGTTGTTGTTATACAAGTGTTCTAATAAACTCAGACCCACTATTTTCAATAGTGATCAGTTTCATAATTATGTAACATTAGAACTATGAACTCTTGTTTATATGGCTTAATAACTACCATCGACATCAGTAAGTCACCTTTCGCAGGACAAATAGAATCACACAAAAATTAATTATAGTTGATAAGAACTTTTACAAAGCGGATAACACGAAGAATATTCTTATCGTTACATCTTATTACGATACTCATGTCCCAAATAACTATTGTCTAGTCGAGATTATACTTCACTCACTCGTCTTCCTCTCCTAGGTACGTAGTTACTATCTCTTAATCGTTTCGTACAATAAAATTTCTATTATTTCACATATCCATGCTATGTGTTTGCGAATGGTTATACGTCAACAAGCACAATAAGGAGCATGTGGATTGCGTCGTGCTCTCAAGACCTTCATAACTATCCGCCAAGCATCGAACGATTGCAGCGAACAATGATTGTAGGCCGCGGCGGCGGTGGCGGCGGGTGACGATCGTACAAAGGAAACGGCGTAGCAGGAAGCGCAGACGCTGCAGTCTGGCGATGCACACACAAAGGGAATGCCGCGCCGCGCCGCGACGAGGCATCGATCAGGGGCCCCGAACAGGTGAGGAGCGAAGAAAGGCGATCAAGGGAAACGCGCTGCTCTTGACGGCGACTCTTCTTCAAGGACAATCTCTTCCAATTTAAAAAAAAAAGAGTTAGAAAATATTATTTTAGTCAATTTCTGTTTATAGGACAAATTACTGGAAACTGTCGTACTACAACGTGTATTATGCAATTTCGTTTTAAAAATGTTTTCGAAGCAGAATATCCATTTTTCTACAATTATTGTACAATTTTGTCATTTGATGGATGTAACCAGTTGCGTAATGATACTCATGGACGATACAGATTTCATTATGATACAGGTGGCATGACCAGTCATAGTGAAGCTTAGAAACCTAGTATTGGCACTTGATCGTTGAGAATCGTTCTAGTACGATTTCGTTCGATTGTGTGCATTAAAATTGCATTTAGTATTATATTATGCTTGTCAGTTTAATTTCTTTATTAATAATTTTTACGTGATATATTACTTAAAATAAAGTGGATCCTAATTTTCACTTCGATCCTATTTGACTAGACTACTCCCTCGGAGGCGGTCTGGTAAGTCAAAGCCACCTGCGGCAAGTAGATTAGGGAGCTGTCCGCTAGGTGTCCTTGTCTCAACCCTGCATGTCAACTGTTACGAAACGATTAAATGTAAAAGTTCAACTTATAAGGGTTACTATAAGTCGTAGAAAAAGTTCCGTTCGATGTAATGGGATTTAATAGACTCGTGTGAAGTTTACGATACTAGCTCGTTCCTTACTCGTATAGTAATATCACACTCGTGTATTAGAATTCATCAATACATCGTCGTTTCATAATGTACTATTTTGTTTTAATTCTGTTATACACGTATTTTGTGTGTACTCTATGGTTATGTGATCATTCTAATTAATTAGTTTAAGTCTTGCTCTTTTGTCAAACTGGAAAACCTATGAAATATAAATTCTTAAAAAACTGAGACGGAGGCTTTGAATTCTCATCCCAGTTAAGTATCATTGACAAAACTGCAAATTACTTTCTCTTTCCCAATCCAGGATACAACATCCGTCTCCAGTACATTTTCGATTTAATTGCATTCCGTGCACTGTAGTGTGAACGAAATAAATCATTAGCTAACTTCAATTTGACACAAAGAAAAGTATGCTTTTACGACTCGGATGAACGTTCGTAAACCGAGCTTGCAACGGGAAAGACGTTTTTGTACACAACTTTGGGACGAATTCCTGCCTCTCAGAACTAAGGTTCTTATGAAAACTACTTCCTTGGCCCCCTCTACATGTCCCCTGCGTTTGCACACTTTTTTAATGAAACAGACTGTAACAAATTTAATGAAAATCGGATTGTAGCTTAAAACGTTTTCACAAGATATACAGACATGCATTAGTTAATAAATAGATTCCATTTCTTACAAAATTAAGTATTCCTATTTTTTTCTCTCTTCCCATCTATTTTGCCTTTACAAAGTTGTGATAGAGAATGGTGGTAGAAAAGTACATATTTTTAGGACTGCCAATTCAAAAATCAAGTTTCCTTAATGTCAGAAAATATATATTTGTGCGAATATTTGATAATTAACATCATTAATTGTATGTGAACGCATATAACTTATCAATTAATTCGTACGTTTATTCGACATCAATCGGCAAAAGTAATCAGAGACTTACATGGAGTTGAAGCCACTCTATATTTAATAATGTCACGTTTCCCACCCACTTCAACTGAATAAAATGCATATTATAAGTATTGTTTATAAATATTTTTATTAAAATTAAAATAGGTCCTTGCACAATGTGTGTGATGTTTAAACTGTTACAAATTATGGTATCACATAATTAAAGAATACTTTTCAACAAATACTGTTAAATTACAATAGAGTTTGACCAGGAATCTGCCTTCAATATGAGCAATTTTTCGAAGTTATGTATCTGAAAATGTATATTAAGCAATATATTGTTGACTGACGATGTTTTAATAGTAAGAAAATGAAGTATAATAAATTATTCCTTTTAACGAAAATGCATCCTTGCATGTTCGTTAAATGTATCCATTTGAATATTAATTACTTCAAATGTTTGAAAAAATCATTATAAAATCATTCATAAATGCGTTGGCTTGGTGAATCTCAAAACGGGCCGCTGATTGGCCAGGGTACCTGATCCGCGGCGGGGTATCTGCTTTATTCGGTTCAGAAGATACATACGTAGGTACAAAGTAACAATTAGTAAACATAATATGTGCTAACATAGTTTCAGGGATAGACGAATGACTTTCGAAAGTGGGTTGAAATAAACAGATTGATTATCAATAAACAGAATTGGCGTGGGATGATACTACAATATAGTTAGCAGAACGGCATAAAATTCTAGGTCAAAAATTGAATAAAAAGGATCGGTCAAAATTCAGGTCAAAAATTGAACCGAACACACGACTGTACCCAGAGGGCTCACGTGTGCTAGGGCCGTGAAGGACGCGTCTGAGCGCACATTCACTACAGGTGTTGGCTTCTCAAGAGCCCTGGGGGTCGTTAAAAGGAACAAACAATTTTGAAATAAAACATTAAAATTAAACCATTTTTATCAAAAATGTTCAAATTGTGTTATCCCGAGAACGTTGGTACACGGAGACCCCTTTTTTACTCATTGTAAATTTGATGGCATTTGATGGCTGAAACCAGTTGCGCAATGATACTAATTTCGATACAGTTTTCATTACGATACAGGTTCTTGACCAATCACAGAAAAGTTTACGAACCAAATGTTGACAATTAATCATTGAGAATCGTTCTAGTAAATGTCTCGTTCGATTGTTTACATTAAAATTACATGTGATATTATATTATGTTTGTCAGTTTAATTGCTTTTATTAGTTGTAATTTTTTCGTTGGAATATTATTTAAAATAAATTGGATCGCAATTTCACTTTGATCCATTTGACTAGCGCAAGTACTCCCTCGCAGGCGGACTGATAGCCACAGGCATCTGCGGCATGCATGTAAGGGTAAGGGTTAGAGAGCTGTCCACTACATGGCTTTGGCTGAATCCTTAATGTCATCTGCCACGAAACGATTCAATGTAATAGTTTAACTCATAAAAGTCGCAGAAAAAAGTACGGTATGAAACTCGATGTAATGGGTATTAATACACGAGTGTGATACTTCACACGACACATCATTACGTCATCGTTTCATAATGTACTATTACCGGGAGAGAGTGGCTCAGTGCATCAACCTGATGTCACTGCAGTCCCTCTGACCGGGAGGTCGTAGGTTCGAGTCCCCCATGGCGGCAGGATTTTCGACACTAGCTTGTCAGCTAGGTCGAATTCAGTCGCTGTCTGGAGGGAACTCGAGCGGCCGGCTGCTCTGATCGGTAGTTTTCCGTGGTTTCTCCGATCAACACCAGGCGAATGCCCGAGCAGTACCCTAACAAACGGGCCACGGACCGCACGCGATCTTTCCTTCCTCTTCCTTGTCCTATTCTCTTATCTTACACACACACACACACACTTACACTAGCATACACTACACTACCAACACGTGACGGGAGACCGGTCGGGAGCTTACAGCTTGTCCCGGCTGGGGCGGTGCCCCGCTGGTGGGAGATACCTGGTTGAGGGGAAAACCCCGCTAGTCGACGGTAGGTCGACCGCCAGATCTCGCCATCCCAAGCGGGGAAAAGATCATCTCCATCTCCCGAAAAAAACACGCACTACACTTACGGAATAATGACCTAAGTAGTTGATGCGCCCGGAAACACGAATCAATCAATCAATCAATCAATAATGTTACGTATTATGTAATCAATAATGTTAATCAATCAATCATTACGCCACTGAGAAAGTTACAAGTCCCAAAAAGTATTCAGTCGAACGAACATGCACTTGAACATCAGTAGCCCAGGCTCTCTGCGAGACCATGTCATGCACGCCGTATCACTTAGATGCGGTTGTGGTGCGGTCATCCGATTTTTGCCTGCGGTCGCCTCGAACGCATCACGCCACAGCGGCCGGCAAGCGCCCTCCACAGACGATTGGTGCTCGCTTGTCCACGCGAGGGGGCCTGTCCACGCCATCTGGGATTCCACGCGAGTCGACGCCGGCAGATGTCATCGCGCAGACGCGCCCGGCTGTTTTGTGATGGCGCTGCGGTTTCTGGGAGACACAGCCCACAGAAGTGGAGACGTGTTGAGTGCGGTGAGGAAGTTGAAGGAAAGGTTTGGATTCTTCGGAAATGCGATGGTACGGGTTGTAGTAGAAAGGGTTGTTGTTTTTTTTTGTTTTTTTTGTTTTATTATTATTATTATTATTATTATTATTATTATTATTATTATTATTGCTTGGCCTGAGGCCTTCAGCAGCCGTGAACGACTGGTACAGTAGTTGATTTTATTTGATACAGCAAGTTTGCAAGATATTTTCTTTTTTCGTGATTATTACATTTTCAGAAGCATTGTATATTATACGGAAAAGGCTAATCTCTTCCAGTCTGCTTAAGGAGGGTCAAAAAATTCTCTGGGTAATTTCCTTTTCAATCGTTTACGATGAGGGTTCTGTTTGCCAAGTTTGAAATGGGTAGCTGAAGGTATTCCAGAAATTTTGTTATAGAATTTGAGGAGGTTAGAAAGGTTTTTGAGGAGGGTTACCCGATGAAAATGGGATGTAAAGAAGGAGAAGTGAGTTTAAAATGCAGGACGTATTAAAACAATTGAATTTTGCACTTTTGAAATTCGAAACAAAGATTTATGCTGAAACACTCGTATTCATTAATAAATGCAAAATATATAACTACATATATAGATTGTTACATAAAGATTATCGCTAAATATGCGGACATATCCTGCTAACTACGCACATATGGTAACACTAGTTTTGCGTGTTGTTTTCTTCGAATCGTGCTGGCTGGCTAGAATACTTAATTCTTCTGTAGGCTTATCGAGAAAGACGAATTAAAGTAAAATATAATTTTACTAAATGTAAATTAATACAGGGTTTGTTTTCATGAAGAAAAAATATAAAATTAGTATTAAAAATCAGTTAAATGAGGTAGAGAAGTAATTATATAGACAAACTTTATTGCTCTGACACATTGGTCTGTGGTGTTTTATAATGCCTTGCATATATGAGTGAGCCACATGCAATTCAGTTCGTTCAGTGCATTTCGGAAATCGTTCGTTCAGTGCATCAAGGAAATACCTGTGTTGTATAACTTGCACTTGTCGATTCTTTGTCGAAAATGTAATAAAAATATTTAAGTCGTATTAGTAGTATTTAATAGTATTTATTAGTATTTAATAGTACAGTAGTTATTAATAGTATTTAATAAAAAATGTCATCGTTCAAGAGGAGATTTGTGTTGCCACTTACGAGTCAATTTGTGTACCTCTTCTTCCCCAAGTAGTAAAGCTTGAACTTCGAGGTCCCGTTGGTTAAATACGTCAACTACCGATTGTTAAACCGCAACATAAACAGAGAGCCGGCTTCTCCTTATGCAGTGTTACTGCCGTTGCAATTTACGATGCTCTCTCTCTCTCTCTCTCTCTCTCTCTCTCCTTCTGTACCAGCCTTCCCAGGCAGTCGCCTCGTCATCTGTCTCGTTAACACACACCTGCGAGCTGTCACACTGTTGTCTCTGTTGCCTGTTCGCGACACCAGGCGCAATCCGGAGCAAATGCACTAACGAGAGTGGAGAATTGAGGCAGTCGACGTAAAAAGGGAATGCATGCAAAATAGTTATATATGTATCAAGGCCGAAGAATGAATGATTTTGGATAACGTGTTTACCAACCGACGCTGAGCTGAGTCTGGTAAACTAACCGAGTCCAAAATCAATCAGTTTTGGCCGAGATGCAAACAATAATTTTTCGTATACTCACCTCCCAATTTTAGGTTTGAATTTTTAGAGATCTCATTTATACCGTGCAGTTTCGTTGTATAGATGCCGATGTTCTACATTATCGCCGCTGAATTTGTCAGTACTGTCACAAATGTTAAAGCGTGTAGAATTTGCGGCTGGTTTTGGCGATTTGTTTCGTAAGTACAGAGTGCGATATTTCAGAGATTATAATTGAGGAAGTTGTAGCTGCTACTGAGAGTTTACTTCCTCAAACATCAAAGGATTCAAACGAAAGAGAGTATGAACTCTTTTTAAAAAATGAAAAGAGAAAAACATGTAACCGTCGCAAATGAACTGAACATTTTACAAAACCCATAGAACCTCGTGATACAAATTACACTTACGTACGCACAATGTCCGATTATGACAAATGCAAAAGGAGTTCATTATTTGATTAGTATGATTGCATCTGTCCAAACATTCTTGTAGATTTTGGAAATTAAAAGAAAATATGACTCAAAATAAAAAGTACGCATAAATTCTTCTTCCAGTAGATCAAAATATGTGAACATCGATTTTCAAAAAGATTATCCCATTAGAGAAGCTTGAGACATTTCAAAGAACAAACCCACAACGTACTGATATGTCATGATACACGAGTTGGAAACTTCAGAGTTCGTAAATGCAAACTAATGTTGTTTAATCGTTCTGAAAATATATATTCTTCCTTTCTAACATTTTAAATATAACGACTAAGAATAGCAAATAAATTCGAACATTGCCGAAATAAAGCCAACCCAAACATAGGTACATATATCATTTTAAGTGCAGTAAATACTTATAATCAAGTCTCATTTTGTTCAATTATGTAACATAATGAATGAAGTCTTGCTGAAGATAAAAAAGTATTCTATTGAAAAGGAGACTAGACGTATTGTATGTACTAAGTGTTTTCACTAGACTTCCCTAATTACAGAGTCTTATCTTCCTTCCATTGTCATTTCGTCTGAAGCAGAACCGTTTTTTGTCACACTTGTTAAAAAAGGGGTTTATTATTTTGCATTTCCGGGTGTAATTATGAGGGCGTGTTTCCATTTGTTACTCGACTTATCTGGTGAATATGACGGCTGCCGGTCGTTACACAGACGCCCCGACCGCAACGACATCTTCAGGCGTGTGTGCGCATGTGTTCACGCTGCCTTGGCTTTATGAGCGGATCTAGAGGGCTAGAGTACCCCTTTGAAAATGCTGGATTATAATTTCACAGATTCCTTCAGCCGGACGTTTGAAAATTCACATTAAAAACGACCAAAAAGGAAAGTCCTATGTTTTGCCCGCCATAATTGGCATTCCACATGATAATTAAATAACTAATATAATCGTATGTAAACTTAAATATAGAAAATAATGTAAATCTTCAATCAATAAAGGTGAGTCGACTAATAGGAGTCTTACTGATATACAAGCAGGAATTTAAAAAATGAAAAACTGGAGAAATTATGCGAAAACTTTCTCGTGCTGAAACTCAACCCTCTTCTCCCTCCACGATACAGAAAATCAAATAGTTTTACTGCACTTAGTACTCGACATTCTGACGCATCTGATCACCCTTTTCACAGAGTAGACGGCTTTGATAGCTCAGAGCTACAGTAGTGCTCAAAAAAACCGCATCACCTCTCACAGTCCGTAATCTACAATATAATCCTGAGAATACACCAATTGGTTTGCAAAAATTGAGTGTGTTATGAAGGTAGTGGTATCAGACACATCACATAATCTACATTAATATATGATTACCAATTTTTGAAAGCATATTGGATGAGTAAAATACAGAATGCCCATTTTCTTTAGGTGATGCTGTTTCTTTGAGCACTACTGTAGTATTTACGCTGTGTGGGCGACTTTAAACGGGGAGATTCTGGGGTGTGAGTCCGCTCGCTGAGGGAGTTTTGACTAATAGCTAGACCGCGTTCAGCAGTTTTCTAAGGTTTCTCCGATCAACGGTAGGCGAATTATGGAGCAGTAGTACTCTAATAAATGGGCCACGAACCGATCGCGATCTTTCTTTCTTTCTTCTTCTTTGCCTAATCTTGCCCCATATTCACATACACTCACACTTATATCAGCACTACTCCAGCACACATTGGAATCCTGCGTGGGTCACTACTGCATTCTACTTATGTTTTACCCGCCGGGACAGGTTCCCGGGGTGAGCACCTAGGCGTTAGCCTTGATCTGCACCCATCCCCTGCCGCCGCCGCCACCGCAAGTACGACGCACAAGTTCAATGCAACACAGTTATTAGACCGAATAACAAATGATAAAATAATAAAATAGCTACAAGTAAGCAAGAAAATAGCTACAAGTTGCAGTTAATACTAGAATGCGAGACTACAGGCATAGACGGCAGGAACGTGGAGAGAGAATGGGTGATAATAAACTCCCAAAGGCAGCTTTGTGTTACGCACCAGAAGGAAGAAGAGATGTAGGAAGACCAAGGAAAGATGGAGAGACACTACGAGGACGAAACAGGCAGTAGCCTAAACCGTGAAGTGAAGAAGAGGAAGAAGAAGAGGAAGAAGAAGAAAAAGAAGAAGAAAAATAAGAAGAAAAAGAAGAAGAAAAAGAAGAAGAAAAAGAAGGAGAAAGAGAAGAAGAAAAAGAAGAAGAAAAAGAAGAGGAAGAAAATAAAATTATTCGCTCTCAGTTTCCGGTGCCCTATCTTCTTCTCTGACACGCCCCAACCCTTACTTGAAATGTCGAAGCGCGATTCCGAGGCATCGTCCATCTCGTTTGCACCCGACCATTTCGAACGTCAACCCCCACCCGCCCTATCTCTCTCCCACCCTCGCCCTTTTTCCTTCCTTCCTTCCTTCCTTCCGTCTTCTTCCTCCCCCGTGGCGGAGGTGGTAGTGGCGGTGCGGGGCACGCTCGTTTTTTGCCGCGCGTTTGCGTTCGCGCGTCGTTTTGTTCCCGCTGCCTCTCCCAGCGTCGACGACGTCCACTTTAATGGACACTCACCGCTGTAAAGAGGTTGAAACATTTGGTGTTCCATGCGCGATACCTACGACACGAGAATGTACGGTGATGCGCAATGTGTATATTGAAAACGCTAAATATTTTGTTTAGAAAAAAAATTGACCTTTCGACTCCAAAACTTTTGCGATATCTGTTTTGAAATGAAAGTTCGTAGTTGGCTCTTGATGTATTATTATTTGCTCTTATGAACTTCAATGTGTTTTTTAGTAATCACACCGAAATTTAGTTATATATTAATATATACAATATTAATATTAATTGCATATAATAATAATTACAACAACAACACGAGAATGAATGCCACTCCGGGTAGCCGAGATCGCTAAAGCAGTAATACCGTGGCGGTCTTGGATCGAAGGATCACGGGTTCGAGTCCCTCCTCGGGCATGTTTATATTCGTGTATGCCTTTGTATTTTTGTGATTGTCCATTTCATTCTTCTTTATCATTTTCATCATAATTTACATACCTCACCCCATAATTTACATACCCAGAACAATCCTAGGGTGTAAAAATGGACTCGGCGTAGAAATGCTGATCCCCTCAGTAAATTCACGTGCATACTCCCGGGAAAAATATGACTGGGCCTCGATGGGTACAACTACTCGTTTGCATGGTCCGTGGGTGGGTAATTCGCGACCAAAAAGAAATTAACAGAATGAACGCTATTTGTTCATTGCATCGTTTTAGACCTATACATGGCGACATGCATCAGCCATACCTGGTGACATGTATTGGGTGGCTTATATCCTCACATTTTTGCGCATTGTTATTGGAGAAATATTCAGTCTAGCACAATGACAAAGCGGAAGAATTATTCCAAATCACGAATAACCTTGTTTTCTAGCGTTTGTTTCTGTATTCTTTCTTTTCTAGAGAAACTCATTCAAGCACGACTTTGAATACACAGATCAGAGTTTTAAAAAATATACCACGGTGTAGTGTAAAATGTTAGTGTGACGTTGGGGTAACGCTCCTGAGTGTTTGTATTGCATTATGCTTACTTCATGCATATTTGTGGGTTTTTTATTTTCCTGTATCGCATATCCGTGAAATTTCATTGTGTAGTGTGACGTGTGGATTAATTGATTTAACATTTTATAATGCAAACAAATTTAGAAAGCGATTCAGGATATCCAAAGTCAATTTCATACAGGCTTTGTTGAGTCAATTATCTTTCGAACAATATTAATTCAAGGACAAACGTCCGTGTATGTGCAGCTCGTGTCGTGTTGTGAAAGATTTGATAATGGCTGAAAGTCTATTTTGTCATTTGTTTTTTTGCACACCTAGTCCGATATTCGGAGAACCATCATTCGTAAAAATTTAGATGCTATGTTTTGAGTATCAGAAATGCCATATCGTCAAACAAATTGTACATAATTCACTTAAACTTTGGTATGCTATCCAGGTAAGTAACTAGGTGACACAACTAATTCATATGTCAAATGAAAAACTGTTCCGTGTAGTTCTGCAGAGGTCACTAAGAATTCTCCACAGCATACATTAAAAACACGATTTAAATGTTTATTAACGCATTGTGTTCTCTCGGTCCAGATAACAAATTTTAATCCATTAGGTTTCACTCGTTCCCAGCAGTAGCTGGGAGCAGCAGGGTTCACTCGTCCTCAGCAGTAGATGCAAGAAGTAAACATCCAACTGTCTTGGATGTTTACTTCTTGCATCTACTGCTGAGTGCCCTTGTCTAAATTTTCTATATCCGTACCACTTTCTCCGCACTCCTTGCTTCTCTCCATGTAGCTAGCCTCTCAACAAAACAGTGGAACAACAAAACAAAAGGGGCTGAGTCCCTCGGTTACTTCACGCAAAAAACGGAAGATTCAGAGTAGAAGATGAGAACGAAATAGTCAGTTGGCGGATAGGGTGAGAGAAATAATTTGTACTATAAATATCTGCATCAGAACTTTTTTTAAGGGATGGTAAATGATTTTTTTAAGATGAAGATAATGATGGATTGAAATGATTGATGGTGAGATGAGTGGTGGGGAAACGAGATAAACCAGAGACGACCACAAATTCCTAACGGAGTAATAAAGATTTGAAGATTGGTACCATTAGGTGGAAAGCTAGTGACCAGACGTCTGCTCAGTGTACCTAAAAGAATAGAAGTGAGTAATAGAGCGAGCGAGTGAACGAGAGAGAGAGAGAGAGACAGAAAGAAAGAAAGATAGTTAAGGGGGTAATGGCGACAAAACCAAAAAAAGGGTTAAGTCAAGTAGATAAAGAAGAAGAGGGTTAAGATGAAGAAGACGATGATGATTCAGATGAAGACGAATTTGGTCATGAAAGTAATGCTACCTATTTCTCTCCTCGTTTCTCCGTCCCCCTTCCATCTCCAACTTCATTCTTCTCTCACAAAGCCTCAAATTCTTATCTTCCCCTCTCGTTCTTCGTTGTCCAGAACTCACCTACTCATTCCCCCCACACCACCTCTTTCCTTGGTTTCGGCTTTCAATCGCCTTCTGCTCATCGGCAATCTCCCACATCTCTCCCAGCTCTCACATTCTTCTTCCTACTTTCCATCTCCTGTACCTCCCCTCTCATCGCATACCGCTATCGCATCACTACCAGCCTCACCTCACCACATACCTCACCTCACCACAAATCCTCATCTCACCACGTACCTCACCTCACCAAATACTTCACCTCACCACATACCTCACCTCGCCACATACCTCACCTCACCACTTATCTCCTCCTCGCCACATACCTCATCTCACCACATACCTCACCTCATCACGTACCTCACCTCACCACTTACCCCACCTCGCCACGTACCTCACCTCACAAATACTTCACCTCATCACATACCTCACCTCACCATTTACCCCACCTCGCCACATACCTCACCTCGCCACATACCTCAACTCACCACTTACCCCACCTCGCCACATACCTCACCTCGCCACATACCTTACCTCACCACTTACCCCACCTTGCCACATACCACACGTCACCACTTACCCCATCTCGCCACATACCTCACCTCCCCACATACTTCAACTCACCCCATACCCTACCAGCCACTTCCTGCCTCCCGTCCCTCGCCTCTCAGCGCCAACTACCCACTGTCCACATTCCATCGCCTGCCCGTCACTCTCCACTGCCCACCGTCTATTCCTTACCTACCTCTAGCCATCTCCCAGACCACCTCCCATCGCCCCCTCCTCACCCTTCACCTCTCTTTTCCCTCCTCCTAACTCCTGGCCTTCGCCCACCCTCCGTCACCCGTCTTCCAAATTCAACTCCCAAAACGTATTTCTCATCGACCACCTCCCATACCCTTCATCCCACCTCTCCCGTCCATGTCACATTGCATAACTCCCATCGTCTACCGCTCCCCACACTTCCAACTGCCCACAGAGTACTACCCGCATCCCGTATCCCATCCCCATTCCACCCCCTCCTCAAACGTCCCACAACTCACCTCCCATCATCCATCTAGGAATGATCTGGAATCCACGTAGGGAAGTCCGATGAGGATACTGATGCCACCGTGTCAGGTTGTATAGATTCTGGGGAAAATCACGTCAATAACCTAAAAGTGTAGGCAGTGAGGAGACGGAAGGAGGCTCCAAGCCGCCCGAACCTTAGTTTAGTTGGTCCCCTGTGGGACTCTCGGCTTCGATGAGGCAGTGACCCGACACTCTGGACAAAGAAGAAGGACTTGTTCCCGGCGTATGCGAGTAGCGCGTTGTTTTGACTCCGGTTCTACCCTGTAAAGCTATTAGCAGGGCGGCCCTAGACCCAGGCGTTGTATGGGGAGGTTGCCGCCAGGGCTAACAGCGTTTCCGGCAGAATCCGCATGTTAGGCCGCGGGTGTAGACAGTGAGGAGACGGGAAGGTGGTCCCAAGCCGCCTGAACCTTAGTCTGGGTGGTCCTCTGTTGGGCTCTCGGCTTCGTCGTGGCAGTGGCCCGATACTCTGGGCAATGAGGAAGGACTTTTTCCCGGCGCATGCGAGTAGCGCATTGCTTTGACTCCGGTTCTACCCTCGAAAGCTATTAGCTCTGAGATGGCAGGACGGGCCCTAGACCCTGACGTGTTGCCCTGACGTGGGCTAATTGTGTTCCAGCCGAATCCGGATGGTAGACCTAGGGTGTACTTGTACGCCCGCGGATACAGGCTAGCGCCCAGGTGCCCACCCCCCGGGGCTTCGGCTCCCTAATAAGGTGCAAGTTCGGGGGTGCTTGTGTAAGCTCGCATGATAAGACATAAACGATGATCCTCTCGCCCACCCGCCCACTGCCCGCTTGGTATTCGGCCCCAGCGCGAGGACCGGTTTGCGATGCGCTTACAGCACTGCTCAAAAAAACCGCATCACCTCGCTCGCAGTTGTAATTTGCAATATAACCCTGAAAATAAACCACTTGGTTTTCAGAAATAGAGTGAGTTATGAAGGTAATCGGTATCAGAAACATCACATAAATCTACATGAAATATATGATTACCAATTTTCGAGAGCATATTGGATTAGCAAAATATAAAATAGCTAGTTTCTTTAGATGATGCGGTTTCTTTGAGCTCCGCTGTACGAGCTCTTTGGCAGGGCGGGTGCTCCGTCAGGCACGCCGCGGAGCGCAGGCGCTAAACGCTGTTTGCGCTCTTTGGCGGGATTTATTGCGCCCCTCGACCTCTGCGGCAGAGGTGAGAAAGGATTGTGTACGTTGCGGATTTAAGGAAGCTAATTGAAATGAAAGTAAACTTCCGTGTGGATTATTGTACTTGACGAACACCAAATAGGAGGTGAAGGCCTGAGTAGATAATCATTAAGGATGATCATTAATTTGATAATCATTAAGGTGACCTGCCAAAAATGAATTTTTTATATTGATAATTCGTTATTATGAATAGGAGGAACTCAATAAAATTTCTGTCATATTCTAAATTTAGCGTAGTTTCCATTTCAAACTTTATTATCCTTTATTACTTTCCATTGTTATTAGTAGGTTTCCAAGACGCACTCCTCTAGAGTACCCCGAAGATATTTTACAGTCACCCTGAAGAGGTGAAATTTGAGAATTAGCTTTATTATTAAATAAGCTAATTGAAATGAAAGTAAACTTCCGTATGGATTATAATACTTGACGAACATCAAATATGAGGTGAGGGCCTGAGTAGATAATCATTAAGGACTAGACGTGACCAGCCAAAAATGAAATTTTTATATTAATAATTCGTTATTATAAATAGGAGAACTCAATACAATTTCTGTCATATTCTAAATTCAACGTAGTTTCCATTTCAAACTTTGTTATTCTTTATTACTTTCCTTCATTATCAGTAGGTTTTCAAGACACACTCCTTTAGCAATTTTGCAGTCACCCTGAAGAGGTGAAATTTGAGCTATTTGCGATGGTTTCCCGTCACTTGAAGGAATTGAATTGAGTTCCTGAGGTGTTTGTTGTATTCGTTTGGACATGCTGCGGTCTTGGAATCCATCAGCGTGTATATCGAATATTAGATCCGCTGTGTTCCCAGAAATCGTCCGTATGTGCTCATAGCCCTTATGGACAGCCCTTATGTGCCAGCCCTTATGGACATTTTCGAATCCTCTTCCATGGGAGCAGAGGGCTCGGTCTTGTATCTTCAGGATTGTCCTCTCCTGTCGGTCGTATTTTTACTATATTTCTAACATTTCTTCATTAACTTGTTTTACAAAATAAATGTGTACTATGATATTTTGTTCTTCCTAATAAATTAGTATATTTTGTTTACTTTACTACTGTACAGTAAACAAGTACAAGTAATGTACAGTGCATTTAGTTAAACCTGACAAATGAGCTCATGTAGTTTTTTTTTTCCGAATCACCAACGTTGTACGTTCCTAGCACATGTCGCGTACAGGGATCTTGGTTTTTTCCCAAAAACTTAATTACAGATTAAATTGTATCCTGACCTTCCATTTGTAGAATATTTTGAACTTTTCTTCAAAGGTCTCATTGCAGTCGTAAGTTTCCATGTTCTCGGGTGTTACTTTTTGAGATTTCGTAGCGTAATGGCGTGAGTTTTTCGACGCCTGTCTGGCGAGAGGAACATTGAGAAACCATCCGTCACCCGGAGTAAAATCACACCACTTCCTGGCTCGTTTGCCGCCACGCCACATCCCCGGCCGTCAGTCAGTCTATTTGCGGAGCGGCGCTAGTACATAGCGGCGCAGAAGCGTAGCATGACGGGCTGCTACCGCGAGCCGGTCTCGCCTCAGGTCTTGCGTTCGAGGCCACGGCGACACGGCCACCCGGCGCCCCGCCCCCGCTCCGCCCTCGCCACGCCACGCTCCTCCCCGACCACTTTCCACCCCCGCTCCTCCCCGCCCCGCCCTGCCCCCGCTCCACCCCGCTCTACTCCACGCCGCCCCGTCTCTCCCTACCCGCCGGTCTCTCCCCGCGCCGCCCATCCATCGTCGCCCCTCTTGCTTCTCCCCGCCCCGCCCATCTATCCCCGCCCCTCCCCGCGCCACCCCATCTCTCACCGCCCCACCCGTCCCTCCCAGCCTCGCCGTTCTCTTCCCATCCTGTCGGTCTCCCCCGCGTCGCCCCGTCTCTCCCCGCCCCGCCGGTCTCTCCCCACCCCACCGGTCTCTTCCCGCCCCACCGGTCTCTCCCCGCGCCGCCCGTCGATTCCCACCCCGCCCGTCTACCTTCGCCCCGCTTGCTTCTCCCCGCCCCGCCCCTCCCCACGCCACCCCATCTCTCACCGTCCCGGCCGTCTCTCCCAGCCTCGCCGGTCTCTCCCCGCCGCCCCGTCTCTCACCGCCCCGCCCGTCTCTCTCCGCCCCGCCGGTCTCTCTCCGCCCCGTCGGTCTCTCCCCGCGCCGCCCCGTCTCTCACCGCCCCGCCGGTCTCTCCCTTTCCCGCCCCGCTGGTCTCTCCCTGTCCCGCCCCGCCCATCTATCCCCTCCCTGCCCGTCTCTCACTGCGCCGAGACACCCCGTTCCAAGACCCTCCCTCCCCCGCTCCGTCTGTTCCCGCCACGCACCGCACCTCCCCGCGACTCCCCCGTCTCCACTACCCTGCCCCTCCCCCCGCATCCTCACCCCGCCACAAGCCCCGCCGCCCCACCGGAAGACAAGAAAAAGAGCGCAAGAAGCAGGAATTTGCCGTCGACGCGGTGTCACGGAGGTGATCCGGCATGGATGAGTGAGTAGGTGGATGGGAGGAAGAGGGCGCGAGAGGGCTGACCAGTGTGCAGGAAAGCGAGTTGAAGGGCAGGAAAGTTGGTAGGTACAGTAGTGCTAAAAAACGCATCACCTCGCGCACAGTTGTCATCTGCAATATAATTCTGATTCTGGGAAGGAAGCAGGCGTTCGGGTGGCAGGGTGAGCGAGTAGACGGGTGGGTAGTCAGGCAGGCGAGCAGGCGGGTGGGTGTCGGGGAAGGAAGCAGGCGTTCGGGTGGCCGGGTGTGCGGGTACAGGTGAGTAGTCAGTAAGTCGAATGGGCGTATGGGTTGCCGTGGAAGAAGAACGTTCGATTGGCCGGTTGTGCGGGTAGACGGGTGGGTAGCGAATCAGGCCAACTGGCGGGTGAGCAGCGGGGAAGGTTGAAATCGTTCGAGTGGCCGGTTGTGCGAGTAAACGTGTGGGTAGTCAGCCAGGCGATCGGGCGGATGGACAGCGTGGAAGAAAGAAGGTGTTCGATTGCGGGCGGGTAGACGAGTGGGTAGTCAGCCAGACGAACGTGCGGATGGGCGGCGGGGACGGAAGATGGCGTTCTGTTTGCCCGGGTGTGCGGGTAGACGGGTGGGTAGTTAGGCAGGTGAACGGGCGGATAGGGGGGAGGAAGAATGCCTTCGGGTGGCAAAGTGTGCGGGTAGGTGTGTGGCTAGTGGGTAGTAAGGCAGGCGAACAGGAGAGTGGGTGCCGGGGAAGGAAGAAAGCGTTTCTCTGGTCGGGAGTACGGGTAGAGGTGTTGGTAGTCAGCCAGGAGAACGGGTGGATGGGCGGCGGGGAAGGAAGGAGACGTTCAGTTGGCAGGGTTTGCAGGTAGACTGGAGGGTAGTCAGGCAGGTGAACGGGTGGACCGAGGAAGGAAGGGTTCGGGTGGCCGGGGAAGGGAGGACCGGTTCGGTTGGCCGGGTATGCGGGAAAACGGATGGGTAGTCAGCAAGTGAACGGGCGCGTGGGTGGTCGAGAAGGAAGGAGGCGTTCGGTTGGCAGGGTTTGCGGGTAGACGGGAAGGAGGCCAGGCAGGTGAACGGGTGGACCGGGGAAGGAAGAAGGCGTTCGGGTGGCCGAGTGTGCGGGAAAACGGATGGGTAGTCAGCATGTGAATGGGCGCGTGGGTGGTGGGGAAGGAAGAAGACGGGAGCGTAGTCAGGCAGGTGAACGGCTGAGGACCGGGGAAGGAAGAAGGCGTTCGCGTGGCCGGGTGTGCGGGTAGACGGGAGGGTAGTCAGGCAGGCGAGCGAGCGGGAGGGCGGCGGGGTTGGAGGAAGGCGTTCGGTTGGGCGGGCTGGCGGGCGGGCAGGCAAAACGACGGGACGGGGGCGAGCGATCCGCGACAGCAACTGAAGCGCGGAGACGCCGCCGCCACCGCCGTCGCCGCCGCCGTCGCCGCTGCGACGCCACGCCGTGTTGCGCCGCGCGGCGCCCGGGGGCCCTCGTCTGTTTGAGCAGTCACGGCTGCCGCCGAGAACGCCACTGGCAGATCGGGACGCTCCGTTGCCCGCCGCAACCCTTCAGAAGGTTTTGTCTGACATCCGGGGACGCGCGGTATTGACGCAGTCTTTCTAGTTCATGTGGAATGGACCGTGGGTGACCGCTTCTTTTAACCTCGGATACACCGAAACAGAAAGACAAAGTAAAGAAGGTAATGAATGTATTACCAAAAGTTAGGGAAAAAATGGTTACGTTCCTACGTAATCACCGTGAAGACTGATGAGTGACTCCCCGCGGGAACTACGTTGTTTTGCGGGAATTCTCCTACTCGAGGTATCTCCCACCGACATGGCAAGGTCCGTCTTCGGACAAGCCCTATTCTCCTGGCTGGTCTCCCGACACGTCTGATAGTGAAGTGCATGTGAATGCAACTCGGTAAGTAAGGGGTGAGGATAGGACAAGGAAGAGGAAGGAAAGATGGCGCGCGGTCCGTGGCCAATTTGTTAGAGCACTGCTCCGGCATTCGGCTGGTGTTGACCGGAGAAACCACGGAAAACTACCGATCAGACCAGCCGGTAGCCAGAATTCTCCTCCAGACAGCGACTGAATTCGACCTAGCAGTCAAGCTAAAATCGAAAATCCTGCCGCCGTCGGTACTCGAACTTACGACCTCCCGGTCAGAGACACTGCATCAGTTGATTCCCTGAGCCTCCTCTTTCGGTTGCTAAATCGGGCCAAACACCGATTGATCAAGCACGACCTGTCTTCCCCAGTTGTCGTTGGGTTACAGCAGCACTGTGAGGGTCCGGGTTGTCCTAGATAAAATCTTCAGAAGCCTGTCTTATTTGTTCGAATGTTTATACATATTTGGCTCATCATTTTATGAATTTCTGCTGCTCTAATCCCTTCTTGGAGAAAGCAAATATCAGTAACGTAGTTTGCACTTGGCGGGAGCGTCACTCGTATGAGCCCTAATCACAGGCCTACATTTCATCTCAAATTGGCGATATGGCGTCGTTATTGGCAGAGGTTATGTTAAAAAATATGCGCAATCGCCTACTGCACATTTCCACCCCCCTCACTTTTTTAGCGGTGTAAAAGCTCAAGGGAGGTTGAAAAACCTGTTCCCGTATTAGCTCAAGGTTCTAAGAATGATAGATTGTTCTTTTTATCCGCCCGCAAGAAGTTAATAAAAAGAAGGTTATGTTTTTTATCATGATGTATCTGGGTATATTTGTGGCCAACTGCTGTCTGATTAATTTGACTAATATGTGGCATATACTTACATATCGTCTTGTAAGTATGTGTGTCATATATTCATTAACAATCCTAGTAGGAGTCTTATCTGACACTAGGAGTCTTGATATCTGAAAGGTTTGGCAAATTTCATTGTATGAGGAATTCATAAATTTATCTTGATGTCCTGCAAGTCATATGCTATATAAAGTTACTAAAAACAATATGGTGACCAGTAGTCTATTGCACTGATTAAATGTTCAGAGCTTAATATGACTAGACAGGTGGCGCTTAGCTGTTTTAAATTTTTCTTCTTGTTTAGGATTTCTGTACGTTTTGCCTTTTGACGACTTCTGCATAGATCAGGAATTTAATGGATCCCATTTCCGTGGGTGTAACACTTTGTTATTGTGTTCTTATAGATGGGATGATCTGATTTCGCAAAAGACATTAAAGTTACATCCTCCTTACGTAGAGTAGACGCCAAATTAATTTCCTTTTCTTGCCCAACACTGAAATTTTAAGTTTGCTTGGCTCACATTTTTACAAATCTTATTAATTTCTACAATTTAACGACATTTGAAGCTCCTTTTGACAATCTTTATTATTAAAAATAAAATTATTTCTGTAAAGACAATTTCAATGAAATATCTTCGCAAGTGAGCACCAATTGTGTATCTAGTTCTTGCACACTTTATCATTACTTCTCACTGCTTAAAATTGAAGAGCTTTTTTCCAAAGTGATGTACCTCCATTGCTATTTTTCTATTTTTTACACATCATTATATTCTTAAAAAGAGTTTTCATCAGGCTGCCAAATATTTTGTTCAAAAATTGCATTTTTCATGTGTAAAAACGGTATCCGAAAACCGTCGAATCTCATTTTTAACAGTAAGTCCCAATGTGAATACTTTCTCTTCCCGAAAAATTGTTTCCTCCGAATAGCATCAGTTTGAAAATAAGGTCTTCAATTTCTATCCCGAAAATTTGCTACTGATATGTTATTACAGCTCTTTTCTACGTAGAACAATCATCTCCTATATTATTTCAATAGTATATAGTAGTTATGCGGCTCTCGCTCGTAACCAATCTTTACAAAAACTGTAGGACCTCGAACGAAAGAGAATTTCGCGGAGACGTGAAGAATTGCACCATCACTTTAAAAATATGAATTATTTGTTTTAAAAATCTAAATGTTCATGTCAGATGCAACCCGCAACATTCGGGCATCGTTGTTGAAATCTATATACTAGTTATAAAACTCCAAAACGAAGCATTATATGACCGTAAAAGCTGGAATTTTGAGTTCAAAGGTCTCGGAGAATCGTTCCTCAGACCGTAATCTATAGGATGTCATATTGGACATTCTATCACATTTTTGTTAGTTTGGTGCTCCTCGATTCTAATCCACCTGTTCAGAGCCGTGCACAATGAGAAACTGGAAGTGAAATTACACTCATTACTTGGTATTCTATGCTTTTGAATTGCACTGATGTACCTCTGTATTCGGTAATACAGTTAAAGAAGAAACGTTTGTATTGACAAGGGTGTATTGTACTATTATGATAAAATACGTTCAGTTATTACAATTCCAAGGAGACGTACAGAAGAAGTGACAGAGGATAAGAGGGTCTTGAAGAAAAAGATATACAGTAGTACTCAAAAATATCACATCACATCGCTCACAGTTGTAATCTAAATTATAATCCTAAAACTACATCAGAATCAGAAACATTATATAATCCACATAAAATATATGATTACCAATTTTTGAGAGAATATTGGAATAGGAAAATACAGAATACCCATTTTCTTTAGGTGATGCGGTTTCTTTGAGCACTTCTGTATTATGGACTTAACCTTCCTGCGGGCGCGCTGTCGTAAATTTTACGACAATAGCAGGTTTTTTTTTGTTTTGATGTCAACTCATTGTTGTCACAGACTTCTGCGTTCTTGGTATTCCTTGCAGGTATCTTTACTGATGCTTTCCTGCAGCCACTGTTTAGTTTGCACGCTAAATTCAGTTTTTGTAACTCTCTATTTGGGATAAGTGCATAGTGACGTAAACTTGACGCTGTGCGTCGGCTGTTGTGCTAAAATACTGTATAATAATTTGACCTAATCGAAATTTTCTGTAAAATGTCCAGATAAAGAATTCATGTGAACGAAAATCAGAATATTCTTCAAGAGCTGTCTGATCGGAGGAAGATCATGAATTGGATAGTGACAGTGAGAGTAAACGAATGTTGAAAATATAGACGAGCATCAGACTGGATCGGAACAAGATCTTTTTGATACTAAATGCGAACGTTTATCAGCAGATATGTTTTTGGTAGTAAATATCATTCTTTGATATTATAATGCGACATAAAATTCCATTGTTCTACAATTTCTTTGATTTTTTCAAGAGTCATTGAATGTCGTAAAATTTACGACACGCGAAATGGAAGGTTAGGGAAAAGAGTCGGTTTTAACATACGAGAGCTCGCACGATTACGCCAGTATTTTAAAAAAATTGTAAACTCCTAAAAAAAACAGAAATATGATTACGGTGTAACCTAGTCGACGACGCAAACGCACTGCCGCGTCGGAAACATCAGCGAGGGAGCAAGACGGAAACTGTTGCGGCGGTGGCAACCGTGGAGACGAGAGACAGTAAACAACACTTTAATTGTTGAAATCCGCTCGTATGCATCCCGAGATAGGAGCTCTCAACATCCGACTGCAGTGCTGATTACAAAGTGTACATGTGCAGAACGCTACTAAGTGCGAGAAAGGTGAATAGAACATCTCACAATATGGAAGAAAAGTGCATGATTTATTCAGAGCATAATTATAAGTGAGATGTGTTTAAGATTAAATGTTTGTGCTTATTGTTCTCTCACCTCGTCATTGGGAATGTCTTTGTGACAAAATTGAGGTGTCAGACAGCATTCTTTCCGTAATATTACAAATCAATCATTGGTCCCTAAGCCTGAGAAATATGTTTCACTATTGTGGCTAAGTTATCAAAGCACTTCATAATATTGACAGCAATAAATTAAAAATAGGTAATTATATGAAATGACCACCTGCTGAATTTCCTGAACGACAGTTGCAGGAAGAACTGAAAGAACTTAATTGCTAGCACCACGATTCCATTAATTTACAAATCTGGGGCGTTCATGGTTTGTGTTCATAAATTTGAGAATTAATTCCCAAAATTTTGGGTAAAACTGGCAACATTATTTTCAAGTATAATTTTATATAATTTTATTTATTAATAAATACTTGAAAAAATTGCGTTATATGTTTTTCATGTGATACAGCGCTATTGCCCATTCTATATCATGTGGTTTACGGATGAAAATTGTACTAATTTTCTGAATGAGATCCCAAATATGAGAGTCTTGGTGGTAAGAATCTTCAACCTTGAACCAAAATAAATAATGATATTTTCATAGTGGTTAATATAATTTGTAATATCACACACACACACACACACACACACACATCTAAATTTCCTTCAAACAGCAGGTTTCTTGTTTGTAAATTGCAGTCAAATGTGGATTGTAACTTCATAACGTGTTAGAGGAAGTAATTTCCTACATATAAGAACAAGATTTATCCACTTTTTCGTTACCACGGCCCATTATTCTAGTTTTTTCTGTCAAACAATCGTAGATTTCCGTCAAACAATGACAATTTTTTTTTCTCTTTCTACGTACCTAATAAGGCTTGGAAGTAAAATTTACACAAGGGCCCTTGAGGTATATGTCACGGGAGGGTCGAGGTCAATCTCGCGAGTGACTTGGCCGAGGCAGTGGGGAGGGCGGGGATACAGACTCGGTATGGCAGTCAATGCGTTTAAAGGAAATGCATTCACGCGACTAAAGAGGGTGAATTGAGTGTTTGTCGCTGTTATCATTAATTCTAAAACCGTAGGCCTGTAGGTCATGGGTGGATTCAGCCGATCATTGGGGGGGGGCAACGTAAATGTTTCTTAAATAATAAACGTTTTGTTATTATATTTTATATTTTTTTATGTAAATCCTCGTGACAGCTCTTGGTCAACGTGCTCGCTTTCCAGTACGCAGGTCCGGGGTTCGATTACCGATTACCTAATGACCAAAGTAGTTGACGGAAACACGTATCAATCAATCAATCGAACGGTAAATAAATATTTAAATTTATTTTCGGTCCCGTGCGTGAAGAAGGTGCTGGGCGCCTGGCGCGGACTGCCGAGGCGGCGGTGCCGTGACGTGGCGGCGGCGGCGGCGGCGGCGGCGGCGAGGCCTGTCATGCGTGCAGTCGCCACGCGGCCTCACCTGCTCGTTTCGCCCGCCGGCCGCCTGCCTTTCGCAAGAATCCTTTGCTCTTTTTGTGCTTCTTATTTACATTATTCAGCGTTCGGGCCACGCACGAGTGCGGCGGAGGCGGGGCGGGGCGAGGCGGAGGAGGGGCGGTGGCGGTGACAGCGACTGGGAAAACGCGTGTGGGACCGCCACCGCCGCCACACTTCGTATTTTGTTGGTTTCGGATACTACCCGTATATTCTCGAATACACCCCGTCTCGAATACTACCCGCACTCTAATTTAACGGGAAGTTATCTCGAAAAAAAAAGCTTGCTTAATACGGTCGCGAACATGCCACATCTAGCGCACGACCGAGAAAGACGCTAAATGCTGTGACTTATTCCATTGTGAAGACGGGCCGTGACCCGCCACGTTATAAAAACCCGAAGAATAAACCACGCCTCCATGTAACCACTTGCAACACGCTTCAAGTTCGCGGTACCGACGCTTGACGCTAATATTACCCTCACTCCAACAGTCAGCTAGTAATTTTTGAAAAATATATGCGGGTTTTATTCGAGTATTTACGGTACTTTATTCCTACTAAAGCGGCAGCCGAAATTTCCCGAAATTTCACTCGGCCCTTTTTTTTATCCGAAGTTCCGGATTCGTTGAAAATTGATCCTAAGAAATGCAAAGCTGTAAACTTCAGTAAGCAAAGGTGACAAAATTTCACTAAAATATACACTTTCAGATCAACCTGTGCCTGAGATTAGTAGCTTCAAGTATTTGGGTGTTATTATTCGAAGCGATGTGAACTGGTCCGACCACATCAATAACGTTTCGCGCAAAGCTTCGAAATCACTCCAGTTTGTAATGCGGATATTGAGGAAAGGAAACGCGAACACAAAGCGCTTGGAATTTACTTCTCTTGTACGTCCGGTAATGGGATACAGCTCCGCGTGATGGGACACATGTAGGGCTGGATAGGGATAGGGCTGGATCCTGTTAGACTCAATCCAAAAGAGAGCGATCAAACTTGTAGTAAAAAACAATGATCAAACTCAGATGTGGGAACTCCTAGGCAAACGTCGAAAGATAGTTAAGCTAGAAAATATTTTCAAAGCGTACACTAGATGTAATGCGTTAAACGACATTCGAACTAGAATAGGGCACCCTCAATATTTCGGAAGAGGAGATCATCCACATAAAATTAAATATAGGAATCAAAAATCCGATTTACGTAAATACTCTTTGTCAAGCGGACAGTAACTGATTGGAACAATCTACCTGCTGCAGCACTAGCGACTTTTCCCTCTAGTGCTCGTTGCTTCCGGAATCGTCTAGGGAACTGCGTGTAATGCCAAATATTTATGTGTTATTCAAAATAAATATTTTTTTAAAACGTGGTGGTAAACGGAAATGGTCTTAATAAACCGAACGACCTCTTCCGATGGTGTAGAAAACATCGGCTGACGGATAAAGATCTGTTTCGTTTGTTTTTGCCCGCCCGACATCGGCCGAGCGATATTTTCCTCCTAAATTCGGCTCAACTGTGATCGCGGCTTAAGGTTATTATCACAATGCAGCTGAAATATCTGTCGATCGCTATTAGACTGCGAGCAAAATAATCCGAATTATTTTATCCAAAAAACATCCAAATATTTCAAATCCAAAATAGAGTATTCCCATAATCCCACAGCTCTGTTTTTGTAACATTTGCGAAAAGCATGCTCAAAAACCATCTACGGATATCGTAAACGACCTTGGCTCTCCAGTAATATCGGGCAAAAGGAACCGACAGAACCAAACGAAACGGATCTTCGTCCGGTACGAGATGTTTTCGGACTCCATCGGAGGAGTCGTTCCGATTTACTACGACATTTTTCTGTTTACCAGCACGGGTTGGAACGAAAACTTGAAAACGTACGATGAAAAAATTTCCTTGAAAACGTCCGATGTCGGACGACCGAAATTTCGGCCAAAATAACCTCAACTGGATCCGCCTAACACTGATGACGGCGAAGGAACTAGAGTAACGCCCAGTGATTGACTGTGCCGATAGAGATTGTGGGTTCGATCTCAGCAAGATGCTAGACGTTTGCTTGATGTGTTGAGTATCAAGGAGTTTCTAGCGCTGCCGAAAATGAATCCGTTAGCCGACTAGTCTGATAGATTCATCATTTCTAGACATTTTGCCTCGGTACCATCTTATACAATGGACTACTCGCCCTTTCCTTCTCCTTCCTTCCATTCCCTTTCCTTCCTTTCCTTCCCTTTCCCTTCCCTTTCCTTCCCTTTCCTTCCCTTTCCTTCCCTTTCCTTCCCTTTCCTTCCCTTTCCTTCCCTTTCCTTCCCTTTCCTTCCCTTTCCTTCCCTTTCCTTCCCTTTCTTTCCTTTTCCTTACCATTCCTTCCCTTTCCTTCCCTTTCCTTCCCTTTCCTTCCCTTTCCTTCCTTTCCTTCCCTTTCTTTCCCTTTCCTTCCCTTTCCTTCCCTTTCCTTCCCTTTCTTTCCTTTTCCTTCCCATTCCTTCCCGTTATTTCCCTTTCCTTCCCTTTTCTTATCATTCCTTCCCTTTCCTTTCCATTCCTTCCCTTTCCTTCCTGAGTTCTTCATTTGCTAGACTCGAGAGGGAAGGGGATTAATAGACATACCGCAAACGCAACTTACCTATAGTTGTTGAGTTAAGCTCTAGTATCCCTGCAATACTGCCTTCCACTGAAAAATCAAATAAGTTTTTTTATGCTTCTGTAAACAGAATCTATTATCGTATCAAACTTAGGAACACATTTTATAGCTACATCCATTCATTCTTTTATTTATACGTGTCTCAATAGGCTTCTCTAACGAGGGGGGGGGTGAGAATATCACAGCTTCAGAAACGTATAAATAGTCTTCGAACTTGGACGGCAAGCAATGAATATATGAATTATTTGGTCTGTTAAAGATTTTAGAAATTGTTATCACGTCAAAATTACTCTTCCGACTGTTGAATAATTAAATATGACATTCTGTAACCTATGTAATGAAATATGATAACATGACATTTAGATTATATTGGTCTTTTATTGCGCAACTGTTTTTCGACTGAAAAAATCGCAATGTGGAGTCGTGATTCTAAAAAGTGGACAGTAATAATTCCTTAATGCAATACATTATTTCCTTCAACACTTGTGTTGTCAGAATCCACGTTTTGTGGGTCCTGGAGCTCGCAAAATTGGTTGTCGGAGACATGTCTGTCTGTCCGTCCGTCTGTGGTCAACATTAGCGCCTAATCAATTCAGACAATTTGCTCCAAAACTTATATTTCCCTATAAATCTGGACGAACTTGAGACTCTGCAAGTTTCAAACGGATAGTTTGATTTGCCGGGGGGAGGGGGGGTAATTTACTGGAAGCCTCAATATTTTCAAATTTTCTCAAATTGCCTCTAAATTTGTTGATTGAGTTTCTTCTTAGATGGAGTAAAGGCTTTAAAAAAGGGCGCAAGTTACATTTGAATTCTCTGGATTTTGAAAATTGCAAGTTACAAATTCGAGAAAATATTTGCTGTTGTAGCACCACTTGTTACTTGTTCAAAGAATTGTCTCCCTGACCGTGTTTCGTCGATTAACATCCAGTTGCTCTAACCATTGAGTGCGCGAACCGCGACTTCCATTTAATTGGATGGTTTCATAAGCCTAGTGTTATTGCCTGGTGTATGATATTCAATTGTCACCAACCTTTCACCTTTCTAGAAAGTTCCGCACTGTAAATGCATCCAAGATGTAATTTTGTTATTAAATAACAAATGTATTTCAATAATTAAATTTGTACAAAAAGTTGTCAGTCGAGCCATAGTTTGAAGGCATATCTCGTGGCTTATGCCCAATTGCTCTAACCACTGGCCCTCCCTGACCACCAAATCTTTGAACATTTTCTTAGGCGAGATATAGCCCATTTTATTATATTCAATTGTCACTGTCCTGTCGTCTTATTGTAGAGGCAGTTACGTCAGAAATATGTTTCGCGCAATAAAAGAATCGAAGATATGACCTTGTTACTGAGTAATCAAGTATTTTAATAATTAAAAGTTTATTCATAGATTTGTCACCCCCACCGTGACGCAAACCTTGGCTTCCTGGTTTCCGGTGTGTTGCTTTACCTTTCTTTTAATATTTCCTCTCCACAGTACCCCTGAGGAGGCGGGAATTTATTTTCTTAAATGGAATACAAGTAAACTGCTGCTTTGCAGCTTAAGCAGTTGAGAGGGAGGGCTTTGCTTAATAATTAAACTAAGATTTACTAAAACTAACTAAATTTTAGCTTAAATCTAATTATTAGTTAATGGCATTACACTTTGGCATACTAACTTTAACAAAATTTTTATTATTTTTCTTAATTCAAAATAATATTTTATTTTTGTTTCGTCTAGGTAAATTTTTCTTTCCCGCATCATTCATTCTGTTTCATTATATACATTTTTTTTTAATTTATTTATTTTCTTTTGGATAGACAAATACAAAAATCAGTGTTTACGGTACCCTCTACATCTGTTATGATTGCTTATATCTACTTACAATTAACTTACACTAATCTTAATAATAATCTTAAAAATACAATTTACATCACTAAAGGGTGGTAGAGGTATCTTTATATGAATATCTCTACTTTGGGTCGAGATCTGATAATTTATTAAGAATATATGGAAAGGAAATTTATTCTTGATGCGGGTTCTGTGTACTAGATTTTGGCAGAGTCTTAGAGGGGTTAGGTTGGGTATGTTTGGAATGTTTTGGAAGAAGTGGGTGAATAAAAATATAATGTGGTTGGTTATCGGTTCTAGCTGGAATTCTTTATGGAGTTGTGCGTTGGAGATGTACCAGAGGGTATTCGTGATGCTGAGGAACTGATTCATTATAGACATTTTTTCGTTGTATATTTTTATTTGCAATCTGTTACATCCGAACAATAGGCAAATATTTTGACACAGTTACAATGGCATGTGAAGGAACTGGACATTTACAGTCCTTCATGGATTCATTTTCAGTAATGAACAAATAAACATTGTGAACAAATAATAATAATAATAATAATAATAATAATAATAATAATAATAATAATAATAATAATAAAGAGCAAATATAAACATAATAAGACAAATATGATCACTATGAACACAATAAATTTGACATAGATAAATATGATCATAACAGAAACACAATACACAATATATAAATACACTTGCATTTTTGGCAATCGTGGACATAATTATGTTTGAACAAAAGTTAATAATTTCAATTTGTTTTTCGTTAATTACAATATAATTTTCTATAGCAATACAATATATATCTTGCATTTACAATCGAACCTATTTAAGAGATCCAGAGGATGAAATCTGCACAATCTTCTTAAGTCTTGGTTATAGACATAACCATTCATTCTACTCGCTCACACCCACTGCACTGCACTGCTCTGCTCTAACCTTGTTGCGTTCGTCTCCCGCACGGCGCTGGCTTCGGCCGTCGCAGCCTGCTGTTCCGAAAACATCCGCGGCCCCGCGCCGGCGGATGTTCTTGCGTGCGTATCACAATGGTGGTTTAAGCAATTCTGCGGCGCGTTCGGAAAATCAACCGCCCCACTCGCATGCGAGCCGGGCTTCCGGCCTCCGGCTTTCTCCGCCGACACAAGATGGCCGCCTCGAGAAGCGAACGAATCCCGTACTCCGCGTAATTTGTGAAATTTGCGAATGAAACTAGTGATGCTAAAAACAGCACGTACTTTGTCGTTTGTTTTTATTTTCAAGGTAATTACGCCAAAAGTATTCAAATTTTTGAAAAAATGTACATGACCTTTCAAACTCAATCTTTAAGAAACAGATTTCATTAAGGAAAAAAATCTAAATCTTTAATATTTTAGTTGTAGGAAGGCGCCGAAAATATTTTGAACTGTTGCAATTTTCGAAAATTCAGTTTTCAACGAACATGAGACTTGCACCATTATCTTAAACGTCCTTCACACTATCTAACAACGAAATTTAATAAAAAACGATGGAGCCATTTTTTTATAATTTGAAAATGTCCCAGGGCCGTCATTTAAAGTACCCCCAAAATTAAAATACCGGTATCCCCATAATTATTAACGACATAAGTATTATTTTACGAGTTCATACTTTACGAATATCGTACAACGTTTTGCCCACTATAAAAATTTCATTGAACCATAATTTTTGTTTAATTTTGAATATTCGCCCAGACAACTGTGATATTATTCTGATGTAGTTGATAGAATGTCTTGGATTAATTCTACTACTGCTTACATTACGAAACTTGTTATTGTTAAAAGTTAACCATAGATTACTAAAACCTTGTATGATAATTATTGTTATTAGACATTGAAGACAGTTTCGTGAGTTTAAATAAAACAATCAAAGTGAATAAATTGTTTTTCTACAATCACATAAAAATGTGAATTTATATGCGTGCCTGAATTCAATATTAATTAAACATCTGAAAATCGTGTAACTGCGCAGAAAATACTTTTTTCACTATCACGTCTCGTCACGGTGTGAAAAAGACTTCCACACACGGTAGGTAGGTTTCACAGAAGTAAGAAAATAAAGCGCATATTTACGGCAAAACATCTTTAGTTCCTTTATTATCAACCGTTTCTCATAACTAATAACATATAATCAACTATTAACACATAATATAATATTATGAGACTCGTAATAGAAAAATTACATACTAAAACTCGTTAAAAAAAACTCGTAATTAAAACAGCAGAGAAACTCATTGGCCAACTTCTTACAGTGATAATGAACATTTATGATACAATTAGACACTTTTTGCTTTTTCATTAAAAGAGGCCCACAAAATGTTTTCAGTGATCTTAACAGCTCCCTTCGATGTAGGCCTATGGTAATTTTTCATTTGATATGTTTTGTACACCTTTCGATTTTTCGAATCATAAATCAGATACTGCAGCGTTCGCAGTTTCGAGCAACTCCTGTGGAATGTATGCTATGGAGTCAGTATTACTTTTATCCATTGTCAATTCTGTTATTGTACCTCGTTTCTGTTACAAAATAGGAACTCGTAAGGATAACAATGCTTCGCAAATGCTGTGATACCAAGGCTCTCTGTTACAGAATGGTAAAACGACATGGGGATTTTTTCAATTAAAACGCAAAAAGCAGAGATGAAACATATCATAATTCGTAATAGAAACATTTTATTACAGTCGCAGAAAAAAATATTTCTATTTCCTGGGCGAAATGTTTGTTTTTGTTGTTGTTTTTTTCACGATCTTGGTTGTTGCTTTTGCCATGACATATCGGTCTTGGCATAAAACCGTCAATCTCTATTTTGCAAAAACATTAATTTTGCGCAGCAAATGTAAAAAATAACTAAATTGAAGCTGAAATGTAAAACAAAAAAATATTTGGTGCGAATTACTTTTTTTATGTCTAATTGCCATTTTTGAACTGAGGACGATATTCGTTCTTACAATATAAGTTGGTACTGTGGTACTGTGTTATTGATTCTAAGGAACTTTGCATATTCATTGCATTGCATTCTGTTCGAATGTACCGTTTCGCTTCTTGTCCAAAAGTTATAACTACATAGTTATAGCTACATACTAACTAAATATAATTTTGTACGATTTACCGTTCATCGATACTATTTCTTAAAACATGATATTCACTGCCTTAGGGTAAGTCAATAATATGAATTGCAATTAATTATTTGTAAATAGATGCCTTTCTCTGTACTGACTTGTATGCGGACCATTCTTATTCTTTCATGAACTTGTTCTCAGAGAACTCTCGTTGAACTTTTTTTTGAAATGTTGTAAGCTCCTAGAACGTGTGTTAGAGACTCGTATGACATATGCAGAGGTGATTAATAGCTCTTGCGATTCCTCTCGACAAGAGAATCGATTGACATTATTTTTAGCCCGATCCTTTCAGAGCGTCCTAGGGAAATAGTTCTTTTTTTTAGGAGAAGGGTGTTCAAAGCATTAGTGAAATGCTGTGAATTATTACTACATTTTATTATTACTACCAGCGTAACATACGTTACGACTTAACGAATTGACAGTAATTGGTCTTTAGTTTATGAGGAAACAAGAAAGTACTTCTAACGTCACTTTTCAAGTAACTTTTATAAAAAGGACGAGGCAAGCAACTAAATAATATTTAAATTTTATTTTTATTATGAAACTTGCATGCCACAAAAGCATTTAACATGAACATATCCACTGGAGTTACCCAACAAACGAAAAAAATGTCCTAAAAATAGACACGCATGGCATCAAAACATTTGAAGGTAGTTCACCTCAACAGTAAATAAGCAACGTTTCGAGGATCAAATTACAATATCGTTATCCCGTATCTCAGTTTGTTGAGGAGCCCTATTATTTTCTAGCACTGAGCACATGTAGACGTTTTCCTTATGACTCACCATTACCGTGCTTCTACGTGAAGACTCTACATCCGTTTATAAGGATGACGTTGCCAAATTCCGGACCGGGTATCGTGACGAATAAAGGAATGATGTAGTGTGCACATGTGATGAAGATAAGCGTCGGCAATTCAGTGACATTAACAGTCATCAAGAAGATCAAAAACGCTATACAATTCGCGAACTAGGTGTGCTTTCAGTGATATTTCATTTGATATGATGGATGCGATGAGCAACGAAATGAAGACGGCATTTTGTTGGGATAAGAACACTGCAGCATACAAGATATTAAGAATATCACAATTTCTGCTCGCAATGTGTTTAATTTCTTTCCATTGAAATATTTTGACTCGTTATTGGATTTCTTTTTTTAGGAAAATGACATGTCAGGTACACACGTAATAACACTTACCATCTATTTGCTGGAAAATTTGTTAGCAGCTCAAACCATTACAGTTTAATTTTTCGGGAATAAACACTTTTTAATTACAAATACAACATTTCTCAGTCGTGTTAATATGAATAAATCAATCTCATAATAAAGTTTAAAATGAATTGTACATGAAGTCTTCTTGCTGAGAACCAAAATTATTGTGAATCATTTGTCTCATAAATCTCTCATCCTTTCAACTTTTGAATATCTGTATGTCCTCCCTTAATATCAGTATTGCAGTAATGACTTTAATTTTTTTAGTTATATATGGTTTGATAAATTTAGAACTTTATTTCATTAGAATTATTTCATTAGAAACTACAGATTATGAAAAGGTTATATGACTTTAATTTTTCATACGATTTATTCACTTACTCAAGGAAAGAAAGAATCCTAAAGAGTGGAAACATTAACGTAATTGAGAATATATTCGAGGCGAGGAATGAAAGAAAATATTTCTAATGTATATGAATCGAACGGTCATTATTTTCAATTCTAACCATTCGTTTTTCTGTTATTGTTTTGCAAATCACACTCTAATAAACAATGGTAATTGCCTAACATTTCATTCCAAATCGATTATCTGCCTAAAAAACATTCAAATCTCTATCATCAGAAATCAAAATCGTGTGAAATACATGTTCCCTTTCCACTTCGCTAGAGATCACCTTCGGCTGAAACAAAAAATACAAATGGAAGAAATACCTAAAGTGATTTGCAGCGTAACCTACCCCAGCGGTAACAAAACTCCCCCGGCCTGTCACTGGTCTGATATCGATCTAGGTATCGAGTGCCTACCGAACGTGTTGCGGGCACTTCCTTCTTGTGATCAGATCGGACACGGCGGTGCATCGATAATCTGCAGTTCACGAGCCCTGCCACTCATTCAGCCACCTGCGTAGTGGCTTGAGCCCCGCGACCCCCCTTTCCATTCGCCCAGGGGGCTCCAACGTAGTACCTTTCGAACCACAAATGAATACCAGTCACAAACAAATTGGGATTACACACCTTCGGATCACGAGCAAGCTGGTTGAAATTGAGAATAAGTAGGAAATCGTGTAAGTGAGAAACGATGAACTTTTATTGGGTTGCCCAATAATTGAAAAACAAAAACGGATATTCGAGTTTTCTCGTCGTCCTCCTACTCTTTATTCTCTTCCTTTTTTAATCATTTCCCCCTCTTATCTTATTCCTTTCCTTTATCCTCCACCTCCTCCTCTTTATCCTCCTCTTCCTCTACATCCTCCTTCTCCTCCTCCTCTACATACTCATTTTCCTCCTCTTTATCCTTCTTATCTGTATTCTCCTCTTCCTCATTATCCTCTTCTCTTTATCCTTCTCTTTATACTCCTTTTTATCCTCCTTTTCTTAATCCTTTTTCTCATCCTCACTTCATTACTTCTTCTTTTCTTTATCCTCATCCTCCTCCACATCCGCCTCCTCTTTATCCTCTTTCTTCTCCTCTTTATTCTCCTCCTCCTTTTGTCCTCCTGATTATCCTTTTTCTCTTTATCCTCTTCTCTTCATTCTCCTCCTTTTCTTCATTCTTCTTCTTCTGTTTATCCTTCTTCTCTTTGTACTCTTCCCCTTCGTTTGCGTCTCCATCACTTGTACTAGGCAGCTCAAGGACCGAAACTAGTTCACGCCGATATTTTCTCCGGCTCGCGTTTCTTGTAGACGTCTGCGATACTTCTGAGACAGGTGAAGGTGTTTCCATACTCGTACATTCGGATGTGTGGGAGTTTTCTCGTGCGTGTTTTTGCGCGTTTTAAGTGACTTGTACACCCGAAGGGCTCCCGTGGACGCCAAGTAGTTTTGCTCGGCTCTACCGCATCTGGTATACATACCTTACTTAGGTAGAGAATATTAAACAAACATCGTAAACATTGTGAGGTATGTAAGATATGTTTCTATTGTATTTTTAATTTTGCAATTTTTTCATTTATAAAAATAAATCTTTGTGGTGGTTGGTAGTGTGTGCTTCCGTTATACTTGTCAGTGTTCTGACCATGTCGTTGATGTATTTAGCCCTGATGATGGAGAAGAAACACTCCGAAACGTCGGTAAACTAAAATATTTTGTTTTAATTTACGGACTAAAACCCATGAACAAACATGATGGATTCTACTATAGATGGTCGTGAAATGCAGCTTATATATAAAAAAATTATATATAAATATAAATATCAATTATACCCACAGTTCTATGAGAAAAGCAATTGTCAGGAAGCTGCTTATGAACTCGATAATAAATACGAAATTCAAATCTGTTAAAAAATATACTTTATATTTGTCTAATTTGTTTTATTTAAATGAATAATTAGGGTTGCAATTATTTTTTATCAAAGATAGACGTTGTTTGTAATGTATTCCATTTATTAATGTCGGTCTCTTAATTTTTGTTCGATTCTATGAATACATTCAATAGCAACTATTGAAGAACTTTATTCTTCTTTAATTCAACTATTGAAGAACTTTATACTAAGAACTTTATTCTTAATTAATTTAATATTTATTTTAATCTTAATCTACATTTTCATTGTAACATGTAGTGCACGTGTGTTACTCCGAAACTGCTCCGATCCGCTTCAGTTTACGGACTTTAGTGGTACGGATCTCCTCTCCACAACTTTCGACACCCCTGCTCTCGGGCTTACATGCCGCCGCTCACTTTTTTATCTGCTCTCAATCACGGTCGCTTTTTGACCACTCTCTCTCCGATCGACGATTCTTTTGCACCTGCGTGAATGCTGTGTTATGTGCTTGAATAAGGTGTTCAATCTCAAGGGAGGAAATTATTAGGGCGCAAAACATGGACGGTATGGATTCCTACTTTTATTCCATGCCTAAAGTAATCTATCGTCCTTTCAAAACCCACTCGTACTCACAAAATGCAGATGCCATTCGCACTCAAATTAGAGTGCAAGGCCAAAAGGTGTTTGAATATCTATTTCTTTTTCGTTGTAAGCTGTCATTTTATTCATTTCTTTATAGTTGCTACCGCAAGTTATTAATTTGTAGAAGCTTTATTAAATAATAAAAATATATGGGTACAAAATTCAGAATATCTGCAATTGCAAGAATTCCTAAAATCGGTATTTCATTTCAATTTTTAAGGCGTTTTAAATTATTTGGTTTGAAAGTAATTATTCATGTTCTATTACTATGTTTTGTTTAATTCAAACTAAAGGAACTGAACCCCCTTTTGTAACATTCTCCGTTTCTCACCAGATTTATGTCTTGCTGGCTGAAGTATCCCGCTGTTGCCCGGCTATTTATTTGTACCAAACATTTATTACTGAAGAAAAATAATGGATTCTATCGGTAATAAAAATCGAAGTACAATATTGCTCAAAGAAACCGCATCACCTAAAGAAAATGGCCATTCTGTATTTTCCTAATCCAAGTATACTCTCAAAAATCGGTAATTATATATTTTATGTAGATTATATGATGTTTCTGATACAATTACCTTCATAACTTATGGATTTTTGCAAAGCAAGTGGTGTATTTTCAGGATTATATTGCAGATTACAACTGTGAGCTAGGTGATACGGTTTTTTTAGCACTACTGTATTATTTACATTCATGACATCCGCGCGACGCCACATGAAGCTCTCCCATCTCACACCCTCACCTCCATGCCTTTCGCTCCCTTTCCTGCACCATTCCGTCATTTCTTTCCCTTCTACCCTCTCCCTTTCCCCTGCTCGTCTCTCCCCTCCCCTCCCAGGTTTTCCTTTCCTTGCACGTTCATCCCTTCCTATCTTTATCCTTTCTACACCTCGCCAATTCCATTTCTCGTACCTCCCCTTCCCCTCCTCCATCTTCCCGTCCTCCACCGTCCTCTCGTCGCCTCTTCCCTTTTACCTCCTCGCCCCTCCATTTCTTTCCCCTTCCTCTCCTCGCCTCTCTTTCTCCTCCTGGTCCCTCCCCTTTACCTCTTCGCTGCTCCCCTTTCCCTCTTTGCCTCTTCCCTCTCCTCGTTCTCCTCCTTTCCCTTCCTCCCTCTCCTTTCCCCTTTTCGTCTCCCCTCTTCCCTCCAGGTTTTCCTTTCCTTGCTCGTCCATCCCTTCCCCTCCTCATCCTGTCTACTCCTCGTCACTTCCATTTCTCCTTTTCCACTTCTTGCTTCTTGCCCATCTTCTCCTTGTCCTTCCCCTTCACCTCACCACACCCCACTCCGTCCCGCGTCACTTGCGATTATTTTTTTTTTTATTTCAGAAAAACTCTTTTTCTGAAGTTGACTTCTTTCTTAAATTTTAAAAAAATCATGTAGCTTTTTAGAAGGAGATACTTTAATAATGTTCGTAAAAGGTCTTGTGAGTTTTGTGAATGGCAGTGAAAGGATCAGGGTATCATCCAGCGCTTCCTGTCTTAGAAAGTCGTAACTACTGATCAACTCCTGCATTCGCAGACCCGTACTTATTAATCAGTATAAGGAACACAATGAGGCATCGCCATTACATTGATGCTCTGTAAAATTTATTCAATTGTATTATCAACATTACATTATAGGCTTCACTAAAATATACTACTTCTACATTCGTTATTTTAAAATAAACGATGAATTGATCCCTTAGGACATATTATTGTAGCAAATAATCGTCTCATCGATTACTTAACAATTTCAAATGTACCCTGTGTAGTAACTGTTTGTGTACAGCCTACTTTATATCCTCCGTGGACGAAATGACTGCTTAGAACAAATGTACGAATTAAGTGTTCAACTATTTCATTTTCCATGTGTTTCCGCTTATTGTAACGCGGTAATAACAAAGTCACATAATAGTAATCTTCTTAATCTAAATTTCTAATAATAGTTTCATTCGAATTATGTTTCCTTCTCTCCTATTAAATGTGTAGTTTCTTTTTAGATTTACCGGTTTTCTAATGGAAGGTTCCTCTCGGCTCCTCTCTCTTCGTCTCGAAAGTATTTCCGGCCGTATTGCGTTGCACACAGATCCACGCAGAGGCTAATATCGGTCTGTATCAGCGTAGGGATGGGGGGAAGAACGGAACTGAAGACCTCAGGGCAATAACATGCTATGCCACAATACGTAAGTTTTGAGAAAACGGCAAATAAAGGTTTAGACATTGCATATTGGTTTTGTGGTGAAATGTCGTTGACATTTAAAATTAAATGATCACAGGTGTTGTCATTGCCAACAATGCTTAGGACACAGCATTGTTGGCAATGACAACACCTATGATCATTTAATTAGACATAGGGGGATACCCGTAGGGATAAAAAAACATTAATTTACAAATATCATTGCCATCTTTCAGCCAAAACTTTATAATAAAACCCAACAACTAGATACATCAATGGGGAATCGAAATACACTAATATTTTAATTTCATCAGAATGTGGCATAGCGTGTTATTGGCCCAAGGTCTTCATTAAAAGGGCGAGTCGCTTCTAATAGACTAATAGGTGGCTTAAAGAAGCGAGCGCCGCCGGCAAGCGGAGGTCGGATCGACGGGGGCGGGGGCGGGGCCGTGCGGGGTCAGGTGCAGGGGCGGGGGCGGAGGCCACGCTACACGCTCCAGGGCGCAACCCCGCCGAGGGGAGAGCCTTCATCCCCCCCCCTTCCCCGCCCCCGGCCACCCGCCGTCTGGCCGTCTGCTTCCGTGGCCGGCCACGGCGCGACGCTCGTCCTATGCCCACGGCTGCTTTTTTATCGTCTTCTAACGTAAAGTTCTATTATTTGTTTATTTAGTTATTTTATTTATTTTATTATTTTATTTATTTTATTTATTTATTTATTTTATTTATTTTATTTATTTTATTTATTTTATTTATTTTATTTATTTTATTTATTTATTATTCTTCTGCTTCCAGCTTACAATGATTTCCAGGGAAAGTCCTCTTATGTTTTATGATTCTTACAAGCAGCACTGCTGTCCTGTCGCATCTTTTTACTTTGCGAAAGCAGATCCATTTTCGAAAAAAATAAAACGAAACAACTAAAGAACTATTAAAGCATTATGTTAGTGTAGTTTCAAGAATATGCTGCGTTATAGTATGTGCAGTAGAAACAAACTCACAAAATTACTGATTACAAATTGCCCCAACTGCAGTCTAATAACTATATTCATCAGAATCGTATTGGAGAGTGGCGGTTTTTATGAAAGCTTACGTGAGTGGTACTGATGAGTTTTGAAGTTATTTATTTTGAATTATTTTTCGTAATGGTTAATAAGTTTACTCATCCGTATCACCATGAAAACAGCAAGAAAACAAAACTTATGCTGCAAGGGGCGCCAGGTCAGTGAATAACATGTCGTCACTCATATTATCAACCATAATGACACTTTTTTCACTTGTCAGATTACTGCTCTGATCTGAAACTTATTTGTTTTTTTCTGATAAGCATTCTTTAATTATTTTCGTTTTGTCACTATTCATAGAGAGATGCGTGGGTAAAAATGCATGCCAACCTCTCTTCTTTATTCTGACTTATCTGTCAATCTGTCTGCTTGTCATCCCACACATCAGAAGGCTTTCTGCTCTTATTTCTTTTCACCTCGGCGTTCCCGTCCGACAGTTATCTTTCTATCTTGTCAGTCCACTTTGTCTACGGTACTTGATAAAGTTGTCTGTTCACCTTTCACTTTAACTTTGCAAAAGTCCTTCTGATCTCCAACTGTTCAGTTGCGTATAAATGTTCATGATAATATCCAACCCATACCATTGCTTTTACGCAAGTAAAGTATTTTAGAATTCTTTACCCTTCATATGAGAATGATAATTCAACTACATGAGTTCGAATAAAATAAATATTTTGAGTCTCCCATTCAATTCTTTCGTTCAAATCGCCGAGTCAAATAATTTATTTTGTAAATATAAAAGTAAATAATGTTATGTATAATAAATATTCCATACATCGTCTTATAAGTTGCAAACGAATTAATTTTGTTAATTTAACGACTTTCTCCCTTTCTTCTTATAAATCATTATAAGGCGATTTTAAGGTCAAGATTTTCATGCACTCTGCATATCAAAAATTTCCAACGGCAAGTGATGTGTGCACTAAGTACTGATACCCCAAGCATATCCGATAATAGAAATAGATTTGTGAATAAATATTGTATTTCGTAGGAAACTTAACGTCTGTGCAATGGAAATGAAGCAACCCAAAATTTATCACCATTGCTTCAAATACTGAAAGAATAAAAATATAATTTATAATAGTTAGAACAGAAATATTTTGAGTTCAATATATTGATGTACGTTATTTTAATTTTCAGACAGCTCATTTTTCATTATAAGTGAAAATATGTTCGACAATAATTATGTTAGAGATTTTTTCGTGTAATGTTACAGAATGAAGTAGCGTGAAGTTCTCTATTGATACTGAGGTCAACATCATCTTAAAAAGTGTCGTTAAGTTGAAATAAAAGTATTTCATACTTACAAAATTTGATTGATATCATTTCTAATCAGTAAATAAACCCACTCCTGAATATCTTATTTTATGTCGATTGTCAAAAAAATCTATTTCATGTTTATCCAAAACAGTTTTAGTTACAGCTACAGATTAGTATCTAACGGTTATGAAGAAACAATAAACTTCAAGTGAACATTCAAAGCAAAGAATCATTAACTCAGCAGTTATTAACAATATTTTGTACAGATGTGTACAATATTTGGTGCAGTGTAATAAGGAACACCATTACAATTTCCTTTCGTCTGTAATGTGCAGAAACAATTTTGTAGCTGAAAATGTTTTTCATACTTTTGGAGTGCATTATGGTTTCACTTTTAATACAATGTAGAAAAAATATTGTTAAGCCATGTACACGTTGAATATGGATTTTTAATTATGTGATATAGTTGCGATAGATAGAATGAATGCATCGTGTAGTATATAAATGAATATGTTACTTAAATAAAAATATTTCCTTCATTTAGTAAATTAGTTTTACATAAACTATAGATTTATAAATGAAAAGGCAAAGTTAAATTTAGCACCATACTACGTTTCTGTGACATGTTCAACATCATCTGTTAGCTTTCGTATCTCGACCGCTGCTATGTTCCGCGAGAAAGCAACAGGGGGAGGCAGGATATGTCTTCTCTGAAGATGAGCCGCCTGTCTTCAGAGTTATAAAAGTTTATTGATGTTGAAAAAAAGGCGGATTACAATGCAGCTGGGGAAAACGTGCAGGTGGTGCTTTTGTCCCGATCCATGCCAAACACTTCACATGGTGCAAACAGTGGAACCTCCATTTGGGAGGAGCAAAGGCAATTTCCAGTTTTCAACTTTTTAGACACTCTGAAACGATCGACATATTTATAAGAAAGTCGAGAGGAAAAATAGAGATATTGAGGAGTACAGGTAAAGAGTAAAAATTCGAATTATTTGTGTTTGCTGTTATGAACGTCAAAGATGTGAATATATAGTTTTTTTCTCTGAGAATATTTTATGTTAATTACTTTTTGAATCACGTAATTTTGTACTTCCTTTAATAATGTCTAGATGAAAAATAACGTGAAATGATGAATTTTGACTTCATATTACTGCAGAATTCATTACAAGTATTTTGACATTTCATAACCTTCCCCCATAAAATATACATTTCAATGATTTTGATATAAGGCAATGTTTTGTAAGAGTACACATAAATGATTATTCAGTTATCTGTAAATAGTACGTCGTGAAGTATTAAAGAAAAACATTTGTGTGCTGAGTAGAAAGTGTCCATGAACGAATACTTCATTTCAAATATGTAAAAACAACTCACCTCCTTTAATAATCTTAATGAACCATGTACTAAATATTTTTCATGTCAAAAACACCTCTTTAATATCCTATTTTCAGGCATCTGCTTTTTTCCCCTTCTGAACACATTTATTCTCGCTTTGTGCTTCCCACGCATTCACATGTGTGAGCAAGAGGCCCTTTAGACCAATCGCCTCGCGCCTCCAAACGCAAAGAAAACTTTTGCCGGAAAAAAATTCATATGTGCAAACATAGCGTGTCGGAAACTTTGCTCGTTTCCTGTTATTACCCGCAATTTCGCTCACTTCTGCGGCGAAACGTCAGGGGTGGGCGGGAAGGGCGGTTGAGAGAGGGAGAGTTCCCGCAGGCGACGCCAGAGCGCACATACATCGCCTACGGTAATGGCGTAATTAATTGGAGTTTTAAATTGAAACGGAGGCAATGAAGACGCGTCGACGTATACAGTTGCGAGTAAGCGAGTCCAGCTGGGTAGACCAGTTTTGATTCCCGATCTGGATGAATGTTCGGCACCAGCTAAATAGCTGGGTCGAAGGAAACAATCTTTATAATGAAATACTTTTGTAAGGCTGTCACATAGATTTAATTTAAAAGTTCAAAAAAAGATCCAACAAAAATATTTCGGACAGTCAAATTTATGATAACAACTTACATTAAAAACTTATGTTTGTGTCCACTTGTATGATGTATGGCCACAAACATAAGTTTTGTAAAGTAAACTGTTATTATAAATTTGACTGTCCGAAATCTTTTGTTGGATCTTTTTGAACTTTAAAAACAAAACAAAAAAAACAATCTTTATATTTAAATTCTAAGTATTTCCTATGAGAAAATTTGAGCTTGCTACTAAACCAAAATTTACGATTTTTGCATTAAATGAAAAGTGTTACATTAACTAAAGACCAAATTAGATTAGAATCAGCTGAATGAAGTTTATTCGAAACCATAGCAGGTTGTACACTTCCTGATCACAAGAAAAGCAAAGAAATTAGAAATTATTTAAATATTTTACATGTGAATGGCAATATTCAAAAATATAGATAAAAATGGAAAAATCATATATTAAGAATGCCCGAAGAAAGGATAGTCACAGTTGCCTTCAGCGACAAGCCGAAAGGGAGAAGAAATGTGGAAAGACCACTGAGAAGATGGAGTGAGCAGTTCTCAGGTGCCGGAACAGACTGAAAAAGTCTAATCCTTGCAGTTGAAGATGATGATGAAAAGTGTTATATGGATTTATTTTAGTTGCTTTAAATATAAGATGCCCCAGATGTGTTTACCTTGTTATTTTTCATCAGTTTATAGTACAAAAATTAAAATGTATTAAAATCGAAAGAGTAATAGAGAGATCACTTATCTGCCGTCATTTGTTCATTATTTTATTCTGCGAGCTACAATCGATCGTATTTTTGTCACATGGCTAAGGTAAACCTGTGAATGTGAGGTTCGTTGTTGTTTGGCAATGCCAAAGGCCATGAACGTGCAAACATGCACATTATTATAGAAAATGGAGATCTTATTCACAATCAAGTTTCTATTTTTTATAAATATAATGTAATTGAATCCGTGTAAAACTTTGCTACAGGGCGTTCGCCTACAGTATGATTGAACAATCACGCTATCGTATGTGATCTTGCCTGTTTATTTGCTCTAAATGTATTTTACTGAGAACAATGTTTTCGAGTCATTGTTTCAACAGTTAAAATGCACAGAAGTCAATGTTTAGTTTAATTTAAACAAATATATTGAAACTATAAGGATTTCCATTTAAGAGTTACTTATGTTTGGGACAAAAGCAAAAGAGGTTGGAAGACAAGGAAAATATTTGCATTCCTTGAGTTTACACTGAATATCAGCTGAAACATCTTAATCTTTCAGATGAACAATTAATTCAATTTAAATCGAATATATTTTTGCATAACTTTCAAAATTCTCCCTTACTCTGTCCCCACATTGCGAAAAGTGTCTCCTGATTGCTGAATGGCAACTGTTTTATGCGAAATGATACATCTTCCTACTTCAACGTTACCTTCCACCGTTTCTAAGACTCAACAGCCAAATTCTATCCTTCATTTAACATTCGCGTTATCGCAGAACTAATAGAGTTTTCCTCCAGATTATGTGTGCGTTGCCAGCCTACAAGGATTGGGAAGGAAGGCGCTTGATTGGATTGGAATGCAATTGCGCTTGATCCCAGGTTTGTTGAATTGCTTTAGCGTTCATCTTGAACTGATAGGCGGGAAGCACACGAATAGCCGATCAGAGCAGCCGCCGTTCAGGATCCTCAGCTAGGCTCTGGCGCCGACCTGTTCACCTACTTAACCTGCGTGGGAAATTCATCATTTGGTTATCGATTGATTGATTGTTCGTGATTCCGGGCGCGTCAACTACTGAGGTCATTAGTCCCGTTAGAGTAGTGCGTGTTTTTCCTCCGGTAAGAGGGAGGTATCCTTTAATGTCAAATAAAAGTGAACAGCAAAAGTTCTTTTAATATTCGGTGTTTGTGGGCTATCCATTTACCTCTGGCGTGCACTTAATTACTCTATCAGATAATTCTATTTAATATTGTCTCATACGTTATGATACGATTTGTATGAATTCGTACAGTTATTTGAAGTAACGATTATAGGAACAAACTAAATCACTCGTGAATGCTATCCCTATCCTTCAATTGTTTACACCGAGCTCACAATGGGGCTTTATCAGATGGCTCTCAGATCATTTGGCTGGCGGAAGGATACATTTCATGGAGCGATGTGGCCTTCGGCAATACTCAACTGTTTGAAAACCTGTCAAAAAATAGGTCGCTGGCCTGAAAACACTTAATGTTCAGATGTGCGTAAATTTCTTTTGACGGGAATACTACGTCCATAAACGTGACTTAAATCTACGGTTAGTGAATACGACGAGTGCGGCCATGCAAGCAACAAATTTTACTGAGAGTAAAGGCGAACAAAAAGAAAGGTTTCATTTGCAGGGTAGGCAAGTAAATACGTTCGAGAAGACTATATGAATCAGCGAAAACCGATAATAGTAGATATCTGCCAAGAATGTGCATTTGCAAACACATGCTCGACCAAGTGAAAGTATTTGACTACCTAAGATTACTCATAAGTGGAACTTTACACCCGACATCTCCAACAACGCATTTGCACAAACTTCCGGAGGTTGGTGCTTGAGTCACCAGGTGACTCACGAGCGTACAAGAAACACAACAGTCTTTACGTAACATTAACCTCGGCTCCGCTTAAAAAGACTGTATTTACGCGCTCCAGCGGAAATAGCCTTGCAAGTAATTTCGCTTTTTTTTTCAAATTTATCGATGCATTGTACGTCAGTTAGTGGTAAATGAATTCAGGTTAAGCGGTTCCGCAGAATCGAAGACTGCCCGTGGTTGCCGTTGGAGGTAAAACAATCGTCATAGCACCCAAGTGGGAGGCTTTGTAAGCGAAGTGCTTTCGTCTAGTTGGAATCTTAAACAAAACTTGAGAACTTCTATTCTGTTTTAATAAAAGTAGTTATTAAACTGTATCACACATGTTTAAATTGCGTTCATAAGATTAATACATTTTATAAATAGTGAAAGTAAGTCCGCTTCGATTTTTTCTGTTGCAAACGCAATTGCGACCAGATGTGTAGAACACATCCATCATAGACTGTGGTTAAACAGTAACCAATAAATTAGCTCGCAAGGCAACATATATAAGTCGATGTGTTACTAAAATAACAATTAGTGTGTAATGCTCCTGTTCATTGAAATATCAGGTAAATATTGATATTTAATCAGAGGCGTATCTAGGTATTCAAGCGCCCATGGTAAACATAGAATTTGCACCCCTGTCAGGATACTTCAAATTACATTATTCGTTTCTTGTTTTAACGGGTATACTTTAAATAGCGCCCCTTGTGAGTGGCGCCCATGGCACGTGCCATGTCTGCCATACCGTAGATACGCCTCTGTATTTAATGCTACATTGTATTGGAACATCAGTTCAGCCAGCGTTTCTTTCCGAGAGTCTTATTCTCGGAGGCTGAGGTGCTAAATGAGCAATGAACGGAATCTGAGTGACGTTATGGACCATCAGAAGAAGATTGTCATTAGATTTTGAAAATTTCTCTCTGGTACTTATTCATTTAAGCTGTAGATGAATTAATTACTCATTTTGATATCTACGAAATGAGACAACCAAATTCGACAAATTCTTTTGAATACGGTCGAAAAATCAATTTGAAGAGGAAAATTGATGTTAGAATAAATATTCGATCACACAAATTATTAAATCTCTTATTAGTACCTCAAATACGCTTATTATGCGTACAGTTATGAAGTATTGTGGGTTCATGAATGTGGGGCTACTGGAATTTTAGCAACTGTTTGATCGTAAACTACATTAATTTTCTTATTTCTTGATAATCCTATTTTGTTACAATTTCATTTTTTTAAATTGTGCTCAGCAAAGTAGCTTCAATATTTCAGAATCTCTAAAGTTCTGTTTTAATATGTCGCACACAAAAAACTGTTTCTGTTGCTTGCTTACCGTGAGCAAAACAGCTATTTTTCCATTTAAACTAATAGTGTGCTATACTAACATTACGAAGTCGCGTTCGCGAAACATCGCAAAGTGTGTACGAAACATCTTTCGCATATGGCGAGTGAAAAATAGTATACCCAACACGTGTAAGAGGTGGTTCGCGCGCTCTTCTTTTGTCGCCCTCGGATACTCTCAGGTGACCATCTCGACTCGTGCGCGAATCCCCCGTTTTGCGCACTTGTTACGTAATATACTTTTTTTTTCGTCGAAACAGGGAGAACAAATGGACAAATGTGTGCCGTCTTCGTTAAATTTTAGAGGGTAATCACTTTTAAAAGTTGTAGATGAATTGAATGTCCTGACAAGAATGCTTGAGTTCATGTTTAGTTACTTAGCAGCATAATTTTCCTGAAATAAAAATGTGAAGAATACACGAAACGGATTAGTTCAGGACGACATCACTCGCCTACACAATGGTCTCCAGCGCATAACGAGCCTTGGTGCTTTGTCCTACTGACCCATTTCTTCGCCTGGTGCCCGCGGCTGTGTCCCTAATTCGCTCTACGGCGAGTTGTGTCGAATTAGCTTATAATAAGAGAGAAAGTAAGCATAAAAGTTCTCAACGTCTTAGGTATGTTAAAATAACAGATCCCAGAAAATAAATAAAATAATAAAAACGAATTACTGTTGTTGTTGTTTTTAAAAATGTTTTCTCTAAAAATCAAATGTAAAATTGAACGAATTGAACGAATTGAACGAAAAGTGTTTCAAAATTAAACGAGCCGTGATCTTTCTATATATTTTTTTCAAATTTTGATCTTACATTGTTCTATAGCAGGATGTTAATGCTGACACCTTTCTGTACGTTTTTAAGGTTTCGAAATCTGACCTAGAGCTGTTCTCACCAACAACAAAGATAGCCTACCTCCCTATCACACCTAAAAACCAGCAATAAACATAGAGTTGTTTCTTTCCAAGTTTGCAATGTGAGACAAATGGAATACGTAAGACTATATTTTATTTTATGTTTTGGGTATAAACTTCCCAAAAATTTCGGAAACAACCGAGAAAATATAATGTCTCGATATACTCCAGAAAATTCGATGAGTGATAATTAAACACAGGAAAATATTATACCTAGGAATATAAATGAAAAGTGGTTTTTCGTTAGAATATTTCGTAAACACTCTTCGGTTTTAGTTTTTCTTAGTTTTTTATAAAGACGGTAAAGACAAAGGACGGATGTATCCAGTGAATGTTTCTGGTCACACATGAAGTTTTTCCAAAATCCAATCCCACCCAAATATTGACACCAAACAGAGGTTGGAAAAAGAGGAGTTTTAACACACCAAAATGTATTATGAAAGAAGAATTAACGTAATCAGTTAGAACGTCTAAGTACGTAATCAGTTAGAACTTCCGTAAAATAAAATTACCGTTCACTTTAAATCAATAGTAAAATAGCCCCAATCTAACAAGCTGCCACCGAAACATGGTGGAATCTACACTTCGAACCGCAAGATGATTTTACGAATATATTTTCCTAAAAAAACTACCTCCTTTCTCAGCAACGTGGTGACTTTGGAACATAAGGGCAGTTCTACATGCAAAAAGGCAACCGCATTTAATATTCGTCAAATCTCCTTTCCAAACCGGTACGATGTAGGAATGTTTAAGCAATAAGACTGAGTAATCAATCTTAGTAATCGTAGTTAGCTTGTAGCTCACTAACTTCTCGAATACACTGAATTTACTTAAACAGAATATAAACAAGAAATATCAAGCGAGATGCTGAAAGACAAAGAAAAAAGTAAGAAAGTCTGCGAGACATACAGGTTAAGATAAAGGGAGGTAAAGCGAGTATGTGTGTGTATGAGAGAGAGATAAGAAGGGGCAGCGAAGAGAAATAAATATTTTCTGATATGAATTTAATACTTGAATAATCATAAAAAGTAATCGTTAAAATCAATAAATAATATTCACAAGTAATCGTTATTTTCAGACTTGCTCTGTTGAGCCAACTGAATCGCATGTGGGAAGGAGTATTTACCCCTAAAATTTAAAGTTTGTGTTCCCGACACAAATTACCATTTTTATAAATTCTTAAGCTAAAGAAGGTATTCCTTCGGCCATCTACACACTGCACAATATCATTATCTCCAGACATACTGCAATTCTGTTTGCTGGAATAAAAAATAATAATCTATTATTAGTTCTCATGAGTAAACTAATTATATGTTCCAATGAGATATCTGCTATAACAGCCCAACCAATGAAATGTTTCTATTCAAGTTCATATTTTTTTAATGTATTTCCTCCTGTGCAGCACATTACCTTTCCGGACATACAAAATTTTACAATAAGCGCTATCATTTTGGACCATCATGAAGAAAAATAACTGAATATCTTTGATTCATATACGTATCTAATTAAATCAATGAAACTACGTTAATAATATTTCGAATTTAATATTTTTATCATCACTCAGCTCATCAAATCTTCATTTATTTGGAAACTAAAAACGATGGGAAGGAAATACGATGTCTTCCAAATTGTTGTTCAATTTCAGATAGAGAAAATTAATTTTGCATGAGAATAATGATAATCGTGACACGCAAAGTAATAATTGTTGCAGTTTTTCACCATATGTGTGCACATATTGTCATTCATAATTTGGTCATTTTGTGGCAGTGAACATTCATTAATAAATCTGCGTAAACTATTACTCGTAGGAATGGCAATTAGTCTGTGAAATGTTAATAAATAAATTACACCACAATTAAATATATTACAATGTAAAAATAACAGAAAATCATAAACAAATTATTATTCACGTGTTTCATCATCTGTGCTTCTAAATTAATATATTCTGTATTGTTCTAAACTGATCATCCAATGATCTAATAAAGTATTTTGAAAAGAAAGAAATGTCTAGAATATGTAATAAACAATATAAAATTTATGTAGCTTCAAATCATCTTCCTGTAGTAAGACTCAAATAAATATAATACTGAATTACATAAATGTCCAACACTTTGAACAACCGCCCTTCCTCTAATGCGAGTTTGAAGTATTTTGACCCACCTGATCTTCGGTTGGGATGTTCTTCCCGGGGCGGGAGTACAGAAAACAATCACCGCAATAATTTGAGCAGCTAATTTTAAACAGATCATTCAACAATGTAAAAAAATATTTTGAAAAGAAAAAATGTCTAGAATACTCATCAACAATGTCAATTTTTTATTGTCTCAAATCATTTTCCAAATCACCATAAAAGACAATTTTTTAAATACTTAATTACTTAAATTTAAATGTTTGACACTTTGAAGAACAGCCCTTCCTCTAATGCGAGTTTGAAGTATTTTGACCCACCTGATCTTCGGTTGGGATGTTCTTCCCGGGGCGGGAGTACAGAAAACAATCACCGCAATAATTTGAGCAGCTAATTTTAAACAGATCATTCAACAATGTAAAAAAATATTTTGAAAAGAAAAAATGTCTAGAATACTCATCAACAATGTCAATTTTTTATTGTCTCAAATCATTTTCCAAATCACCATAAAAGACAATTTTTTAAATACTTAATTACTTAAATTTAAATGTTTGACACTTTGAAGAACAGCCCTTCCTCTAATGCGAGTTTGAAGTATTTTGACCCATCTGATCTTCGGCTGGGATGTTCTTCCCGCGGCCACAGTACGGAAAACAATCACCGCAATAATTTGAGCAGCTAATTTTAAACTGATCATCCAATGATGTAAAAAAATATTTTGAAAAGAAAAAAATGTCTAGAATACTCATCAACAATGTCAAATTTGTATTGTCTCAAATTATTTTCCAAATCACCCTAAAAGACATCTTTTAAATACTTAATTACTTAAATTTAAATGTCTGACACTTTGAAGAACAGCCCTTCCTCTAACGCGAGTTTGAAGTATTTTGACCCATCTGATCTTCGGCTGGGATGTTCCTCCCGCGGCCACCGTACGGAAAACAATCACCCCAACAATTTCAGCTGCGGAGCGCGCTCCTGCGAGCCGTGTAAATAAATTCATTCGGTTCTCTGGTCGCCGAGAAAACTCCAGCAGGCGCGGGCGCGGGCAGGGCATATTGAAAACGGGGCGGCGCGGCGCGCGGAAGAGTCTAAACGAGTGGGCGTCGGCGCGAGGCAGGGCGATCCTGGCGGAGGGGGAGGGGGAGGGAGAGAGGGGGGAGGGTTGTTTTCCGCGCCGCCTCGCCACCCCCGACCATGAATATGCATCGCCGCTCGCAGAGGTCGGCGTCGGGGGTGGAAGAGACGACTGAGAAAGGTGAAAGCGGTAGTTGGGTGGCGGAGCGGTTGGTACGTGATACGTGGTCGGTTGAGTTCGCTACGAGACGGCATTACGATTGGGTGGAGCGACTCAGATCGGGAGATTCTAGGTAATTGATTGATTGATTGGTAGTGATTCCGGGCGCGTCAAATACAGAGGTAACTTATCCCGCAAGTGTAGTGCATGTCTTTTCATCTGGATGTGGCGGTGATCGTCCCATCGCTGGATGGCAGCATCCGGGCCCGACCTACCGTTGACTAGCGGGGTTTTCCCTAACCAGGTATCTCCCACCAGCGGGACAGCGCCCCAGCCGGGACAAGCTCTAAGCCCCCGACCGGTGTCCCAACCTATGTGGTAGTGCATATTAGTGTAAAGTGTGTGTGTAAGCGGTGAGGCTAGGACAAGGAAGAGGAAGGAAAGATCACGCGGGTCCGTGGCCCGTTTGTTAGGGTACTGCTCCGGCATTCGCCTGGCGTTGATGGGAGAAACCACGGAAAACTACCGATCAGAGCAGACGAATTCTCCTCCAGACAGCGACTGAATTCGACCTAGCTGACAAGCTAGTGTTCCATCGCCGTCGGGACTCGAACCTGAGACTTCCCGGTCAGAGGCACTGCAGTGACATCAGTTGATGTACTGAGCCACCTCTCCCGGTGGAAGATCCTCAGGATTGAGCCTCAACGTTGGAGGATTTTCGACAGCAACTGTGTACCTATGTCACATTTAGCCGGTGTCAAGAAAGGGGATTCTAGCGAATGGCTTGTCCGATCGGTAGTTTCCCGTTGTTTCCCCGAACAACAACGGGTGAATCCCGGAGCAGTACCCTACGAAACGGGCCAAGGTCCACGCGCGACCTTTCCTTCCTCTTCCTTGTCCTTGCTGCAACCCGTACTTAAATACACTTACACTTACGTATACTACGCCACTGCACATATCGGGATACCATTCGGGAGCTTAAATCTTGTGTCGTGTGTGGCGGGGCGGTGCCCCGCTGGGGAGATGCTGGAAAGCAGGAATCCCCACTAGCCGACGTGTAGGTCGGCGCCGTATCTCACAATCCCCCGGTGGGGGGACACCTCCACCTCTTAGGATAAAAGTTTCACTGCACAAACGGCACTAAAGGTCGAAGCAGTTTATGTGACCGGAAACATCAATCAATCACACACGAAACAAGAAAAGACGGAATCTACAGGTGTAGGATAAAAACACCCGAAGTGGCCATCGTTACGACCGGGAGAGGTGGTAGACGGATTGTACGACAACACGTTTCGAGGGAATACCAGTTGGAAGCATTGAGCTTGTCCCGGCTGGGGAGGGAACACCATTGGGAGAGATACCTGGGTGGGGAAATCCCCCACAAGCCGACGTGTGTCGGCGCCGGATCTCACCATCGAGTTGGGGAAGAACACTATCAACTCCCGTAAAAACCATGCACTATCCTTACGGGTCTAATGATCAAAGCACAATAGTTGAAATGCCCGGAAACACGTAATACTCATTGACTTGGTATTCCTATCGCGGCAGAAGACCGTTTCAGATACAGTAGTGCCCAAAAAAACTGCATCACCTCGCTCACAGTTGTAATCTGCATTAAAATCCTGAAAATACAGCACTTCGTTAACAAAAATCGAGTTAAATATGAAGGTAATAGTATCAGAAACATCACATGATCTACATAAAATACATGGTTACCTATTTTTGAGAGCATATTGGATATGGAAAATACAGAATGCCCATTTACTGTAGGTGATGCGGTTGTTTTGAGCACTGCTGTAAGTCTCGGAGCCCCAAAGAGTGTCCAAAGTGTGTCCGGAGCGGACGGTGCCTCGGAGGCAGCGGCGCGGAGAGAGGAGAGTCCGGGGGTGTTGTGCAGTGGAGGAATCCGGCGACAACACAGGAAGCAGCGGCGGCGGGCGACGGCAGCGGGGGCGGCGACGGGGGCGGCCAAGGGCAGGGGCGCACTGGCCCAAAATGACCCCAAAGGCGCACATAAAAAGCTAACCTAGTGTTGTCAAGGCCGATGCCACGAGCGGGAGTCCGTGGCGCGAGTGCCACGACGAATTCGCCCCTCCAGGCAGCCAGCTGTTGGTCGGAGAAACGAAAACTACCGATCAGAACAGCCAGACTCTAGTATTCTCCTCCAGGCAGCGGCTGTCTTTGGCTAGCTATCTTCCTAGTGTCATCGTGACTCAAATCCTAGGACCTCACGAGCATGGTCACTGCTGAGTCAGCGGCAACGCCAGCTCTGAGTTAAACTCAGCAGCTCAGAATATTTAGATGTTTTCGTGGTGTAGTGATGTGGTTGATTCATTGATTGATTCCGAGCGCTAAGGTCGTTGGTCCCGTAAGTACAGTGTATGTGTTTCTCCTCGGGAAGTGGCGGTGTTCTTCCCCCGCTGGATGGCGAGATCCTATTGTCGGCTAACGGGTTTTTCCCTCAACCACGTATCTCCCACCAGCGGGGCACCGCCCCAACTGGGACACGCTCCCAGCTCGCGACCGGTCTCCCGGCATTGACTGTGGTGAATTTACAAATAAAGGCAGCGGGAGCTTGCCCGGTGCCCGAGATCGCTAAAACAGTAGTGCCATAGCGATCTCGGACCGAAGGGTTGCGCTTCTCGGGCATGGTTGTAAGTGTTCGTCCTTTCGCCCCCCTATCATCACCATATCGTTTCATCCTCGTAGATACCACAACGTTCAAATCCCAATAGTGGTCGTTATTGACCTAGACGTTGATACGGCCTTAAATTTAAATAAAAAGGCAGCGGAAGACTTACGACATACGTGCTTTGCCAGAATGGCTTACCCCAGCACTTGTACTTTATTAGGGGGCCGAAGCCCCGAGGTGGGCACCTGGGCGCTAGCCTCTATCCGCACCGTCCTTCGGTGTACAAGTACACCCTCAGACTATCATCCGGATTCCGCCGGAACGCAGTTCGCCCTCACGGCAACCTCCTCATTCAATGTGTGGGTAATGAGCCACCCTGCCAGCTCAGAGCTACTAGCAATCCGGGCTAGTACCGGAGTCAACATTGCCTGTATGACCGTGCGGCACTCACATGCGCAGGGACACCAAGTCCCTCCTCTTTGCGCAGAGTATTGGGCCACAGGCAGCAGAAGACAGGGCGGCGTGCGCTTATGGACCACTGTGGGCGGAGGTGTGGTTGAGGTGGGGAGGGGGGGAGGGGAGGGGCGGGCGGCGTCTGGGGTGCAAGGCCGTGTTGCGTGCGCGCGCCCTCTTGCGTAACCCCCGCCCCCCCCCGTCGCCTCGGCGGGAATGCAGGGCACCCGGTCCCGCTCCGTGGTCGCGCCGCACCGCCCCGCGCCGCCACCCAGCGCGCTTCCACTTCCACCTCGCTACTTCGTCTCCCCCCTTGGTCTTTTCCCACGCGACATCTTCTTATCGTCCACTTCATCTTCTTGTTCGTCGTCCACTTCTTCATCTTGTTCGTCGTCCACTTCTTCATCTTCTTGTTCGTCGTCCACTCATCTTCTTGCTCGTCGTCCACTTCATCATCTTCTTGTTCGTCGTCCACTTCTTCATCGTCTTGCTCGTCGTCCACTTCTTCATCTTCTTGTTCGTCGTCCACTTCTTTATCTTCTTGCTGGCCGTCCACTTCTTCATCTTCTTGTTCGTCGTCTACCATTTCTTCTATGACCTCTACGGGTTTTTTTCTTCGTCTCTTGGTCTTTTTTGACTCGACATCATCTCTCCACTTCATCTTCTTATTCGTAGTCCACTTCATTTCTTCAATGTCCTCTACGTTTTTCTTCTTCACCTCTTGGTCTTTTTGGACTCGACATCTTCTTGTTCATCGTCCACTTCATCTTCTTGTTCGTCGTTCACTTCTTCATCTTCTTGCTCGTCGTCCATTTCTTCATCTTCTTGTTCGTCGTCTTCATTTCTTCTATGACCTGTACGGGTTTTTTTCTTCGCCTCTTGGTCTTTTTCGACTCGACATCATCTCGTCCACTTCGTCTTCTTGTTTGTAGTCCACTTCTTCGTTTCGTCTGTGCCCTCTGCGTTTTTTTTCTTTTTCGCGCGATATCATCTTTTCTTGTCATCTTTTTAACTCATTTTCTCATCGTGTGCTTTGTTTTCTTTTTCTTTTCTTCGTCCTCTGCATTCTGTTTATCTCACTGTTCGTTTACGTCTCATTTTTTCTTTCTTAATTCTCTTATAGTGTGTAGTTTTCATAATCTTCTGGAACCTCTTTCCTTCTTCGTTTCCCTTCTTCGTCATTTCTTTATTTGTTAGTATATTTCTTCTTTTTCCACTTCATAAATTTTATTGGCGATCGGATATTGGCGATCGGAACAGGGAAGTAGTTCTACGTTTTTCCTGACCTAAAATGATGTAAATAAGCCTTAATTATCCTAATTCCTTAAATTTGTTTTAGTGAGGTTTGAAGGGGAATATCCATTTTAGAATAATATTTTACCCCTCAATTACAATATTATCAAGTATTTTAAGGTGTTTATATAAAGCTTATTAGTTCATTTGCAAACGATATAATTTTATAACATTGTTTGGGGAATTCTAAATTAATGGTCACCAATTATGTGCGCAAAAACTTATAATTAAAAGTGCGTAAATATTGTTGGCCCTGCGCACACTGACTCTTACATTCTTTGTGCTTTGGTGTATTTTATAAGTTTAATACGGACGTAATGAGGATTCTAATATAATTTCAACGAACATTCAGGGCTCGGCTGCCAATCAGTAAAATACTCGGCAAGTTCACAGACAATAAACGTCGAGATAAAAATGTTGAAATTCAATAGTGTGCTTCGATTTCATTTCATCGAACAGAATGAACTTACTTTCAATTTTTTTACTTCAGCCCGCTCTCAGTTGCTTTCTGTTGTTAATTAGTGGAATGGTATGTGCCGACCTGAGTGACCGAGATGGCTAAACAGTTTTTGTTCAAAGGGCCGTGAGTTCGAATGTCGCCTTGGGCGCAGAAGTCTGCTTGTGTGTTGTGGCACGGTTGAGCCACCACGTACAGTAGTGCTCAAAGAAACCGCATCACCCAAAGAAAATGGACACTCTGTATTTTTCTAATTCAATATGCTCTCAAAAATTGGTAATCATATATTTTATGTAGATTATATGATGTTTCTGATACCATTCCCTTCATAACTCACTCGATTTTCGCCAATCAAGTTGTGTATTTTCAGGATTGTATTGCAGATTACAACGATTAGCGAGGTGATGCGGTTTTTTTGAGCACTCCTCTACTACCTTTGAACCCTCTTTCTTCCATTCCAGAGCGGTCTGGGTGGCGCAGGGGCTTGAGAAATTGCGCCTAAGGACACATTACATCCCGGGTGTGGGTTGGAATACCGCGTAAGGCATGGAAAGTGTGCGTTGAGCTTTTTTTAACCGCAGAAGTGGTGTAACGGTTAGCCTATCGCACTGTTACACCTAAGTTTGCGAGTTCAAATCCGATCATAACCGTGTAGTTTTAAGATAAAAAAATATTTCGGAGAGAAAGTGAAGCCGGCTGATGTATGTTGTAGATTTAAAATATTCAAAATATCCTCGAGATTAAAACAAGCCTCTGAGCTAAATTCAAATCACCTGTCTATTCGTCCGAATGATACCTTCTTTCTCTGCTTGCACGCGAAAGAGCAAGCCTGATCCCATGAACCTCGCCACTTAAAGTAAGGCAAGGCATTTGGGGTAACTTAGACCATGCACCACTTTAATAAATTATTGTTAAATGAAATATTGGTGTTTGTATTTTTAATCGCTTTAACCATTAGCCGATTGAGGCTAATCGACCAACTCGATTAATGGTTAAAATAACTGAAAATACAAATGCCATCATTTAATGTAACAAACATGTATTAAAGTGGTGCATTGTACAAAGCGACCCTCCATGGTCTAAGTCATCCCAGGTGACTGTAAATGATCTGAAATGAATTTAATTGTGGGAAAATGTACACCCGTAGCTCACCATGTATTACCCTTGAACCCTTGAACTTGAACTTCCTATCCTTAATTCCTTCCGTTGTCCTGGAAAGCTGTTTGTGCAGGATAAGACCAGGTGCGCCAAGTAGGAGCTTATGGGCCTCAGCGCCATCTCCAAGTAACTCGACTTCCTTTCCTTGATAGGACAGAGCGCGAGGGGCTCACGAACCACGCTCGTCCAACTGTACGTGCAAATTCACTAGCCACACCGATTCGACGGAGGAACGGCTCGGTAGCTGCAACTGGATGGATTGTTCCTGGGAACGTCACCTGGTCATTAAAACTATTTCTGTCGTGTTTTTTATCCCTGAAGCTGGCGGTATTCCTCTCCAGCTGGATGGTGAGATCCGGCGCCGCCCTACACGTGGGCATGCTGAGAATTCTTCCTTCATGTATCTCCCCCAGGAGCCGCGGTGGCTCAGTGGCACTGGCTTCCTCACCTGAAGACCCAGGGTCAAATCCCGGCGTATGCTGGGATTTTATCTGGTGCTTTTTATTCAGGGTAGTTCTGGGATCGACTGAGCCTCCTTTCCAAGTGAGTACCAGGATCCTTCCTGGTGAAAATGGCGGCCGGAGAGTTGTGCTCGCCGTACAACCTCCCCCTTGTGCCGACGGCAACGAAAAGGTGGAGCCCTACCTTCACTTCTCCTATAGGCCTCATCGGCCTATGTGCAATTGCACAGGGGTACCTTTTCTTTTTTGTATCTCCCCTAACCGGGTACCGCCCCAGCCACAAGTTCTCAGCTTCCGACTGGTCTCTCGACATGTGTAGTGCGTGAACGTGTGTGTGTGTGTGTAAGGGGATAAGGGTAAGGGGAGAAGAGGCGAAAAAAATCGTGTGCAGTCCATGGCCTATTTGTTAGAGTACTGCTCCGGCATTCGCCTGGTATGGAATGGAAAAAACACGGAAAATTACTGATCAGATAAGTCGGCCGCTAGATTTATCCTCCAGACAGAATACAACTTTGCTATGTACGAGTGCTAGTGTCGAAAACCTCCCACTGTTGGGGGTCGAATCCCAGGACCTCCCGGGCAGAGTCGCTGTAGAGATAGCGATGAGCTAAACTGGTCAGTGCTGTACCTGCAATAAAAAGTCTCAGCTGAAGGAGGAATGTCGGAATGTTTGTAGGCAAGTTCAAAGACAAAAAAAGAATGCAAATATACTATTCGGAAATAACTCCCTAGGTCATCCCACTTCAGTAAGAATGGAATTTTCTGGAATACATAGGTCAGGGATAATAGCAATCAGAAATTGAAGTAGTTAGAATTTGCCTTTTTTTTATAAACTCTGTCTCTTTGTTAGGTAAGATAGCATTGTTTGTATTTTTTTCGAGAAACACAAGTTGTCATTTTCCTGAAAGAGTTTCGTTTATTCTTTTCTCTCCCGAGAACAATTCTTTCGTTCCTTGATGAAATTATTGTGCTGACGAAAGCTCACTGGTTCCATGTTAAGCTCTACTTACTCCGGTTCTTTGTTTAATGTGCATATCTTAGTGAGGTTATATACACCAACCTCGGATTGCCAACAAGATGTTCATGAGTAACAACGAAACGTTACAAGGGAAATGAATTAATGATAAGGTTTACGTGTTTGTAGAAATGTAATTGAGACTTATTCTATGTTTTTTCCTATGTCAAAATCTAAAGATGTTATTGGTGGTGATTTTCAATTTTGCACTAAATTCATTCCGTTCGCGTTCTGACCAAATCTCATTCTAATGTCATTCGCTTTGTTTAGAAGCACTATAATAAATAGGATATAACATCTCAAAAATCTGTATTAATCTATTTTTCAAGGATTACATTTTCACTAGTTCCTGCTTGTAACAACAAACCGCCCATTTCGGGGTTGTGAACTTCCAACATTTTCCCCTTCCATACCACACTTCTTCCTTTTTCTTCCCTTTACTCGAACGTTTCTTTATGATGTCTGTTTTATGGCAATCATTCTATTAGTTCTAGGCACAACTTACAGTCAAATTAATTGTTCATGCTTATTTTTTTATTCACTCTAATAAGCTTTCCTCGTACATCCCTTAATAAACATTAAATACCCCGTTTCGGAGGCGTGATTCCTGCAAGCATTTCGATATCCCTGGGTCTGACATATTAAGTATTAGATCAGTTACCTTTCTCTGAAGGGGGCTGTGAATAATGGAGATAGTGACCAAGTGCCTTCTGGTTTGCAAGATATTAATCGCCGTTGTTCTGAACATATTGTGCTCTAATGAAAAATGGTGTAGACAATAGACAATAGCCTACACTTAACAAATGTCTGGCCGAGTAAATTGAATTTCTAAATCAGTCTCCTTAACAAGAATATAGTAATTTAGACGAGTAATAATACCCTTCACATAAGGGTCAAAGAAATTACTGACTGAGTTAAGTGGTATCCTAAATTTTAACCGGAAGACATCTCAAAGCAAACTAACAATTTGTTGACAATTTAAAATCATTCAAAATCCCTTAACAAATAAATTTTGATATCATTACAGAGATCATTCTTAAGTTATTAATTCATTTACTAGAGATAATTTTAAAATCATTAACATCTTTAAATGCCATCTAATATATGATTGTCTATCCGTATAGTAAAATTCACACATAACATAAGCAAAGGCGTTCGCATTTTAAAATAAAAAACGACCAATTGCATTTCTGGAACCTCTAATCCATTAACCATTATTTATTTACATATGGCATTCTACTTTTACAATAATTTTCAGTTCTTTTGAATTCTTGAAATTTATTTTGAGGGGTTGCAAGAGAGTTGGAATCCGACTTTGGTACATTTTTTCGGTGTAATTTCTTTATTTTCGATATTAATATTAATAGTTCTTGACATGTAAAAATTGTAATACGGCAAAACGTGTGATGTCTCTAACAGTCGTTTAGCGCTAGCGTTTAAACTGTTCGTAGAATTTTATGCTCATAAAACGGGTGCAGGCACCATTTTTATTAAACTGTCTGAATTTTCAAAAATGATTAATTTTAAAATGTTAAGGGCGTCTTCCTAAAAGTACTGTGTAAAAGATATTTCTATTAATGAATTCTGTTCTTCGAAATCAATCCTAAAATAATGTCGCATAAAAGCTTTTGAAAATGTGTGTTGCACGTATACATCTTTGTTTTTAAAGCTTCTAGAATGTTGTAATGCGTCCTCGACAATTCGGTACAGTGGATGTGCTCATAACTTCCTAAATCTAAGTACATAAGTTCGAAGCCCAGGACTGAGATTCCCATCCATTGGGGAAAAAAATTGCAGATTCGAAACACAATTTCGGGTTCCAAACTTTTTGCGGATTAAAGTAGTAGTGAAATACTAGGTAATCGTTACAAATAGTCTGAGAAAAAGCGTACTGTTGTAGCACAACTTATTTACTTAATCTGGAGGACATTTTTCCCTGATGAACACAATTTTCTCCTTGGAGACCCCGCAGTGTACGTTTTTTGAGCCCCGGAGACCCATCTCCACTCCTTTATTAACGTACGTTCAATTAAGCATAAATAATAACGAGCGTTGATAACCAGAAACGTATGCTCCCATGTAATAAAAACTATTTGGCATCGAAAAACAAGGTACAGATTTGCTATAATAGTCCTGTTGTCGAAATAAACCGACCGAGGTAGCTCAGGGCATAAATTGATGACACTGCAGTGCCTCTGACTGGGAGGTCTGACAGTTCGAGGCCAGATGACGGCAGGATATTCGTCATTAGCTAGATCTTGGTCGAATTCAGCCGCCGTCTGGAGGAGAATGCTTGCGGCCGGCTGCTCTGATCGGTGGTTTTCCGTGTTTTTTCCGATCAACAACAGACGAATGCAGGAGCAGTACCCTAACAAACGGGCCACGTACCGCGTGCGAGCTTTCCTTCCACCTCCTTGTCCTATCCTCATCCCTTACATACACACACACACTTACACTAACATGCACTACACTACCATGCACTACACTACCATGCCGGGAGACCGGTCGGGAGCTTAGAGCTTGCCCGGACCAACCCCGCTAGTCGACGGTAGGTCGGCGCCGGATCTCACCGTCCAGTTGGGGAAGATCACCGCCATCTCCCGAGGAAGAAACACCCACTACACTTAAGGGTCTAATGACCTCAGTAGTTGACGCGCCCGGAATCCCTAACAACCAACCAATCAACTAATCCTTTGGAGTTTCCGTATCCGGGCCTGGCGGTGACGGCAGCGACGCCGCCGCGGGCTGCGGTGGCGACGATGACGGCGGCGGCGGTGGCGGTGGGCCCGGGCGATGTCGCGATGGCGCGGCGCTGATGCGAATTTAATGGTGCGCGCGGATGAATGCCGCGGCGGTGATCGCCACACGGCGTCGCGACGTGACTCGGAGCGTGCGAGTAACTGGTCGCCATATGAGCCCCCCCCCCTCCATCCCACGGGGCGACCTTCGCCCATGCACGACACGACACGACTCGACACGGCACCGCGCGGCACGGGCCCTAATAGCACCGGCCCTGCCCGCCGCCGCCGCCTCCACGCCCAGTAAACGACCCACGGCGAGACATCGGCCTCCTGAAATAGTCGTGCGCGTAGTGCAATCAGATCCTAATTTGAGGTTAGGGCGCCCCTAGACAAAATGGCCGCGCTAATTTGAGGTTACGTCAATGCCCTAGGCAAGATTTCCGCGTGTAGTTCGTCTATAATTGGAATCGAAATGTGTTCGTCTAACGCGGTGAGGAACAGTATGGGAATGAATAATGTTGTATACTTAACTAAATAAACGTGAGTTTTCTCAGTTCGTTACTCCTACGAATATACCGACGTACTACGATGTACTCCGCTTAAAACCGCCTTTTTTTGTCCGAAAAGAAACATTCCTAGTGTACTTTAATTTTGACAATCTGTTTGTTTGCTTGTTTTTACTGAATTATTTCCAAAAAATGTGTTTGCAAGTACAATTATTTTACATATTGTTGTACTGAGGTTGTATTGTATTGTAATGTATAATGTAATTTTGGAGATTCTTTCAGTTATATCGTCGAATCTTCATTGAATTCAGTATCATCAGGGCATAAGGGAAGTACTCTAATAACCATGGGTTGATAAATATTGTACTGATTATTCCCTTGTGAAACGTATTTTGTCATATAACTCTACTCTATGAAGGATTATTGGTCTCATAATTGAGTAGTGTTAGTTATAAGTTGAATATTTATTAGTGTAGCATCTTATTTTCACAATCCTGGCACTTATTTTTGTAAATTATAAATGTTCCTAAATGTTCACTTCCTTCACATTTTTGTATATTACTAATTTGCCAAATCTTTATCTAATGACTTCTAGTGTTTAATTAAATTCCTATATATTTGCATATCTTGAAACACTTACCGAATCTTTCTTAGAAATGCAAGCACAGTTTCTTTGAACAGTTTTTTTTTTACTGCAGGCATTATACATTATCATTTCTTCACTCATCAAGCAACATCAAAATAAAACCCAATATTTTTCATTTTCTGCAATCCATTATATTTAAGTTTTTCGGAGCGCTAAAAAAAATACATAACTTGGTCCTTTGTCTACCTACCGGAATCTTGACTCCTCTATCACTTTTCCATCACCATAATTGTGTCTACTAATGAAGCTAGATATCCTGCATGCATCCCGCCCGGACTGGCGCCACATGTGTGCTAAATTAGTCTGTATCCGACAGGTGGGCTATTCGAATGCTCCTCCAATTACTACCTTCCGCTTCCCGCCAATAATGGGTGAGTCGGTGATTCATTCGTTCTCGATTCTACGAATCTCATTTTTGAATCCCAGCAGGTGTCGGTATTCAATTCCGAAGTACTAATCTTGCCACTGCCATGACTTGACCTTCACTGACATAATAATCGTACAATAATACATCTATATCAAGGAGTAGATTACAGTTGGTTTCGGGTGGGCGTTAATTTTATTTCAGGCGAAATAATGGGAGTCAGTATGTACCGCTTCACCTTCTGGTGAACACCTGTTAGTCACAGGTTGATCGCTGACTTGGTATTGTCAGGTGTGCTGTATAATAGGAATATTATTTGACGGATAGAATTGAGTTCGAATCAACCACATATCTAAGATTTATTAATCTAAAATTTAAATCACGATCATCAAACGTATAATTGTGGAAAGGGAATTTATAAAACAGAATTTAACTTGCATAATACTTGAACCGTAACATTCTCCCGCACATTTCCAAAGTATTCCTACAGGATACTATTTAAATGAGTTATTCAATGTTTTCTCACCATTTACTTCCAATTAGCTTTCATTTATATTAAGAATAATACAGTCTTGAGGTACTGTTACTTTACAACTCTAAGTATAGTGTATAATCTTCGGATGGTTGTAAGAAATTAAGTAGCATAAGTTTAATGTTCTTTTTTTCCTGCCTCTCGTTTCATTATCTCCATGAACATCACTCTCAATTTTTCCTGTAATTCATCATTCACACATCTCATTGCTTCCGTTGCTAACGCATCGTAGCGAAACCTAATCGCTTAAAGCTCCTCAGTTCGTAGATAATCCTAATGTTTAAGACGATTTCGAATTTACTTTACTCTGAAATATGACGGCGCTGTTGACACTATCCGAAAGACCGAATAAGGATCACACAAATACTTAAACGCTAGAACGTTTGAATTCTGAAATCTCCAGATTATTCTAATCAGACTGGACTATCTGCATGAAATATTTTCTGAGTTGCAAGAATTGTCGTGTGGGAAAATATACACAAAACAATAGAATAATTGACGACGAATCATAATTTTAAAGTCCGCACATTTTATGTTCAAACAAGCGGACACTAAGTGTGACGTTTACCCACTGCTCACATCAAACACGTACGCCCCCAAGGAAAGTATCGAAAGCAGGTCACACCACCCGAGTTCGTGAAAAGCCGCCAGGAATAATTACAAGTAAAATAGAACATTCGATATTCGAATTATAACAGAATGAAATATTTAAAAAGTACAATTAAAATAAGAAATAATACAACATACAGGGTGGAGCACCTAAGTTGTCCACAGCAAATATCTTGAAAACGGTTCGAGGTATCGAAATGCTATTTGCGCCATGTTGTTGCAAATGATGGGGCATATAACATACTTCAGCAAGGTCAGCTGTCCTTGCGCGCTACAGCGTAGCATTTACCAAGTTCTAATTGCACTGTTTTTGCAACACGTACTTTTCAAATATTAACAATATTTATATCATTGCATTGCATTTTCAAAGATCTTTAGAATGATAGAGAAAAAAATATATACTTCCAAATAAAAAAACCAAAGTTGTGTCAATATCTCTAAAGTTACATACGTTACAAACAAGAAAACGAAATATGTTATTTGCCCCATCATTTGCAACAACATGGCGCAAATAGCATCTTGATACCTCGAACCGTTTTCAAGATATTTGCTGTGGACAACTTCGGTGCTCCACCCTGAATTTAAAGTATGATTCGGAAATCACAATTTGGAGGACCACAAATTTTACTTAGCGGACACCCTGCTAAAACGTTTACCCAACGCTCAAACCAAACACCTACGCCCCAGAGGAAAGGAAAGAAAGCAGGTCACACCACCCGAGTGCGTGAAAGGTGTCCAGGAACGTACGTGCCGTTAGGCCTATTCTCTGCGAGTATGTAACGCATGAGTCATTCACTCACTGCCTCCCGGCACGGTCGACCCGCCACACGCACTCAACACGCGACAGCTCTGGTTCCCGTAAATTTGATAATGACGACGTGATGGGAACAGCGGAGCAAAAAAAAAGCAAGACAAAGAGTCGGAGACGGCAGGATAGGTAAGAAAGGGCAAAATGGAAAACATACTCGCAATTACTGTGGACAATGCTCGGTGCTCTTTCCTGCGCAAAGCGTTCCTACCTCAACAGGAAACGCGCGGAGGAAACGTATGACCTGTGCGTGTCCCATGTGCGCGTTTCTGACAATAGTCTTCGTGATCATTTGCTGTGACAATGACGCCCATTTTAACACATGTGTTCCGTGAACACATTTTTCCGTCCAGAAGCCTGAAGAGCGTGCTTTTTGCAGGATGTTTAGAGGGGGCGTCTGCAATTACACGCCTCTCGCAGGAAAACTCGCACGTACTTACGTTACGAATAAGGGTGACATTTTTGACACGTTCTGGAATAATTGAGTGTCCTGGTTCGCGAAAAGGTTGATTTGCGTCTGTATAGTTTCGTTAGCTAAGTGACGTTTACCTATAGATCTTTTTTATTGTTGATATAAATATTTACATCAGTTTTTAAATTAGAATACTTTTTAACAAACTATTTGCAAATAATAATAATAATAATAATAATAATAATAATAATAATGTGTGGTATAGGAAATGGGAATAAAATTTTATTCGGTGGATTTACATATTTTTGGGGGCACCCGAGGTCTGATCATTCTATTAATAATGTACCGTGTGTACGCTGGAAACGTCGGTAAGAGAACCTCATTGCTCCAAATTTGCGTTAAGGAGATACATGTGAGTAGCTATGTAATGAAAAAGTTATCTCCATTAAGAAAGAAAAGGAATTTCTGTACACTATTTTCCTTTTAGATTCACTTTAGGTTATGAAACAAGTCAGCATGCAATAGAATGAGAACGAATTATTGCTCTTTCTTTGAGAGGTTTATCCCGTTTACCCGAGGCTGTTAAGTTTCACTGCTAAACGTAAATATGTACTTGCGTCATTTACTACGATGAAATCACTAAATGACGAAATTCTATTTCTGAAAAGAAAATACAGGAACACTAGATATGTTTCTCACACATTACTATTCACTTCTCCGACAATAACTGATCTTACAAATTAGCACACAATCCGTTACAAGAAAAAATTGTCATTCTTTACTCTCAATATTCCTATGCAAATCCATAAAACGTGAGTGCGATAAAATCACAATTATATGCATCCAATTAAGAATCACAACATTGCATTAGCAATAAACTAGCTATGTAAGGACTGAGTCAGCTTATAGGCTCAACCATCGCAAAAAGTGCCATGAAATATTGAGTTTCAACAGATGTTTTACCTTTCCTAATAAATTCCAAGAACGGTAGAACAGATAGAAATGAACGTTTTTGCTTTGATGAATGCACGTTATTTGCTCTTTGGAAAAAACGCACGATCAAGACGCGCGAGATTCCCGAGAAATTACGCACACCCACAAAAAGATCCTCGGAGCGTCTACTTGACATTCCCTCTTATTTCTATTTGGCGTATGTATAAAATCAAAAGAGACCATTAAAAATATGTCCGTTAAAAATATTTTATTTTTTACTGATATGTTATTACCTGTTATTGCATTCGATATGAAGTTCGATATACACTGCATAACATACCTGGATAGAGAGGATCGTGATTACTAGGGAATTTTTTTTTATTCAACGAATATTTACAATCTATTTCAAATTTGAAATAATAAGTAAATACTATAAATGTATATTACAATAACAAACAAAATGAACTAGGGAAATATGAAAACAATTGAATGATGCTACGTGTTCCATCTACAAGACCATCTGAGTCAAGTTAACATTTAGTTAATGAGCTCTAATCGGTCAAGTGATTCTAATAATCGAGCGGGGACAGAAAGCCCAAGGGCCAGAAGCTTGTTTATTGCAATAAAAATAAAATGAAAGTCAAAAAGTCTGTCTAAAAAGTAGTGTAAGTCACGTGGTAAAAGTGATTATATTCTGCTCGTAGGATTGCGCCACTAGACCTATTTGCCTCTTGTCGCAGCCTTTCCTATTCGCAAAATAAAATTACACTTTTGCCACTCTTTATCATTAGACATCGGATGTTAACTCACTAAAAACTTACGCTTTAGGCGCCTAAAAAGGCACTAAAATGTTTTTAAATAGTCACCAAAAAGGCAATAAAAACAAAAGAGACCTTTGGAGGGGAAAACATTAATATATTTCACTACCGTTGCATCTAAAATTAGCCAATATCAAAAAAACAATATAACAAGTCGGCAGAATGAAGACACACCTCACGCCCGGCAGAGTTATAGATCCTAATGATAGGCCTACACTGCGCACTTCCCAGAAAAACATCTGGCACGGAAAAGTATACATGTCGGAAGTCGGGATCATCGCCTTGCCCTCTGACGTACGAGTGCTTTGATTACGTCGCAGAACTGCTCAGCGTTCACTTAAGCACCCACCGCTCAACCAAGTACGTGTATGTGTGTGTGTGTGTGTGTGTGTGTGTGTGTGTGTGTGTATGTGTGTGTATTGTGTGTGTGCGTGCCAAGAAATGCGATCTGAAGCCACTTTCGGATAAAAAAATCAATGTGATGCATAAACCCAAATGAAAGCTACAGTCTAGACAAAAAAATAGAGATTCTTTACCAATAGACAGCTAGGTATCTCCCATTAGGGTGGCACTGACTCAGACTTGCTTTGCTGAGATACATTTATTAATAATTCTCCACGGTACATTTTTGTATTTATCGGTTAATAAACGCATCGTCAACGGGTCAGACAAATATTCTCACTCCGTTTCAGACTCTTATTCCTCGCATCCGATAACTCTATCTCGAGCGGGGCGAGCCGCCAGCCGTGAAGTGGGCGGGGTGGGAAGACGCAAACACGTGGAGAACACTTCACCGGCTTTTCGAAAGCGAGAAATATGATTTTCAGAATACATGATTCTTTAAGTGTTTACAGAAATCAGCATTTAGCTAAGTCAAAGACTTCTTCTTGTAGTTGTTCTTCTCTTCCTTCTTCTTCTCTTTGTTGTTCTTCTTCTCTTCCTTCTTTTCTTCTTCTTCCTTTTCTTCCTTCTTCTCCTCTTTCTTGTTCTTCTTCTTCTCTTCCTTTTTCTTCTTTTCTTCCTTCTTCTCCTCTTTCTCGTTATTCTGCTCTTCCTTCTCAACTTTCTCGTTCTACTTCTCCCCTTCCTTCTTCTTCTTTTCTTCTTCTCTTCCTCCTTTTCTTCTCTTTTCTTATCTTCTTTATTATTTTACTTCTCTTTCTTGTCTTTCACCTTGTTCTCGGTGATCCGGCTAGCATCAATCAATGAATGTGGCAAGACAATAACAACCGGAGTTGCTACATCATGAAAGCGTGAAACACATAAATGTCAAGCAGACTACCTAATAAAACAATTATAACCTATAAGGATTTCCTGTGCTCAGATAAATTTATTACTCCCCCCCCCCAAATGATACTCCACGAAACTTTATTTAATAATTAATGTTTTTCAAAGAATTGTCACTCCGACCGGGATCCGAGTCTCCTGGTTCACGCCCAGTTGCTCCCGTCGCTGTCGGAGGTCACAACTTGATGTTTTTTACGTCCGCGGAACGTTTTTTACGTCCGAGCGTAAACTGATCCGAAATGGTGACGATATTGAAAATTGTTTATTTATTTGTCTGTTAATAAATATATCCATCCTCCACGTATCAGGCAAGTGTTGGTCCCCCGTGACATACCCTCTTCCTCGCGTCCGATTTCGCCGTCTCAAGCGGCGCGCGCGGGCGCGGGCCTCCGTCCACCGGCCGCTCCTCCGCCGCCGTGTGGTGGGCGGGCCGGGCCGGGCCGGGAAGGCGCGGTCGCGGGGAGGTCGGATGTTTTCCGCACGAGCCGTATCCGCCCGGGGCGAGGCGGCGGTGGGGCGGTCACACACCGCGCACTCACGTCCGAGCCAGCGGGCATGAGAAGCAGGCAGCCCGTGGCGGGAACAAAGTGGCCCTTCCCGCCGCCGCCGCGGCGCGCCGCGCGAACAATGAAGACTCGGGACGCCGCCGCCACGCCGACGTCGTAGCCACACGTAGCCCCTACGCTACGTTGCCGTCGCCTCCGCTGTCGCTGTTAAGGACTGGAACAACAGTGGCGGATCCGGGGGGGGGGGCATGCCCCCTCCCAAAAAACGCCTAGAGTTACCTTCTTCCGTACGTCTTCTTTCATTTGTTACCTTCTTTTATTTGGCAAAATTCATTTAATATTTATTTATTTATTTCAATTATTTATTAGAAAAATGTCATTAAAAATAGTATTGTATAGTATCATGTATGTACTACAAAATAATATAGTTTAATAACAAATATCTATTATTTAACAATAATCTATGATCGCCTGAATCCGCCTCTGTGTCACAATATTCTTGTTATGTGATTATTTATTTATTTATTTATTCACGCTTGGCCGTTGGCTCTCTGCGACCGCGGAAGACAATTACAATAGATATACTCGTAAAATATTTGGAGACCTGGGGCCCATAACATGCTATACCACATTTCTGATAAAATTGAAATATTAGTATATTTCGACGCCCCGTAGATGTACCTAGATGTTGGGGTTTTATTTTAAAGATTCACTGCAAGATGACAGTGATATTCGTAAATTAATGTTCTTTATCCATATGGGTAGACTGCAATGTCTAAACCTTTACACTTCGCTTTCTCAAAACTTAAGTATTGTGACATAGCATGTTATTGCCCCGAGGTCTTCATTTATAAGATGTAAGATATGAGAATATAGTTAACAAAATTCTAGTTTAAGATAAATAATGATTTTTGCTGTAAATTGATCATAAATCAGAAGACAATCATCGGTGTGTGTCTATGGACAGGGTCTATCTTTTTTTAATACGGTGTCCCCTATGTAAATTGGGAATATTTGATGTCTCCAATTATTTCATTTTCTCACGAATCCCGTAACTACATAACATACAGAAAACCTAGCCCCAATATAACTTGTGATTGTATTCTATTATTCGAATTTTTCTTTTCTCTGTTAAATTCGATACATTGAGAGTACCATTTTACAAGTTCTTTTCTTATTTTAAAGCACGTTAAATCAATTTCGGAAAATGATGCTGTGACGCCATTACCTTAGCCACATCTAGACTCATCAACGTTTGTGTCGTCTCCACTATCGTTATGAATAGTTCTTTAAATAAATAATCGTTTGATTAATTTTAAGAGGTGGCTTTTATTTGAATTATAAAAAATGAAGTTATTAATAATAATAATAAAAAACAAATTTTATGTGAAATTTTCGAGAGCATATGCGCAGAACCTCAGATGCATTCCTGTAATTTAAGATCAGCAAAAAATATTTTTTTGTACAATGGAACCTTTATGACTGTCGAAATTCAAAGACCGTGATATCTCGCATTATTTTCTTTCTCGCCTTCCTTATCATGTTCGCAAATCAAACAACAATAGATTCTATTATTCAGTGATTCAAACGTTTCCTGTTCCCGTCAAATTCGAGATATGGATGTGCCGTCCATCCACACGTTTCTTTTAACCTTCCAGCGAGCGAGCGGGCGTAAATGTTATGACAGTAGGGGATTTTTTTTTTATTTTCGGTCAGCTCATTGTTGGCAAAGACTTCTGCGTTCTTGGTATTCCGTGCATGTAACTTTAGTGATGGTTTCCTGCATCCATAGTTTTGTTTGCAAGCGATATTCAGTTTTTGTAACACTATTCGGGTAAGTGTATAGTGACATAACGTTTACGCTGCCGCGCCTGCGGTTGTTCTAAAATATTGTATTATAAATTGACCTAATCGAAATTTTGTGCAAAATGTCCAGAGAAAGAATTCGCGTGAATGAAATTCAGAATATTCTACAAGAGCTATCTGATCGGGAGGAAGATCATGCACTGGATAGAGATACTGACAGTGACCTGAATAGTAAAAATTTAGGCGAGCATCAGCATGATACCGGATCGGAACAAGATCTTTCTGATACTAAATACAAATGTTTATCAACGGATAGGTTTTTGATAGTAAATAGCATTCTTAGATATTATAATGCGACATAAAATTGCTTCGTTGTACAATTTCTTTTAGTCAAGAGTCATTGAATAACGTAAAATTTACAACACGCGCCTGCTGATGTGAAAATTTTACGCGCGCCCGCTGGAAGGTAAAAATAATCATGTGTATTATTTTGTAAATGTGCACATTCGCCGACACATCCTTTTCTTAGTGGAAAGGAAACTATTTTTTTACAAAATATTTTAATTTCGAACTTGTCAAGGAACAAGAAAATATTTGTTGTCGTCTCCAATCAAGCCTCCGTTGGTATCGTCTCTGCAATCTTAGTGAACGAAAAAAAAAACAAACAAACATCTGTTTAACGAAATATTGTTACCTTGAACACATCGTAATTCGAGCTCCAAGGCACGCTCGAGTCTTCACACGAGTTCTCCCTCGTCGTCATTCCGACCGTGCTTTGTCCGTGACAAGTTGTCTGCCGTGGCCGCTGCACCCTTCACTTCCCCACAGTGTTCCGCTCCCAGCAGTACGCCTCAGAACGCATCTCCTTGCTCACGCAGCGATTTGGAACGAAATTGCCCCGTGTCCAGAGAGAGATGGAGAGATTGGGACTATGTAAGGTCACGATTGTCCCTGAAGAATTTGGAATTAGAAGGCTCCATGCACAGAGACCTGACGAAAGACCTGAGATCTTAGAGTCACTAGCATCTCAATTGCTGAGACTATCTTGCAGAAAACCATTTACATTCTGCGTAGGTACCTGTGGGATTTATTCGTTGCTAGATAGGAGAAGTACTGAAGTTTCCGCTGCCTGGGGGTCGATTCTAGCGGCAAGCTGCTCTGATCGGTAGGTTTCCGTGGTTTCTCCGAATAATACCAGGCAAATGCCGTAGGCTGGATGGAATGGATCTTAGGAAAGATGTTAAAAATGACTTCTTGGCAATACCTAATAGGTCTAGGCGTTATTGCGTACTCTCATCATTTGCCTTCCCTCTCTTCTTCGAAATCACCCTTACCCTGGACCTACCATTCACCGTCATCCTTATCGTTTGCTCTCGCTCTCTGTTCTTGCCATGACCTTCTCGCCCTAACTCTAGCCCTCGCCGTATCCGTGTATCTTGTCCACACTCTTGTCCTCGCTCTCGGCCCCGCCATTGACCTTGCCCTCGCCCTTGACCTCACCCTCGCCGGCGCCCTCGCGTTTGCCCTGGCCCCTGCCTTCGCCGTCGCCCTTGCCTTCGCCCTCACCCTCGCAATCTCACTTGCCCTCACCCTTGTCCTTACCCTCGCCCTTGTCCTTGCCTTCGCCCTTGCCCTCACCCTCGCTGACGCCCTTTCCCTCGCCCTTGCCCCTGCCCTCACCCTCGCCGTCGCCCTTGCCCTCGTTCTCACCCTCGCCCTCACCCTAGCCGTCGCCCTTCCTCTTGCCCTTGTCCTCGCCCTTGACGTCACTCTCACCGTCGCCCTTGCCCTTGTCCTTGCCCTCGCCCGTGACCTCGCCCTCGCCGACCCCCTTGCCCTTGCTCTAACCCTCGCCGTCGCCCTTCCTTTTGCCCTTGTCCTTGCTCTTGCCCTTACTCTCACCGTCGCTCTTGCCCTCGCCCTTGTCCTTGCCCTCGCCCTTGACCTCGCCCTCGCCGACGCCCTTGCCCTCACCCTCGCCGTCGCCCTTGCTCTCGTTCTCGCCCTCGCCCTCACCCTCGCCGTCACTTTCTTGCCCTTGCCCTCGCCCTTGCCCTCACTCTCACCGTCGCCCTTGCTCTCGCCCTTGACCTCGCCCTCGCCGACGTCCTTGCCCTCGCCCTTGCCCTGACCCTTGCCCTCGCCGTCGCCCATGCCCTCCCCTCCCCTCCGCGCCGCGCCGCTTCGCTCCGGCCGCCGCGGCGGCGAGGGCGTGTGCGCAGCCAAGGCCGCCTTTCGGGCGGGCGCGGGCAGCGACCCGCGGAGATTTCGTTTTTTACGACTTCTTCTTCGTGAGGAAACGAGTGCGTGGAGGCGTGCGGCTGCGGGAGCGCGTGCGTGGTCCACGCACGCAGCAACCCGTTGGAGACACGCATGTCACAAGCGAGAGCGATGCTCGCGCGCACCGCAAGGCTCAAGCACACGCCCTCGCGTTTGCCCTCGCCCCTGCCCTCGCCGTCGCCCTTGCCCTCCCCCTCACCCTCGCAGTCTCACTTGCCCTCACCCTTGTCCTTACCCTCGCCCTTGTCCTTGCCTTCGCCCTTGCCCTCGCCGACGCCCTTGCCCTCGCCCTTGCCCCTGCCCTCACCCTCGCCGTCGCCCTTGCCCTCGTTCTCACCCTCGCCCTCACTCTCGGCGACCTCACACCTCGGCGAAAGAGCAAGACGCTGATGGCACTCCTCATAAATGCAATCGGCTCTTTGTAATTCGACCGGCTGGCTCAAGGCAATAACTAGGGGGGGATTTTGATGACCAAAAATTATCAATAAAATGCTGTCAAAATGCATTTAAAATGCCCTAAAAGCAAAGAAAATGACGCAAAATATTTGGTCAATACCAGTTTAAATGAACAACTCAAGGTGTAGGATATGTTACTGATGTAATCGAGGCTTCTTCCTTTTGTTCGAGTGAATTCCGCTGGCAAAATTTTGGTTTGGACTGGACCAGAAAATCTTTGTCTTTAGTTATCGTGAAGTCCGCCGAACAGATATGGTGCTGAAGAAGTCACAGGAATCTTAGATTACATTCTCACAACTGCCGACAATACAATTTTTGAGCGAAGAAATTGAATAAGCTAGTCAGGAACTCCTATTCTCGTGAAAAGATTAAGCGCCTAATAGGGCCCACGGACTACCTAGGGCATTATGGAAGATTATAGCAGAGGTAGATACAAGGGCGGTCTGGATGGTTAAGCTTGGGGGGAAATGGACTCGACCCAGCCGAGCAACTTCTGATCCGATTATAATAAGTTGGTGATTGACAGTTGCGAATTGAAGGGAACGACGTTGACAGTTTGGGTACCACTGAACACGTGCTCCCGGGATACGAAAATAAACATTTGAAATAAATACTTATTAAAATAACCAAATCATACACTCATACTGTACGAAGCTACAGCTTCAGAAGTACAATTGTCAATAACCAACTTATTTTAATCGGACCATAGGTCGCTGAGTGCCTCTGAAGTTATCCAAGCGCGTTTCGACGCCAGTCGAATCGCAAAAACGCTCAGGCTCACTTGAGGAAATTAAAAAACGATACCACAACACTTTGTTTTTGGCCGGCTCCGCTCTGGTTAAAACTGTTCTCTTGCAAAATGACAATTTTTGAGATGTGACACTGATCGTGTGCCCCATGAAGTGAGAAAAAAATCCAGAATGAGCAGAACATACTGTTCGAGTTCGTGCGTACTGCTTTACTAATGAGGGAAAAAATCGAGGTCACGAGTCTCTACCCCCCCCCTCTCCCAGGCGAAAGTGTCCTTGGTTTCATTTCGCCTTGCAATCGTAAGAAATAATGAAAAATTGGAATTGTTGGTAGTCAAATGTAGTGTGTCGGAACGTTGCGGTGAAGTTTGAGAAAAAGTGAAGAAATCAACGAAAAATTTATATTCTCGTAATAGATCGTTGTGTGGAGGGGATCTGCAAGACGTACATTTTACATTCTAGAGAGAGAGATTTTGTTCGTTTGTAATTTCGTTTGTAACAGCGTCAGAGATTTACCACATCAAAGTAGTTAAAACGTCGTTCGCTCACATTCAAAACTAAACAAAACAAAAATATGAAATTTATTTTCTTCTCCCCTATCGAGGACGTGTCTGAATTAGTCTTACATAGAATAATGAATTCTTTTGATTGATTGACGAATGCCATACTTAGTTTTGAGAGTAAGCGACGAATGATTCGTACATTTTTATATTCTCATATTTCCTGGACAGTTGATTTCTGTAGTGGATGGCCTTTGTCTTATACTAAATGACGGGTTATAGTCCCATTACGGAAGGTGAAAGATGATAGGTAAACGAGTAGGAACAGAATAATAATTAAATTCGATATGTGGAGGTATGTTAAGGCAACCACTCTACAAACACATTGTGGAAACTCCAATACCTTACCCGGACTCGAAATTAGTACTTTCGTCTTCGCGTATTCTTCTCTGAGCGCAGGCGACAGAGCTGGCTTTTGTCTTTATGTTTTCCATTTTTCTGGGCAGGTAATGTTAGTGGTGTCTTCCCTTTGCCTTCACAGTGTAAAAGATTTCTTCCTGTAAAGAGATGTGTTAGCCAGTCAAACGAGGCTAATAAGTGGTGATCGAAGGGGGGAAAATCCCGGAGTTTTGAATCTTGGCATGATTTTGTGTTGCTACCTACTTTGTAACATACTGAAAATCATGAAGGAAGGGCCGGAATTTTTTTCACTTGATTTGTCTAATTGGACTGGGCTAAGTGACCTATCTGAAAGTAGGCGAAGGTTTCTTGAAGACTGTGCTGTGCTGAGGCCGAGGTTATGAGCTTTGGTAGAACTAATAAAGATTTGCCGTCTCCTTCGCATATGGGGAATAAAAATATAAAAATGTCTAGCAGTTGAGAAAACCTACTCGTGGTCAATCCGAAAATGCAAAGAATAGGCCAAACAAAAATGATTTTCGATGTGGAACACGCTACGAATTTTTTTTTTAAATGACAAGAATTTCGTGTATGAGAATACAACAGCTCGAAGTTTAGAATATGGTAATATGCACAGTCATAAAACAACTTTTTACTGTTCTCGTCAGGTGGTTCCACACTTTTGATTCAACAACACTCACGCATTTTTTTTTCTTCTTTTGTGCTGAACTGCACACGCCTCTACAAGCTTCAACTCCTTTTCTCAAATATGACATAACTCAATTACTGTGTTTTGTATCTCGCCGAGTCAACGTGCATTTTTTACTTGGCTTCTCAACACTTTTTTTCGTTCCTCAGTCCTAAACCGCGACGGTTCTGGTCGAGGGGATGTCACGACAGGAGCGGCCGACGTTGGTCGTATCCACATTCCGCCCCCCTCCATCACAGCCCCCCCCCGCATTTAGGCCCTACCGTGTTTACAGTGGCTTGGAGGCCCTCAGAGCATTATTAGTGGTGTCACGCCTCCCTTTCCCACTTCATTCGAATATAAAAATGGATCTCTTAAAATTGTCTACTTTTTTTCTTCTTTGTCTTCTTCTTCTGCCACTACAAGGATTAAGCCTAGTGGTCTGTTCAGATCCTCAATATACTGTACGTTATCACTCCATCTTGTTCTTGGTCTTCCAATATTTCTTCACCCGATCGGCATAAAGCTTGATTGGGCAGTGTCATTGTCCATTCGGGAAATGTAAGAGGATCCGTTGTATTGAAATCCTTCCACCCTTTCTAAAACATTGAATATCTAGTTGACGTATGTCTTCGTTTCTTTGATAGTCTAGTAAAGTAAAACAGCAACATTTCGTAAGAACTTCATTTCACACGTTCCAATATTTCTCCTGTCTGCTCTTTGGAGACCAGTTTTAGCAACCAATGATTTATAGAATTTTAATTGAGTTTGTCTTTGTGTCTTATTTTTTCGGATTGTTTCACAATTGGTTGAAATCTGCTTATATTCATATCTACATCACGATCGTGTAAATAGGACACATTGCAACCTTAATAGAAAGTTACGTGTTCTATGTTTTTATTAAAATTAAATATATATTTACTTTGTATATAAAAGTTTGGTATACTTTTACATACTATATGTTGGAGGTAGCTTAGTGTTTAGATACAAGATTAAAATAAATGTTCGATTATGTACTTCCAGAATAACGTATCTCAAAGAAACATATGGCAGGATTTTCGATATCTGCTAGGTAGCAGCATAGAGTTCAGTCGCTGTCCGGAGGAGAATTCTAGCGGCCGGCTGCTCTGTTCCGCAGTTTTCCGTGGTTTCTCCGATCAACACCACGAGAATGCCGCAGCAGAACCCTAACAAACGGCCACGGAGCGCGCGCGATTTTTCCTTCCTCTTCCTTGTCCTATCCTCACCCCTTACTTACATACATTTACACTTACATGCACTACACTACCACACATTCCGAGAGGCCGGTCGGGCGCTTATAGCTTGTCCCGGCTGGGACGGTGCCTGCTGGTTGGAGATACCTGCTTGGAGAAAACCTCGCTAACCGGCCGTTGATCGGCGCCGGTTCTCACCATCCAACGGGAAAGGATAACCGCACCTCCCGAGAGAGAGAGAGAGAGAGAGAGAGAGAGAACATGCACTACACTTACTGGACTAACGACCTTAGTAGTTGATACGCCCAGAATCACTAATCAATCAATAAATCGGGCTTATAATTCAAGAGAGAGTTCAATAGGTTTTTGATACGTTTTAGCGGCCTGAGAAATGATAGTGCAGGCAATCGGTGCATCGCTCCTATGAATCTCAGGGGATCCATGGAGCTCAAAGCCTACGCGACGCACACGTTTTATTGCATATTTCTTCTCCTTCTCCTAGTGGTTGTATCCAGACGACAACTGGTTACCCTTTACGTCCCGGTGGGACGCCCATACACTAGAAACCAACACACTTGCAAACTCTCTGATCTGGGGCCAGCAGAACGTGACGCCCCCCGCGACAACACGTACGTGAGAGACAAGGGACAAACAACCATGCCCAAGGCGGGACTCAAACCCGCGACCCTTCGGACAGAAACGCTGATATTAAATTAATATAATTTATGAATACATATTAATTTAACTTATTTATCGTACTTTCTCTCTCTCTCTCTCTCTCTAATTCAAATTTTCATGTGAATGTATTTGCAGAATGACAAGTTACTGGCGGATCACAGTGTGTTTTGTGTCACGTTTTGGGTCACCGCGAATCGCAACGGGAAAGCGGACAAGTGTTTGTGCACAGTCGAGCACCAAAGGTGCGCTGCGCCTCTCGCATGTGCCACCTATTTGTTCCCGGGAGGGAGGGTCGCGGCCCCGGAGGCGAACACCGCGACCTTCGAGAACGCCGCCGCCGTCCTTCCGACTGCCAACAGGATTAATATCCGAACGCGACCTCCGATAGATCTCCGCGTCTCGTGGGTCTTCCGCGTTAGCAACCTGAGAAGAGCGCCTCCCCCCCTTGCAGCCACCCACTATAAGAATAAAGAGATGCTGAAGAAAAGGAAGAAGAAGAAGAAGGATGTGATTAAAATGAAAGGAAGGATTAAGAAGGAAAAGGACGAGATTTAGAAGGAGGACGAGTTCAGAGGAAGAAGTACAACGAGATTTAGGAAAAGATGACGACATTTAGGAGGACGAGATTTAGACGAAGAACAAGAAGAACGTGATTTAGAAGAAGAAAAAGAAAGGGGAGGAGGAGAGAAGGACAAGGACGAGTTTTAGATGATGATGATTATATTTAGAAGAAGGAGGAGGAGGACGAGGAGGACGAGATTCAGAAGAAGAAGGGGAAAGACGAGATTCAAAAGAAAAAGGATGAGAATCAGAAGAAGAAGGACAAGATTTAAATGAAAAAGGACGATATTCAGAAGAAAAAGTAGGAAATTCATAAGAAAGAGGACGAATTCATAAGAAAAAGGACGAATTCATAAGAAAAGGACGAATTTATAAGAAAAAGGACAAGATTCATAAGAAAAAGGACGAGATTCATAAAAAAGATGAGATTTAGAAGAAAAAGAGCAATATTCAGAAAAAAGGAGGAAATCCATAAGAAAGAGGACGAATGCATAAGAAAAAGGACGAGATTCATAAGAAAAAGGACGAGATTCAGAAGAAAAAAGGACGAGATTCATAAGAAAAAGGACGAGATTCAGAAGAAAAAAGGACGAGATTATATGAAAAAAAAACGAGATTTAGATGAAAAAGAACGAGATTCAGAAGAAAAAGGAGGAAATTCATAAGAAAAAGTACGTGATTCATAAGAAAATGTACGAGATTTATATGAAAAAAAACGAGATTTAGATGAAAAAGAACGAGATTCAGAAGAAAAAGGAGGAAATTCATAAGAAAAAGTACGTGATTCATAAGAAAATGTACGAGATTCAGAAGAAAAAAGGACGAGATTCAGGGGGATGACGAGATTCACAGGAAGAAGAAGGACCAGATTCAAAAAAGAAGGAAATGATGCAGATAATAAGATGCAGAACGAGATGAAGAAGAGAGAAAAGGATTAAACCGAAATACCAAAGAATGAGACGAGGAAGCGACGTCTCTCCTCGTGGCGAGTGGGAGTGCTGGGAGGGGAGAGCGGCGCGGCGCGGGACACCAAGGTCGTGGAGATCATTTCGGAGGGCGATTACTGTTTTGGAGGCGCCCCGCCCGCCCTCCTGCGTGCGTACGCGCCCCAGAGGAAGTACAGGGGCCCCCGGAAGCCCCGCCTTCGGAATGACAGCCTGGAACACCTGCACTCGGGGAGTACCACGAGGCCTGGAGAGGCTGGCACGTTAAGGTGGCTCCACACATTCGGCATTCGCCGAGCAGCGAGCTACTGCTCGCCCGATCCCGACCAGCTGATGTGTGCGGCGAATGTTCGCTCCCTTTGATGTGTCCAAAAGACCGTCACGCGGCGAGTAGGGCGGGCGCCGAATGTTCGTCACTCGGCAAATAGCAAGTGACCCATCCACACTCCTCGGGATTCGGCGAGCGGATGCTCGCTGAATATCGAATGTGTGGAGCCGCCTCTGGACATGACCCTGCACAGTAGTCAGGAAGTATTCAGACCGGCTGCGATAGCTCATTGGCAAGAACGTTTCCTTTGTAACATCTTGGACTGGTGTTCGACACCTGACGGTGGAGTTTTGGCACTACCGTCAGCCGCTGTCTGGAGGAGAATTCTGTCGGTCGGCTGCTCTGATCGGTAGCTTTTCGTGGTTTCTCTGACACACCGGGCCACGGACCGCGCGTGATCTTTCCTGTCGCTGCCTTGTCCTATTCCTCATGCCTTACTTACGTTACACATGCTACAGTAAAAGACAGTTTAAATTTCAACCCCACTTACCGTCAGCTCGGAATATAATAAATAAAACGTCTCTCGAGATATTGTAGAATTAGAAAGTTTCTCAGCGTGATCCTTCATTCAATCTACTCCCGCTTTATCTGTTGAAGAAGGGGAATAGATTGAATGAAGGATTACGCTGAGAAACTTCTTAAAACTACAATATCTCAGAGACGTTTATTTATTATATTTCAAAATGGACGATGTGTAGTGTTTAAGTTTAAACTGTCCTTTTTCAGTCTTCCATATTCCAACATTTCAACCATTAAGTATTTGCAATCGTAGAACAATTAGAAATATTACATCTGTATTCGTTTATTTGTATTTGCTTGCAACTATTGATGCTTGTATTGATGCCTGATAATGAAACGTCCATGTGTAATTGAAAAAACATTAGTTTTAACATTTCTTTTTCTTTTTCAGGTAAGTTCATGTTCATTTCCTTGCCTGGATGCTGCGTCAGATACTGTAAGGAGTGGTGGTAAGTTTGTAATCTGAGAATATTATATTTCTCTAGAACAGTTCCGTGATCTTTTCTACGCTGTTTTTCAGATACCAAAATTTTCAAAATAAATTAAAAAATCATCGACATTTATAAGATGCACTCTTCTACGTGAAACAGTTTCATCAATTCAAAATGTGTACCATTGTCGATTTTTTTTGTTTTTTAAATATTGTATTAAAGAATAAATTCAATTAGTTATTGATAAATCTTCTAAAAATCGGTTGATAAGCATATATTATTTCTCTTGATGTTTAATCATTGTTTTGCGCACGTTACGTTAAATAAGTAAGGAAATATGTTTTTAAAACTCCAAGTAGCATTCGTAGAGAAACCTGACTAAATGATATGAAGCGATCGTCAGTGTCAGAAATTATTAAACCAGTTCTAAACAAATATTGAATAGTTAGGATTGACACACCATCAATAAATTCCCCAACAATTTTCTCAGACCAGGATTAAATGAAATTAAAATTAACAATATAGAGTACGTTAAGAAAATTTTTAAGAATTTCCAAACATGGAATATAAATTTACAAGCAAATTTTGGCCTCTCCTTGCATGTTAACTTTTCTAAACGCCTGTGCATGGTACTGCAAAATTATACGGCCGAAGAAACGGGCGAATCCAGAAAGTGTTTCAGGGCAATTTTAGTTTGTATCCCATAAATATTTTTGAAATAGTATTTTTTTAATCGTTAGATGAAATTAGAAAATGTAAAAATAGGTATTAACGTATTCATAATGGAAAAACTGCTTTGGGTATGATGAAATCATTGTAGGGCAAATATTTTTTACAACTTGTGTAAAATTACAAAAATGTGTTAAATTTAGGGGCGAGCATGACCGCCGGGCTCCCCCCATCTCTGATCTCCTTCGCAAAGAACGTCCATTGAATAAGCATCGCCATCCCAGGATAGGGTTACCAGATGTTCACTATTTGAATGAACTGTTCACTATTTCAATATTATTGATTCACTAGATAGAAAATGAGAATAGTGAACATTTAAAAATATTTTTTTAAACTCCATTAGAGCTGACTGTACCCTGTTGGGAATTCTGGCTATCGCGCAGGCCCACGCAGTTGTCTTGGTTTCGGCTCCAAATCTACTGAAATTGTTTTAATATTGTGCATCATTTCTAATGCTAACACCGAAAGAATTTTCAGTGTTATGAAAATTGTTTGGAACGTCGAACGCAACAGAATGGAGGTTGAGTCAGTTCGAAGCAAGCTGTATATTGTTTTAACATTTCGTATACGTGTAAGGAAGTTAAATAATTATTTAAGAAGATGTTTAACGTTGTAAAAGCTATCAATAAAGCAAAAAGTACTGTCAAAAATAGTTAAATAACCAATTGAGTAAAATAATAAGTCAGATCCAAAAACCTTTTTCTAAAGATAATAGTAGTAAAGCAGGAAATTGTGATGTTAATGGTTTAATTGTAAATTATTGACTACTATATAATTATACAAAGATAACATAATATTAAAGCAGATGATTGTTATATATTAATATACGAAATGGTGTTGTTCAAAAATATGTTTCGTCTTATTCATTTCTCTCCCCCCCGGTTCACTATTTTCTGAAGACGTATTTGGCAACCATCTTCCAGGAAATCCTCTGAGCAGTGGCGTAGATAGAAAGGGGTAGGGAGCGGGCGATCCACCCGGATGACCACCATTTACGGGTGACATCAATCAGAACATTTTATAGATTTTGTATAGATTACAGAATATGGCATAGATTTTGATAAAATTGATAAGTTTGCTGTCTTAAATCTGGAAAAGTGTTTTAATAAAAAACATGCATTATTAATTCGTTATTCTTCGTTTTAGATTAACTATTTAAAAATTATCTTTCAATTATTTTGAATTACATATTTATTAATGTATTATTAATTAATACTATTTGCAAATATATTTGTATTTTATTAAATAATGTTTACACTATTCTGTAAGTGATATTTTTATATTTAATTTATGGGGGCTGTGATACCATCAGTTTTGCTCCGTGGGTGACACCAACTGAGGCTACGCCACTGGTCCCAGGAAGTTTAGTTAGTTTATGCCTTATTTTACGTGGCGAGACTCCAGACATCAGGCACGCTCTTCCGTCTAACCACGCAAATTTCGCTAAGCTCCTTTCACCGTCTAGAGGAGAAAGAAGGTATTACCACGGGCGACGAAAACAGGCGATTAGAATTTAGCTCAGAGGCTTCTTTTAGGCTTGAGGATCTTTTACATGAAGTAAATCTACTACATAGGGCAGCCGGCTTTACTTCCCCCGAAGGAAGGCGTACGAAGGATTTTTTCCCTCCTTAAAAATCCACGGCTTCGATAGGGTTTGAACCCGCAAACTTGGGTCCAACAACAGGCCGATACGCTGACCGTTATCCACCCACCTATTCCCCTCCTTTCATCATCTAGCGGAGACGAAACTGGCGATTTGAATGTAGCTCAGAGGCTTCTTTTAGGCTTGAGGATCTTTTACGTGCAATAAATCTACTACACGGGACAGCCGGCTTTACTTCCTCTCCGAAGAAGGCGTACGAAGGATTTTTTCCGTCCTTAAAATCCACGTCTTCGATCGGTTTTGAACCGGCAAACTTGGGTCAACAACAGCCCGACACGCTGACCGTTATACCACCGTCTGAGAATGAACTTGTGAGTCTCCTGGTGGAGAAATCGCCTCGGCACAATCCCAGATTGTCGAGAGAGGGAAGGTCGGTGACCCCTGGCGAAGCACTATGGAAGTCGTGAGTTAGTGATCGAGTGCAAAGCACCGTCAAGTGGTGAACTCAGAGGGAGGACAAAAGCCGAACGGAGAATATTGTGTCTCAGAAGAGCACGAACATATCCAATGGTACTAGTAGGCGTTGAAATATCAAAGTAGAAAGTAGAATTTTTCGTAATCTTTGATTAATTTGACGTGTGTTTTAAAAGAAAATATATGGGTTTGAATACTTTAAATCGGCGTTAAAATGTACATTCAATTCGAATTCTCGAAGTTTATTGTAATAATTTGAAATCTTGATTAAAAGAAAATCTTCTGCGATTTCCACTTTGGAGGACGAGGGATATGTAAATACGTTTGTCCAAGATGGGGATAACTTATGACAATAAATATGTATCGCAAAAGGTTAAAAAACATTCTTTAAAAAGGCTTTCAATAGAATTAAGTGTGCCAATTTTTTTCAGTGAGTAATGACTTTGTTGTGGATTCGATTTATTCGATATATTACATTATATAAATAACTAAGACAAGAAACACTGGTAAATTACCAATTAGATATAATTTATTTGAAATTACTTTGATGAATAAAATACTTTTGTACAAAGTTTGTGAATTTTGAATTTTGTTAATTGAATTGATTAGGAATTCCACTTGAGGTCCGAATTAGGAAGAGACCAATGAAATCGAAGACATGGATTTTTCTGTTTGATAGGGTCAAAATATAGCAATTTTAAATAATTCGATTCTTTCTTTGAAACTGTTATACTCCAAGACGTAAAAAATGTATGCACTCTGCAGAAAACTGCTGCTGAGTTTTCCAGGTGGAAAGGGTAAGAAAGAAGGTAACTTTTAAATGAAAGGGAGATATACACACGTCTTCGCAACAAATATGAATATGAACTTAATTTTCTATATTTTCAGGATTCGCAACTTTTAAGCATTATAATGTTGAATTAACTGTTAATTATGAACTATTCACATCCTTTTTTTTATCACTAGACTTTGATTCAGTGTGATTTTCGAATGCGTTAAAATGTTAGACACATGTTTATACATCAATTAGCAGGACTTTCAAAGTTGTAATGTTAAAATTATGTTCATGCTTTGTAAATACACTGTTCTTTCAGTTGGCAAGATGCTATTATTTAATTTTTAAATAAGTTTACGCTTTCTTCTTCCTAATAATTTAATGTCACGTTAAACTTCCCTTCGCGATAAGATTTATTTAGGTTCGTAAAACTTGTGGTAACAGTGCATTTGAAAAATATAAAATGAACTGTTCAAGTAAAACGTAAAGGCCATACAATACATGTTATTGAAAAGGACGTAAGCAGGCTTAATTTCTAAATTCAGAGAATTCCGTGTACCTCTTCTCGTGCTGCTAAAAGATGACACTCCTCTAGTGAGTAGCCAAACTACTACAGAAAATTTTCTTTCAAGAATGAATGATGCCTTTCAACCTAACACCAATTTGCCACGGGACTTCCTTCCACTCTTATCGTAACTGCCATCGAAGTTCGAAAGATCCTTTTGAGACTCAAGTCTGCTAGTGCAAGAAGAGAATGTGGTCGCTTTAGAGTATGAGAGTATTACATTGGACTCATTTTTTTTAACTTAAACTTCACTCGAACATGACAAAGAATAAGTAAATGACAGTGAACAAAAGAGTACATTAAACAAGTGTAATTCACTGATTTGGAAATAATTCTCAATACAAACACATAGACGTAGATGATGTAGGCAGTTGCTTACGACGCCAATTTTTTTGAAGAAAAATGTTTTTACGCTTTAGTTTACAAATCTGTACCAATGAAAATGGAGAAAGTATTTCGCATTCAAGACTTTAGACAGGCATACCTTTAAAACCAATTGATTTTTATAACTATGATTATGTTCGAAATATTCAGAAAGTTTTATTTTTAATGCTATTGCGATACATATTTTTATTGTTTTTTGTGGAGTTTGTAGAGTTTATTAGTTACTTTCTGTAAAACACTGAAGTTATTTTTGGTGGAAATGCCCAGAAGCAGCCGTTTATTTGCTAAACAGAATGTTATAGGTAAATTAATACATTAAGAAACTGGATCGTTTACTTTAAATGATATTTGAATTGTGAAGGTAACGAAAATTTTAAAAAATCCCCACCAAAATAAGTGTAGCAAAATAATACAATATTAGAACTAAGATTCTATTAAGTGAGGAGGTAAAGTATTTTAGTGTTTTTCCTGCAGGCTTTCTGCACGGCTGGAAAATCGAACGTGCAGGCAAATGCAGGTGCTCCCACATACGCCAATGCGATGACCATGCCCTGCTGAGTGCTAGTTAGCATGACTGGGCGGAACAGGCTGATAGCTCCAAACACGAGAGAGAATTCAGTTTGAATTATGCTTATTGTAATAATAAACTATTAATAAAACAAAACAAGAAAACAGCTCACAACTCGGAAATTAATATTAAATGACCAGTGACATCTGTACGGAACAAAAGTTACCACGCGAGAAAATACGTGATTGATGCTACAACTAGTGATAGCAAATATCGAACACAAAACATCGATGTTCATATTTCTATGTTTCTGGTCGCAAATATCGATGTTTTTAGAAACATGGATGTTTTTTGCTGTCCCCAGCTACGACAGCACATACTCTTCGGTTTTATTTGTAACGAATTCTTAATATTATGCTGTATTGCATTTTATTAAACATGTGTAATTTATGAGGTGGATAGAAATACTCTACCTTGTTTGGTTTCCTATAACAATAGTTTATTCATATCTAACCATTTTAGTTCATATTATTACATTGTTTTGTTACCATTTTAATACTCATGTATCATATATCTTAAGTACTGAATGAATATCATAATTTTATGAATGTGGAAAAGTAATTGGTGTAAGTTGTATCGGATATTGGTAACTTAGGTAGTCAGTATTGGGTTCGTAAGTTTGAACACCATTTCATTTATGAGCATAAAGTCATGTGAATGAGTCAGAATGCCAGCTCTGGGGGCTCAGATTGTTGTGAATTGTGTAATTATGTTTGTATAATATTCTCTACCCAAGTAAGATATGTTTCTAATGTATTTGAATTTTTAATTTTGTAATTTGTAATTTATATACATCCTAAATAATGAGTGGTTAATACTGTGTGCTTCCAGTATACTTGTTAATAATTAGTGTTTTATACAGCGTGCCAACCGTGTTGTTAATGTATTTAGCCCTGATGATGATAGAGAAATAAAACTCCAAATTTCGCCAACTGAGATAATGTTGTCTTCATTTGTGGACCAATATCCCATGAACAACAGAATTCTACTACAGATGGTCGTAAAATACAGCAGAAATAATTGAATTGAATCCTTATTTTACGTGGCGAGGCTCAGGCCATGAGGCCTGCTCTTCCGTCTAACCACGCAAATTTCGCTACGCTCCTTTCACCAACTAGCGGAAAGAAGGTATTACTGAGGCGACGAAACAGGCGATTTGAATTTAGCTACTAACAAGGGTCAGCCGGCTTTACTTCCCCTCCGAAGGAAGGCGTTCGAAGGATCTTTTTGCCCTTAAAAAATCCACGGGTTCGATTGGGTCTGAACCGGCGAACTTGCGTACAATAGTCCGATACGTTAACCGTTACATCATCGACGCCGCAATACTCTAAATCAGTGTTGTCAAGGTCGATGCCACGAGCCAGAGTGCGTGGCACGAGTGCCTCGACGAAATCGCTCCTCTACGCAGTTCATCACCCCGCCACCATACGTCATCCCTATTGTAAAACGGCGGGGTTACTACAACTCGTAACAGTTCCCTTTTCCGACGCTAGTTGCGCAGAGAAGCTCGTGGCATGCTACGGTGTCAAGAGGCGTGCAACAGTCTCCTTGACACCACTGCTCTAAATACTAACGGTCGCATGTGCGCGTGCACACACACACACACACACACACACACACACACACACACACACACACATACACACACATATATACACATACACAGACACACGCACAGACATACGCACAGACATACGCACAGACACACGCACAGACACACCCACACACAAAATCTCTCCAAAGCCCATCCCAGCAGAGTGCACGCTAGCATGACTGGAGGGAATCGCCAGGTTCCTCCCAAAATGAGGAGGAACGCGAGGTCGGCAGGCCTAATGGAGGCGCACACGGAAATTGCGAGGCGAACGTGGGGACAAAGACGTGGCGGCGGCGGCGGCGGCGGCGGCGCAGGTAAGAAAGAAGTCGGACGCACAGACACGCAGTCACGCATAGCAGGTAGACGGGCGGCCGGCCGGCCGGCGGCCGGGAGACCGGGAGAGAGAGTGTGTGGTCGCTGGTATGCCGTGCTCGGGCCGTCCCGCGACGACCGGAGATAGGTTTTTGACAGCTTTCGGAGGAGGGGCGGTAACGATATATCGTCGCTGCACATAGCAAGTGGCACAGCTTAACGATTGTCGTTTTTGCCTGGCCGAAACCGTTTGTTTCGCGTCGAAAAGGAAGCGTTTTTCTCTTTATAGCGGATGTCTTGTGAACTAATTTTGTTTATTTTTTTACGTAGGAAAATAACCTAGGTACTTTTTAAACACTTCTTCATTTAATTAAAGAATAACTAAACATTTTTAGAAGTGCCGCTTTTCAAATGCATAGAATATACAATTAAACGTTAATTTTCCACACAACAGTGTATTGATATCGAAAATAGGCTTCGATGTGTTAATGAAGACGGTATAGAAAAAAAATGCAGTATTTAATAAGAATAAAATTAAACCGTTTTCAATTCATAACACTTTTCTTTGAAGGTAATGAAACTATAACCGAGCAAATAAGAACCATAATAAGGGAAATAATTCTTTCTTTTTTTTTAAATATTTCATACAATATTGTTGTCAACTGAATAGCCGTATCTCCAACTATCTTCGGCTGATTAGGTACTGTGAGAAGACAGTGACCGCACTGAACCCTGAAGTGCTTATCAGCTAATCAACAATCAGGTTATTAACTTGCTGGATATTTCTCGGTTTATGCGAAGCAGATGGAAGGTAGGTCTTTTCTTATTTGTGCATTGTGCTGGAACTGTATTGCTTGTACGAGCGCGTCTCACATGAAAATATTTTTTTGGTTCTAAACGAGGGGCATACGTGGCTTTGAAACGGATGCGAGAAAATAGAAATGTTGTTTTAGAAATATTCAGAAACGAGTTGTTTTTCTGTTGCTACACTATGTTATAAATTGACTTGCCACTTTCTTCAAGTCAACTTAGTCCTTTTGAAAATATTTCACACTCTATGTAAGAACCATGCTCAAAAGGTTTCATTCTTAGATTGGAGTTGACAGGGACATACTTATTCTGTTATTTTCAAGTGCTTATTTTGTATTTTTATTTTGAACTTAAACTCAATAAGACAATCGCTTTAAAAATAATGAGGCCCTGATTAAGGCTTATAAAAGCGGAAATGTTGGCAATTTTTTAAAATATTTTTATTTAGCTCTCCCCTAAACCCAATAAAACAATCCCCATTTAAACAACGAGTTCAAGACAATTAGCAAGTGTGAACATTCAAGAGAACAAAATGGCGACCAAATAAAGCCCTGACGAAGGCTTAATAAAAGCCGTACCGTCAGCAATGTTTTAAAAGATTGTTATTTATCTCTGACTTAAACCCCATAAGACAATCACCATTTAGAAAAAAAAAAACACATTTTCCGGAGATGTATCTGTACTCTCTAGCGCCGAGCCGCTCCGTTCCGCTCCCACCGCTGCGAAAACCGGTTCGCGAGACACTTGGAAGAGCGTCTGGGCGTTCGGGAACTGCACTTCCTTATCTGCGCATCTTCCAAAGAGCACGAGGCGCAGTGCTGCTGATTCACTCCGCGCTGCAGCTTCCCGGAGACAGCAGTTGCTCGCGAGGCGACAAGCCACTCAGGCCTCGGGAACCTCCAGCTTTCTCCTGAAGGCAGTCTGAAAATACTCTTTATTTTTTTACTGATACGTTATGGCTTGTTATTGCCTTCGGTATGGAGTTCGATATACACTGCGATCGAGAGGACCGTCGTTGCGAGGGAAATACGAAAACAGTTGAATGATGCTATACGTTCCCTTACGGAGGTAGTTGTTATTTGTTTTTTATGTAATATATATCCAATTTGGAGGTAGTAACAGTGTAAATATGTGTCGCACAGCCCTAATGAGTGAACAATAAAGTTCCTAAACGTTCGCGAACTAAGAAATTCTTTCATTGCTGACCAAAAAAGCCCATGAAACATTGATCGAATTAATAGTGCGATCGTGGATTCAAGAACTCGTACAGAGGGAATTATAAAAAGGAATAATTCCTACATAATTATTATGTAAGGGAAATATAAAAAGACAAACCGAGTCAAGTTAACATCTAATTAATTAGTAAATAAATAAATCTGAATCAATAAAATTAGGTAAAAATAAAATTATATCTGTATTACGGACATTAACTGGTTTTAATGACCTCCGACGACAAAACGTCCTTGGATCAAAAGCCCTCAAGGAAAGTCTCAATCATTAGACCACTTATGGCTGGGTAGTTCTAGAGTTGGAGACCCGACGGTGGCAGGAATTTTTTCTCACGAGCTACAGCGCTATGTCGAGTTCAATCGCTAAATGGAGAAGAATTCTAGGGGCCGGTAGTTTTCTCTGGTTTCTCTGATCAACATCAAGCGAGTGCCGGAGCAGTACCCTAACAAACGGCCCATGGACCGCGCGCAATCGGTCCTTCCTTTTCCTTGTGCCATCCTCTCCCTTTATTTATACACTAATCCCATGATCCGGAACATTCTTCAATTTACTTACTTGGTCATAAATCTTTCTACAATTATTATTATTATTATTATTATTATTATTATTATTATTATTATTATTATTATTATTATTATTATCATCATCATCATCATCTTCACGACTAAAGATGTTGTTAGCTGAATATAAAATTTACTCCAGGTTGCTACCAGCTACCCAAGGAGGAGATTAAAGGACTGTCGGTGCCTCTACAATACTTTACGTAAAATGTGGGCTCTTCCAAATATAGCAATTTTTTGCACCTTCCAGTCTGTTGTTATTATTATTATTATTGTTATTATTATCGATATTATTATTATTATAAATCATTTTTGACTCTTGAAAGAATTGAACTGACTGCACCCAGCCGGGAATCCAACCCAAATCCACCGGCATGCACCCAAATCTGGGTTTAATTTCTGACTAGGGCAGTCAGTTCAGTTCTTTGAACAATTAAAAAATCATTTATAACAAATACTTCCGCTAAGTATCTACGAGATAGTCACAGTAGTCGGCAGTGGCGAAACGCCTCCTTCCAGTTCTTCCGCGTTATCGAGCATCAAGGCGGCTCCAAACATTCGCAATTCGGCGAACAGCGAGCAACCGCTCGCCGAATTCCGAGTAGTGTGGATGAGTTGCTTTGCTATTTACCGCGTGACGAACATTCGGCGCTGGCCTTCCCGCCGCATGTCGGTCTTTTGGACACATTAAAGGGAGCGAACATTTGCCGATGTAGGATTCCGCGGCCAGAGTCATGTGAATGATATTTGCTGTCCGGTGACGCCGCGTCGAAAGCTGTATTGCCGACGTTTCGATCATCTTGTCGTGGTCTTCGTCAGGGCTGGTCCAGCTCTGACCAGCCCTGAGGAAGACCACGACAAGACGGTCGAAACGTCGGCAACACAGCCTTCGACGCGGCGTCACTCGGACAGACAAGATCATTAATTTGCAGAACACATCAGCTAGTGGGGATTGGACGAGCAGTAGCAGCTCGCTGCTCGGCGAATGCCGAATGTGTGGAGCCGCCTTCACGTGTTGAAAGCGCGCCCCTCCGCGGTGACGTGTCGGCGGCGCCTCCCGCGGCCCTTCTCTTTAGGTGCGGCTGCGCGGTGCGGTCGTGGTGGCGGACGCCCTGCTCATATGGCCAAAAATACCCGCGCGAGGGCGGACGGACGGGCGGGCGGGCGGCAGGGTGCGTGTGAGGGGCGGATGCCCGCCTACCTGCCCGCCTGCCTGCCTGCCTGCCTGCCCGCCCGCCCGGCCGACCGCGCGCGCACCCTCATTTCGGACGCACAGGTAGCGGCGGCGTCGCCCCCTTGCCGCCGTGTGTGAGCTGTCTCCCCGGCACCGCCAGGAATTTACACTGAGCAGAAACGGAATAGTGCAGAAACTACGGTACGGGCAGCGTGCAAGCGACTCTGAACCGAGCGAAGTGACTCGGTGCGTAGTGCGCTGACTTCGAAGTCGGGAGGTCCGGGTTCAAATCGTCGGGCCGGCCATCCTGACCGTTGTGGTTTCCTTTGGTCATAAGGCGAATGCTGTTTCAAAAAGGCCACGATCACCTCTCATCCTATCACCACGTAATTCATAGGCCACTGTGAACCACGTTATTTCAACTGGTTCTTCCTTCTTTCCTTCCTTCCTTCCTTCCTTTCTTCCTCCCTCTCTTCCTTCCTTCTTACCTTCCTTCCTTCCTTCCTTCTTGCCTTCCTGCCTTCCTTCCTTCCTTTCTTCCTTCCTTCCTTCCTTCTTTCCTTCCAATTTCTTCTTCCTCCAAAATTCTTTCACCCTCTCCCGATGTTTTCCTTTTCTCTCTTCTGTCCAGGTGGCTCCAGTCTTCTTTTTAGGTTTCTCTACAAATACTTTTGACTTGTCTATTTTGTGTCCGGTTCTGAAGATCTTGTGGTGTTATATTTAGTTGTATTTTTCTGTCTCTTTGCCCCAAGTATTATCCATTTTTAATTTTATTATGTAGTTGAACAATCTTCCTGTGCATCTGTAGGATTCCATTCTTTTCAGGTGACCATAGAAAGAAATTCTTCTTTTCCTGATTGTGTTTGAAATTTCCTCAATGTTTCAGTACAGTTCGTTATTGTGACAACTCCTATACTTATTGCCTTACTTGATCGTTCCCAAGATTTATTATTATCATTATTATTATTATTATTATTATTATTATTATTATTATTATTATTATTATTCCTCTACATCACGACTAAAGATGTTATGAGTCGGCTGAATATAAAATCTACTCCAGGTTGCAACCAGCTACCTAAGGAGAAGATCTAGGGACTGTCGATGCCTCTACAATACTTTGCGCAAAATGTGAGCTGTTCTAAATAAAGCGATTTCTTGCACTTCCCAGTCTTTTGAATTACCTGGGAGTTTAGACACGTTCTTACACAAATTTTGCAGAACGAATCCCAGAACTCCTATTAATATCGGGACGACCTGTGCTTTTACACCCCACATTCGGATGACCTCGATTTCCAAACTCTTGTATTTAAGACGTTTCTCTGCCTTCTTGGTTACGACATTTTGATCACAAGGCACAGCAACATCTACAAGTAGACATGATTTTTTCTAGAAATCTCGAATAATATCCGGTTTGATTGCTGCTATCGTGCGATCCGTTTGAAATTTTTGGTCGTACAATATATAACTTTGACGGCTTTGCCAATAATGCTGAAGTCAGTAGACACTAGATAATAATGCTAAATTAGGCCGCATTGCCATCAGGAAGGCTAAATTTGACAACAAAACCGTTCATGTTAATCTCTATATAATGATATAATTTAGTATTAACAAATAATAGATAAAATTACATTATATTGTTGGTTGACTGCATTAATCACTGCTGCCCACAAGGTTGATAATAACAAAGAACACAATCATCAGTCAACAGTGGTGAATGACAATGACCATTAGATAATACCTTCTTTCTCCGCTAGTTGGTAAAGGAGCGTAATGAAATCTGCGTGGTCAGACGGAAGAGCGGGCCTGATGGGCCGAGTCTCGCCACGAAAATAAGGCATTAACTAACTAACTAACTAACTAACCATGGGCGATGACAATGACGTCAACGTGGCAGAGTCGAAGTAGGCAGGTGTGTAAGAAGAGACTGCCTTTGCGGCAGCAACTCCGTGGCCAGTAACGGTGCCTCGCCGTTGGCAAGGACGCGGGCCGCGACGACGGTGGCGGGGGCGGGGGCGGAAGGGGGCGGGGCGGTGACTGTGGAGGCTTCCCGCGGCTGCGGGAGGACTCGCGGCTTCGAGGGCGGCGGCGGCGGCGGTGGCGGCGGCTGGGAGGGCGCGGGAATCGATTGCTGCAAGGAAACCAATTAGCGGGCGAAAATCGCGGGCGGCGGCGGCGAGGGTGGAGGCGGCGGCGGCGGTGGCGGCGGGCAGCACAAACACGGGAAGTAATCCTCGCAGGCGCTTCGACCGCGCGTACCGTCCTCTCCCCCTCTCCCCGCCGTCATTAGCCCTGGGGGGCGGGGGCGGGGTGGAGAGGCGCGGTGGGCGGGGAGGCGAGAGCGGGGAAGACATCCACCGCAGACCGCCCCGGGACGATCACCGCTCTGCCAAACGGGTACTTAGACTCGTCGCGACTGTTTAGGTGTCGATATTTTCGTTTGAGGTCGTGACAGTGAAAGGTCCCATGCACTGGCAAGCGGGGCTTGCAAGTCGTTTACTGTCAAGCGAGGCTTGTGACCATCTATGAGGTTTCGTCTACTGTTGAGTGAGGCTTGTAGCTATATGAGAGGTTCCATTTACCGTCAATTGAGGCTAACGACAATCTACGAGGTTGTCTCTCCCCGCCTTCATTAGCCATGAGGGGCGGGGCGGGGTGGGGCGGGGTGGAGAGACGCGGTGGGCGGGGAGGCGAGAGCGGAGAAGACGGAACGATCACCGCAGTGCCCACCGTGTACTCGTTTTGACTGTTTAGGTCTCGATATTTTGGTTTCGAATCGTCTCACTGAAGGGTTACATCTACTGGCAAGCGGGGCTTGCAAGTCGTTTACTGTCAAGCGAGGCTTGTGGCCATCTATGAGGTTTCGTCTACTGTCGAGTGAGGCTTGTAGCGATCTGCGAGGCCCCATATAACATCAAGCGAGGCTTGCGACAATCCACGAGGTCCCATTTACTGTCAGGCGAGACTTGTAATAATCTACGAGGTCCAGCCTAATGTCAAACGGGGCTTGCAACCATCCACAATGAAGCGAGGTTGCAGCCATCTACGAGGCCCCCATCTACTGTGAAACGGCGCTTCTTATCATCTACGAGGTCGCATTTATTCAGAACGAGTCTTGCAATTGTCTATTGTGAAGCAATAGACCAAATAGAAGCAAGCCTGGTTAGTGTGGGTAGTCAATGAGCGACCGCCGCCGCTGTTTGACCTATGGGAACACTATGTCGGCGAAATATTTTCCTTCGCCACAATCCACGCTTGCAAGTGTTGTTTGAGAGCTGATACGGCTGGTACATTACAAATTAGCGGGTTTCGTACTCAGCTACAATGGGCGAGGTTGATTTTCGCCGCTGCTACCTACTTAATTGTTCGTAATGAATCGTGACGGTTTTACAACTGAAAGTTCGTGAAACCTGGCGTGAGCATGTATGGGACCCATAAGTCACAGGCGTCGCAGCGGGTGGCCTGGGTGGGGCGGCAGGGAGCAAAGGCGAAGCCATTGCGACGATCACGCCTTTGCCGACCGTGTACTCCGGATATGTTGCGTTCGATATTTTTGCGACATTTATTTTATCTATTAGACATTGCATAACGTCGCTGTCCAATATTGAAGGGACATCTACTTCAGTTTTAGATCCTAAACAAATGACCTACCCTCCACTCTGGTTGTTTTTGACCAGTGACGAGGCATTTTAAACTTCTACATATTTTTTTAATATTATCCATAATATATGTATAGTAGTGGAATAGATGTTAAATCAACCGTATACAAGTGGTGTATAATGCATCATTTATTACAGTGTTCGGGAACTTCACACTATTTTCTAAGAACGTTGTTTAAAAAACTATTTTTTTTCTCCTTCTCTTTGAATAAAATATAGCTGGGGTTGCAGAAATTTTTAAAAATATTTTAAAATGTATTTAAAATAATTACTCGTTCAAAGTATTTTCTATTCTCAAAATTCCATGAATGAGAAGTAAAATACTATTATTTACTGCGTTGTCTTTCATGTATCAAAGTCAAACAATATCTGAAATATCAGTGCTTACGGTTAGATAATAGCGACATATCGGTTTCTCGTTCTTTTGTTATAGTATTGTAAAATCGCTACCTGTACTCCTGTCCGTCGGCAACGTCTGGAACGGGACGTAGCAATGCTTTCCCTGGTAACATTTGTTTCCGCTGTATTAAGTATCGTCATCGATACTGTGGAATAGATAATACGAAAGTATCAGTATTAAATCGGCCGGGAGAGATGGCTCAGTGCATCAACTGATGTCACTACAGTCCTTCTAAGCTAGGTTCGAATCCCGACGGCTGCAGGATTTACGACACTACCTTGTCAGCTAGGTCGAATTCAGTTGCGGTCTGGAGGAGAATTCTAGCGACTGGCTGCTCTAATTGGTAGTTTTCCGTGGTTTCTCTGATCAGTACCAGGCGAATGCCGGAGCAGAACCCAAACACAGGGGCTACGGACCGCGTGCGATCTTTCCTTCCTCTTCCTTGTCCTATCCTCACCCCTCACACACTTACACTAACATGCAGTACACTACCACACATGCCCGGAGACCAGTCGGGAACTTACAGTTTGTCCCGGCTGGGGCGATGCCCCGCAGGTGGGAGATACCTGGTTGAGGGAAACGGTAGGTCGGCGCCGGATCTCGCCATCCAGCGGGGAAAGATCGCTGGCACCTCCCAGGGAACTACACTCATGTGACTAATGACCTCTGTAGTAGACGCGCCCGAAATCACGAATAATCAATCAATCAGTATTAAATTAATATTGAGAAGATATTGAATAATGCAATCGGCGAAATATTGGTGAATCTATTGTTGCAATCCTGTAAACAGTTTAAGTGTGTTCGTTCTACCTATTGCGGCACTTTGCTATTTGCATTTACCATTCATTTTTATTGCTAAGAAATACGGAAAGAACCCTTTTTATTAGAATCTTGGAAACTTTTTCCTTAAAACTTGTAGTAGAAAATACTGATCAATAAAATACAAGACAATACCAGCACACGTTGATTTGTTAGCCTTAAAATGCATTTTAACGACCCTTCAACAATTATGATCTCACGTCTAACGTGTGAACGTCGTTTTCTTGACTGTTTCCGTGGTTTCAAGTTGTAGTTGAGCTTTGCGGGGAATCTAGACCGTGGGAGGTATCGATCTGCGTACATTAAATTAGGTTTTCCCGTCCGCCAAGAGGTTGCTCACTCACATGTTTTGAGACGTCATTCGTTTCTGTCACTGTTTTCGAACATTCCTTGTCAAACCCCTTTATCTCATGAGTCATTTCTCCTCGTCTTGAAAATGTCCTCTTTCCACCTGTCGATATTACAATGAATCTAAGAGTTTTGTCTATTTTATAAGTCCAGTCTTCCTTACAAGTTATAGCTAGTTCTATACCATAAACCCTTTCAGTTCGATGAAAAAATACATATTGTAGAAGTTTAGAAAAGGTATTATTGATACGAGAAAATTAAATTAGGAATTATTATCATTTTAGGAATCATTCTCAAGAGATATTTATTGTGAATTGTAAAGACCATGTAATTTTGGATAGAATTCATTCCTTTTCACATTTTGTAATGTCCATTATTTCTTATTCGATAGTATTTATTAAAAATGTGTTTTAATAAGTATTTAGTGACGAGATGTGAATATTTTTACTGCATAAGTCTGCCAATAATTTTCTGAGAAGTTGTTGTCTTTCCTGCATACTACCATTTTACCATTTCGTTGCGTGTCGTAATGCAAATTGTATCTACTTATGCTCCTCACTCAAATAATTCTTATATTTTTTTCAGGTTTGCTTCTATACTACAATTTGTAAGGTACCTACACCCACACATTGCGAAATACGAGTGAATTTTATATCACTTTTCATTTATTAAGATTATTTCTTTCGTCTTTTGGTCTAAGGCATCTTAGAGAATATTTTTTTTCTATTCAATTCCTATTTGTGAAAAGCACAACACTAATATTAGACATTCATAGAAAACTGAAAAACTGACTTGTGACCAAAAAATTTAAAAACAATTCTTAACAACCAAACTACAATTTCCCTCAAGCATCGTTCTCATTAAGTTTTACGTACATATTAGATTTCCATGCAATTGATTCGTAAACCGTTTGTAACAGACAAATCATTCATTTCGCGAAATATTTCGAAAAAAACTAAGTTGGGTAAATGCAAGATAAATGGAATATCAAGTGGAAAACTTTAAGGTCCAGTGCCCATTATAAACAAATAAATAATTTCCACACTCTCAAAATTAAAAATCACCTCAACAAAAAAGATGAAGTAGCTATTACAAGGATTAGAACTGAACACTGCAAACTAAACCACCTATACTTAATAGAAAGAACTCCAGCCCCTATATGTGACCATTGAAAATTCCTATTGATACATCTCATATCATTAACCAATGCCCCCTACACAATTAGTTCAGACAAAAACGGTTGCAGAATCTGAGTCCGGAGTCAATTCTTACATCTATAGATTACGAAGATAGAGTGATCTAGTTCTGTAAAGCTAAACATATATTTAATAAAATGTAATTAAAAAAGTATTCTAGCAATGTAAACTGTATTTGAAGTGTATAATTATATATTCTGACCTACTGAAAAATGCGTGTTTTTAGTGTATATGTGTGCATTGTATTCAATCTGTTTGTTTGTATTTTTAAGTACGCACAACTATAAATACCTACTTAGACTTTCTGCCAAAATTGGCGAAGCAATGTATTATTAATGTTGGATAATATACTAATTAATACCAAAATTATTTGAATTCTGACTAATTAAGGTATTAATTATTGTTCACTCAATGTGGAATTAATGATTTGCTAAAGACCTCAGTTGTCGAAACGATTAGAAATAAATTTAAAAAGTTGCGGACATCACAAAATATTTTCACCACATTAGAATATAATTTTTAATGAGGAGAACACAAAAGAGTTACTAAGTGTCTGGTGAATGAATGAAATATTAAAATGGATTAGAAGAAAAATGTAATAAGTTATTAAAGTGAGAAGAAAAGGTAGTAAGTTAGAAAAGTAGGAAGATAAAGGTAGTAGATTAGTAAAAAGGAGAAGATGGATCACAGGCCTTCTGTGATGAAGTTTTGAAGAAGGAGAGTGCTATTGATTTTGCAACGTTTTTGTCATGAATAATCTTCTGCAGTTATTTTCTTATCATTTCGTCACATTTTTTGTTATCATGTTGAAGATGGCTCCACATTATATTTCTGCTTTCACAGCCATTGAAACCAGCTACATTTTCTCTTTCTCCATCCCTAAAACCACTTGCAAATGACTGGATTCCGCACAAAATCCTGAGAAAACTGCTCAGACAATACGCACGGCTACATCGAGCGAGCGAGCGAGCGAGCAAAACATTACACTTCAGTGGGCGAGCTCTCCGTGTCAGTCACCAGCCGCCGACATTTCCATATCCCCTGTGACTTCTTGACCTCTCTTCTCTTTCCTGCGTGTCTCTCTCTCTGTCCGTCCCTCGCCGCTACGTCTTAATTCCCGGCCTCCCGTCCCCTCCCCGATCCCCATCTCGTCCTCTCTCTCCCTCTCTCTCTCTCGCCTCCCGGGATGCTTCGCCGCAACGCACCCTCCCCCACCCGTCCTCCCTCTCATCCTCACCCCGTCCTCGCCGCCACCGCCACCGCCGCAGCCGCGACCCAAGAAACGAACGAATCTTTTCCCGCGCTTTGCGGTAATGAGAGGCCGGCCCGCAAGCGAGAGAAGGAACGAATGAACGAACGCCTTGAATCGATCGTTCCTGCCTCCGTTCCCGCCCCCGCCCCCGCCCCCGCCCCCGCCCCCCCTTCTCGCGAACCCCGCGGCTGTGCTGGCATTGTTTCGTGGTATGCGGCAGGGATGGGGCAGAACGCCGCCGCGTCGGGGCGGGGAGGGGGGAGGTGGAGGGGAAATGAGGGGAGGGGAGGGGCCGAACAGGAACGTCTTCCGCTTGAGAATTTTGAGAAACGCCCCGCGTCTTGTGCCGAACGTGGCAGCCCCGTTGTTAACGCCGCTGGCTGAAATCCGGGAGGTTTTGCCGCCTCCGCGCGAAAGAGAATGGCGAGCCCGCGCTCCTTGGAGATACACTGTGCTCGCGCGCTTGCTTTTCGGCTGCCTGTTGAAGAGATTGGGTGCCGACGTTGTGCGGTAGACTGCGCTTCTTTCTTAGATTAAGACGTCTGCGTGGGGTTGAGAGGAAAGATGGCAAAATGGCCGTGATCGTGCACCATATATACGACATGGTTGTTAGGTGTCACATGTTTCTTCCTCTTCTTTTTCTTCTTTGTTTTCTTTTTTCTTCTTCCTATTTTTCTTCTTCCTTTTATTTCTAGATCGTTTTCTTCTTATCTTTCTAGTCCTGCTTTTTCTCATACTTCTGTTTCTTCTTTGTTTTCTTTTTTCTTTTTCTTCTTTTTATTTTTCTTCTTCTCCTCATCTTCCTTTTATTTCTAGATCGTTTTCTTCTTTTCTTTCTAGTCCTGCTTTTTCTCATACTTCTGTTTCTTCTTCTGTTTCTAGTTCTGGGTCATCCTCTTCTTTCTCTAGTTCTAAAACCCAACATGTTGTCGTATACACAAAGGTCTCAAGCCTCATTTTTGTTAAAATTGAGTTACGTGAATTTCCGTGAATAGTGATGTTCCCATTCCGGTATAAAGATTTAATACTCAGTAGTTTCATAAATACGTAGAATAGGTGACGTGAAGACGTGAAACATTAGGGTTATTATAAATATTATAGTACTAATAAATGCCAATACTTTATTTTAATATCGATTAAAATACGACTTCGCGCTAAAGCAGAGCAAACAAGATCAAAATGTGTTTTCCTTTCCTTACAATGTACTTGGCCCCTTTTTGCAAATGACTGACGATCTGTTGTGTCCATTGGCGTGCGCAGGATTAAACCAGAGGGGCCAAATATATTTCTGGCCTCCAATTATATGAACCTTTGGGGAATTTATATATGACATAGTGTATTTTACTAAAAAAAATGTACTACAAAGAGAATTAAATTATAACTTCAGTCATTACCGTTAACAAATACAAATGGTTTACCTTGAACTATTTACAGGGTTGCTAGATCTGAAGAACTTTGTCCCGTAAGTTGTATTACAAATTCCCTAATTTCCTGAGTTTGACAAATCAATTAAAATTGTGAAGCATTTTTGTAATTATTATTCCACGTTTATAATAATTTTTAAAACGTTATTCATTCATAGAATAGTAGTGGTCGCTAATAACTTTAGTTGTTATTAAAGCGACCTAAATGAAATATTAAAAAAATAATTTAAAAAGGGGAAAATAGGGGATAGAAAATGTTTACGAAAATAAAATATTATATCTTACGGCTATGAGGTCCCTTGGAAATTGTTCAGGGGGCAGTAGCGGATCCAGTCGATATTTTTTTGTTTTTTTAGGGGGGGCATCGTAGATATTTGTAAAATAATAAACATATTTGTTATTATTGTTTATTATTTATCATTGTATTATTATTAATCATTGTATATTATTTATATACTGTAGATATGATACAATTCAATATTATTATTTAAACAGTTACACAATTTCAACATAAATGAATATTTAAATCAATTTTGCCAAATGAAGGAAGATAAACGAAAACTTTAGAGCTTTTAGTGGGGGCATGGCCCTCATGCCCCTCCCCTGGATCCGACAGTGTCAGAAGGGCAGTCTCCCTAGTCCCCCGTCTGAATGTGTCTTGTTGCGTAACTTTCCATCCTCGCAGTGTTGTCGGAGAGTTTTCCAGTTCATGTGCGTTTAGTGTTTTGTTTTATGTGTAAGTTAAAAAGTTAGTTTTGCTGCCGTAAGATTAAAATGTCTTTGAATTGAACTCAGTGAGTGCGTTCGAGGATTATGGTTGTTTCGTGAACACGTGACAATCCAAGACACTTTAAAACCTCACAAAATAGGAATTATCAATGAAACCTCAATAAAACCTCAATGCCTATCACAGATCTGTATCAAACTCTCTAGATTAGGTTATTTTTTGTAAGTAATAGAGATGTGGCTTTTTCTAGGTTTGTGCTCCGTAAATGCAAAAAAATAAGCTTACTCAAAGAACCAAACACTGTAAACCAAATTGAATTCGTGAAGGCCGCTAAGGTATCGTATTCAAAACCGCTAAGTTATCGTATCTGTGCTTGTATAAAAAGCTGCAAATAAATAAAATAATAAAAAGATATTTCTAAAGAGATGATCGCACGGTGGAAAAGACGGGTCGGGATGGGGAAGGCCTAGAGTTGATCGGAAGAAACTAGTGAAACCACGAGGATTTACATCCAAGGATAGAGCATCTCCGACTAAGCTACAATACTTAGCTGTATTTGTCAATATCGTAACTTTGGCCATAAAGAAATAATTTTATTTACATTGCTGATGTTTCGGCCATTTAGTCGGTCTTTACCAGGCCGCCTTTGTCAACTATCGTAATGTAGTACATGAACGATGTAGGTACTACAAATTGTATGTGTATATTCATATAAAGGCTTGATGAGTAGCGAATAAATGACCTTACAAATAAAACCTTTCAAATATAATATCGAAGAGTAAGAAAACTGTAATAACAAATAGCTGATATCTAAAATCCACTTCGGCCTTCTTTGTGCATGCAGCTTTATTTATTTAACGTCAAAAGCAGATGAAAGCTGTGAGATACGTACTTTTGCGAGAAGAGCAATCTGTCAAGTTGTTGTGAGCTCTGAGATACCCATCCTAACTCGTGTACTTTATTTATTATATTTACTATATTTATTATACTTATTAAGGTGAATTACAATGAGCGTTATTCGTAAGAAATTATAATAAAATATTTACCCCCTTGAAATAAAAGGTATTTGCAAAGCCAAATCAGCTACTTATTTTGACTATTATCCCTCATCGTGCCCTTCGGGAGAGAATCAACTTACTGCCGCAAGAAAAAGGAGAACGACATTTTCAATAACTACATTAGTACTAAAAAAACGCATCATCTCGCCCACAGTTGCAATCTGCAATATAATCCCGAAAATACACCACTTGGTTTGCAAACTCGAGTGAGTTATAAAGGTAATGCTACCGGAAACATCTTATAGTCTACATAAAATATATGATTACCAATTTTTGAGAGCATATTTGTTAGAAATATACAGAATGTCCATTTTCTTCAGGTGATGCGGTTTCTTTGTGTGCTACTGTAAAGAGCGGGAGTCATAAAACGACACAATTGATCTCCACATTTCAAACATTTAGGTGCATGCCTCTGCCGCGTCAACTACGAAAACTGTGTTACGAAAAGCCCCTCGTGCGTGCTGCAGTGAATCTCGGTCCTTAGGAAATTGACGACGTGTGCAAGGGCCACGCGAATCCCCCCCCCTCCAGCGATGCGGCAAGTGGCAAGGTTTTCCTAAATCCCCCACCCCCGCTGCCCGCCGCCATTCTCGCGCCAGTTGTATCGGCATCCAGCGAGAACAAGACCACCTCCGCCCGACACACGAGGCGGAAGGCGGGGGAGGAGGGAGCTGGGCGGGGCCGGGGGTCTGAACTGAGTCGTAAGCGAGGCGGGGTGGAGGCAGGACGAGCCTGGGGCGGAATGGGGAAGGACGGGTTGGGATGTGACAGGGTCGTGTGCGTGGATGGAGTCGGGTGAAAGGGCGGGGTTGGGGGAGGATGGGGCGAGGGTGTGGCGGGGCCGGGAGCCTGTTCGGAGTGGGGGGCAAGGCGGGGTGGAGACAGAACTAAACGGGGTGGTAGGGTGTGGTGGGATCGGGGTCCTGGATGGAGTCGGGGGCGAGACGGGGTGAAGGTAGGGCATGGGTAGGGCGGGGAGGTGGCGGATTGGAGGAGGGTAGGGTGGGGATGTGTCTGGGTCATGAGCCTGGATGGAGTTGGGGCGAGGTGGGACAGGGCAGGTTTGGGGGAGAATGGGGCGTGGGTTTGGTGGGGTCGGGGGCCTGGACAGAGTCGGGGGCGAGGCGGGGGGAGGAGGCAGGGCAAGGGAGGTGCTGGGATGTGATGGGTTAGGGAGGATGGGGTGGGGATGTGACAGGGTCTTGGGTCTGGATGGAGTTGAGGGACTCGAGGTTAGGGGAGGAAGGGGCGGGCATCGGCGAACCGGGAGCCTGGACGGAATAGGGGGTGAGGCGGGGAGACGGGACAAAGCAGCGGGGAAGCGGAATGGGGAAGAGTGGGGCATGTATGTGGCGGGACTTGGATATGGGTCTGGGTGCATGAACGGGGCGGAGAGGAGTGGAGCGGTGTTCCGTGCGGCAGTGATGTGGCGGCGTCGGCACCCTGGGCGGAGACGGGGACGTTGCCGTGTGCATGCACGGGGGCGGAGATGGATGTGAGGGGATGGGGGCCTGTTGGGCAGGCCGAGGCGGAGCGAGGATGTGGCGAGGACGGAGGCTTGTATGGAGTCGGAGTGGTAGCGGCAGCGGGGAGGGGGGCCGATGGCACGGACGGAGGATATGACGGGGACGGTGGCTTGTAAGGAGTCGGAGTGGTAGAGGCAGCGGGGGGGCAGGGCCGACGGCACGGACGGAAGTGGGGCGAAGCCGGGCCGAGCGCATGGACAGAGCCGGGAAAGGAGGGGGTGAGGGGGCGGGGCGGCGGCGGGCGTTGCGGCGAGCGCGACACCGGCCGGCAGGCGAGCGGGCGGGCGGGCGCAGTAGACGCGATACGGAGCGTCCTACGCAGGGGCGCTATTGAGAACTAGTTCCCTCACACACGTATGGGTCCGCTGCCGCTGCCGCCGCCGCCAAACTCGCCCCTAAGTTGCGCGACGCTGCTCGTGGTTGCGCTGTTGGAGAGGGGAGGGGGAGGAAGGAAGCGGGGGCGGATGGGGGAGGGGAGGGGGCGGGGGCGGTGTGGGTGAATGCAGCGGTGAATGCGGACCCGGCCAGATCAACGAAGAGGTGCGAATGCGGAGGTTGCAAGGCGGACGGGAAGGACTCTTCTAATCTTTTGATTTGATTTATGTAGTCAAAAAATAGTAAAAACTGTATGTGACGTACGGGGGAGAACATCATTTGCGCGTGTTTTCTTGAGCTTCACAATCACTTCCCAACACTATAAATCAACTTCCCTTTTCACTATAAATTGTTGAAAGATGAATAATAGTTTTAAAAATAAAACAAGCAAAATAAATAATAATGATTTTATAAGGAGCGCGATTTTTTAAAACGAACGGGATTGAGCTACTGTTTTAATTGAAGGAATGGGGACACTATCGTGAGCACTAGGGACAGGAACTAAGGAAAGCATGTTCTTTTACAGGTCAATTCAATATAGCTTTTTCACTATTTGCAAGACATTTTGAATAAGTTATAAGCATTTTTATTTTACATATTGTTACATTTCTTCTCCTATTTTATTAATTTTCAACGCGTTGCGAAATTCATGAAAAACTATGCATTAGCTCTATGCGCCATACCTTTTGGAAACCCATTATGGGTGGTTTTGCTCACCATAATTTTTTCTTATGCAGGCCGCTAGTATCGTAATTGCATACTTTATCTAAATTTTAATATACGATAAACGTTATAATATAGGATATAAATTTCAATATACGTTATATTTTATTTACATTTGAATATACGATATTTCAATATATGTATCTACATGCCGCAACAGAATATCTCAGTGACAGATACGAGTTTGCAACGTTCCTGGAAGCGTCTAGCTGATAAAGCAATATCATACAGCGCTTGCATGACCTCCAGACCTTCGTAAATCGCGATTACTCGGAATCAAGGATGAAGACCTAAAACAAGAGAGTGACAACTACATTTCTGGGCTTTCCCCTCTGAGCTCTCTTTTCCATTAATTTTTCGTTTACATATGACATATTTTTCTAGTAAATAAATAAAACAAACCACAAGAAGAATACAATTATACATTTAATGATACAATTAACGAATTCAATAGATTTCATTCATTTCATATAAACATTTACAGGTTTACCAAATGGTTTGGAGAACATTTCTCTTAAATGCCGTATATCAATTCTCCAAACTATCAGCTTGAAAGAGGCGAATATCAGGAAATAATCACATTTATAAACAATAAAACGATTTATTACGTACTGTAATATACAAAATATTACAGAACAAACGCCACGCCTTGATCTGGACGGACGGAGCTGTAATATACAAAATATTATAAAACAAACGCCGCGCTTAATCTGGACGGTCGCGGTTACTAGGTAAGGAAGGTTGTTGACGGGCGAGAAGGGGGCCCTGGACGAGAGAGAGTTGGTGGTTGACTGGCATCCTGGTGGTAGCGGCGCGTATGTAACCTGAATTATTAAAGTTGGACATCGACGCGAATAGGGAGGACAAATTGTGGAACAAGTGTGCTAGAAGTGAGCAGCAAGAAAGAAGCAGACGGATTTTCGGCGCGGAAGTCAAGGGGCTACGAACTGCGGGGCCATCGTTTCACAACGCCAGACAATTTGGTACAGTGAACTTAATGCATGAAATTAAGCAAGAGAATTTTTATATTTTTAATCTCAAATTCCATTCTTAATAAACAAAATTATTGTTGTGCCACGTTGTGTGTAATTCCTTCGGAATATAAATAATTTCAGACTTCCAGGCTTCTCTGTATAGAGAGCATGAGAACCAAAGAACTGAGCTAGCAAAGTAAATTAGATAAAATTATTCATTATTTTATCACAGTACGGAGATACGTGGATCTTTTCAAAATTTTTCGCGCCCCCCTCTGCACCCCCCCCCTGCACTCCCCAGCACCCCTCACCCTATGCGCACGATTTTGAAGGTGGCTCCACACATTCGGCATTCGCCGAGCAGCGAGCGACTGCTCGCCCGATCCTGACCAGCGGATGTGTTTGGCGAATGTTCCCCTTTCTTTGATGTGTCCAGAAGACCGACACGCGGAGGGTAGGGCGAGCGCCGAATGTTCGTCACTCGGCAAATAGCAAGCGACCCATCCACACTACTCGGAATTCGGCGAGCGGTTGCTCGCTGTTCGCCGAATAGTGAATGTGTGGAGCCGCCTTGAGAGAAATCAAGGATGTTTACGAAGCATAAGTACTCGCAGTACGTGCTTGCTCACGTTCCATAGTGCCCATGTGTAAACTCGACCGAAATCTAACATTTCCTACCACAGACCATTGTCTTATCGCGCTTCCTGCATCCCGCCGAGAAACATACACTCCGCTGTTCAGAGATGCAGAACTCGGAATCTATTCAGGAAATATCGCTGGCGAGTGCTTAATGCTCCTTTGGAATCTCATACGATCAATAGGTGGTAACTGTTTTCAATACATTTAGTTCAAGAACAAAAAGTGTTGCTTTGGTGGAAATCATCCATATTTGACCACGCGGTATGATTATTCACGGGCATCCCGACTTCTCATAGACACCATACGTACGTATTTTATATTTCAAAGAAGGGTGCAGATTGAAGTCCAATTACCTCTTTAGAAGAAGGAACTTCAGATTAAACAACAGGAGTATAGTTCGTTTCATCCACCACGAATCCATTTTATGACTTGATTGGCGACGTTTTCTTACGAAAATTTAAAAATGTTTGTATGGATAGTAGTAACTCTCATTATTGTTATTTCTCTAAGCTAGAGGAAAAACAAAAAAAAATGTATATATCTATATATCTGTCAGTTTGTGTGTGCATTTTGTGCTGCTACACGTACATTGTAGTTCATATTCAAAATTCGCAAATATATATTAATGTTCATACATACCCAAAAATAATTTCATAATTCGAGAGTAATTGCATAAGTCGTGAGAACTGTCTTATATTTTCTGAAACAACAGAATGGTTGTTAGATCAGTACTGTAAAATGTATTCTATACGTTGCATCCCTGTTAGATCCTAAAAGAGATGCCGCCACCGTCTACATGTTGGATCACAGCTCGTATGTAAATGTTAGTATGTTTGAGGCGGTGCTTCAAAAAAGACGTAAGTGAAGTGGAACAGCTATCTAATGTGGAAGATGCAGTTCTTCACGACGGAAATGCTGGTTAGTATTGTGCAAAGCTACGAGAAGCATTTGGTGATAGTGCCTTGCCCTGTCGTAGTATCAGTTGATTGAAGACCTTTGAATTGTAACAGCTGACCTGCTGCGTTGGGGACAGAAGGGAGATGGGACACGGTCGTATGGCATTCAGCGAATGGCATACAATTTCTTATCATTAAGCAAATATAGTGTGAAAACGTTGGGGTTAGGGAATTAGTTGGAAGGGGTATCTATATACGAGTAATATACGTTGTCCTTTGTGTCTTACGAAACAATGCTTTGTATTTCCGCATCTTAAACTTTCCCTATTTTGTGCCTCCTGGATTAGGAACAAATTTGGATTTATCATTGCAAAGAGCTTTCTAGTGAGCTTTTCGTAAAGAATTTTTCCTGCCGGTATTCACACAATACAGCAGCGAAAACTTCCACCTTTGCCGAAGGTGATAGGAAAGGTGAAGTATTAGGACAGTTAATTATCGTTAATTCGAAGAGGATGCTCCCCTTCAAACAACAATAGTAATTGATTATGTCACCCCCTCCTTGACTATTTGTATGTACAGATGTTTTGCCTTTTGAGCACAATATGTAGTCTTAATTGAATATGAATGTGTTGTCTCTTTTAAGTATGAATGTGACGAAGGTGACTAATGTGGCAACAATCAACAAACATGGATAAACTCTATATTCACCTTTTCTGTTTTATATTCTGTATTATTTACAGAATACCCCAAACTTGAACTTGAATTTAAGAAATTCAAAAAGCAGGAAATTGAGCGTGAATCCATCTGCACTAGGATTCCCGACATGCTGCTGAGCCTCATTTGCCAGAAGGCTACAAAATGCCTCATTTGATTCCTTACTAACTCAAGAACCCACACCAGGATATGTGACTCAAATGATGTTACTGCAGTGCCTCCGTCCGGGAGGTCTTATGTTCGACTCCTGAGTGTGTCAGGATTTTCGACACTAGCTTGTCAGCTAGATCGAATTCTGTCGCTCTCTGGAGGAGAATTCTTGCGGCCGGCTGCTCTGATCGGTAGTTTTCCTTTGTTTCTCCTAGTCATCACCAGGAGAATGTCCGGAGCAGCACCCCCTAACAAACGGGCCATGGACCGCGCGCGATCTTTCCTTCCTCTTCCTTTATCTATCTTCGACCCATACTTAAACGCACAGTAACATGCACTACATTACTATCCATGTCGGAAGACCTGGTCGGGAGCTTAGAGCTTGTCCCGGCTGAGATAGTGTCCCGCTGGTTGGAGATACCTGGTTGAGGAAAACCCCGCTAGTCGAGATGGGAAGATCTCCCGAGGAAAATTTGCACTACACTTACGGGTCTAATGCCATGACTAGTATATACGCCCGTAATCACTAACAATCAATCAATCCCAGGAATAATAATTTCTATCAACATTCTACTTTCATTAGTTAAGATTGTATTGCATCAATTGAAATGTATCGCATTATATCTGATTTCAAATTGTAGAGAGAATTCAATTATGTTTCTCAATCTGATAGTACTCGCATTTCTTTCCAAGAAAGTATTACTCTGTAGTATCGTTTGAGAAATCAATATTGCATAATTTGGTTCAGTGTTATGTACCTATGTGATGTAACTTTCATACGAAATAATTAATCTATGAGAGTAAAAACTCCAGCAGTACAATGAGAGAACAGATGTTAAATCAAGACCGAAAGTAGGCTGTACCCACATTGTATGACAATATTAAGAATTAATATTTTCTTATAACATAAATATACCAGGAAAGATGGTTCAGTGCATCAACTGATGTCACTGCAGTTCCTTTAATCAGGTTTGAGTCCCGACGGCTGCAGGATTTTCGACACTAGCTTGTCAGCTAGTGAAAATTCATTTCTTATAGGAAAAGGGCTTAAATATTTCAAAATAAAAGAAAACTTGTACGTGGAAAGTGGAAAAGTAATCAGGGAAGATTTAACAGCAAGTAGGTTAGAAATACTAAGAAAATGTATTGCAAATTTTCACCTAAAAATGCATGGTCTTTCGATGGTGCAATAAATGTAAATACCACACAAGGGAAAAGACGCATCACCAGAATGTGTGACGTTGATTCGCTACCTGTAAATGGCGCGCAACCTTAAAATTGTTTATAAAATTGTCACTTACATTTAAATTATTATTATTATTTAATTTTTACTTTTAATATATTATTTTTAATTTCTTTCTGCTTGTGAAGTACCACGCTTTCAAATACAATGTCAGAACTTTGGCAACCTGTAGATGACGAAGTCTTGCCGGAAACCGCGCCCTCCTTGACATTCCTGCCTGTGGCATTGGCCCCAGTGCGGCGTTAATCTCTATACCTACCCCAAGTAGCCCTGCTACACTCTCAAGTCTCAACGCGTCCGTCTGGCAATTTCTTCGCGGCTTGTCTGTCTTTCATATTCACGCCCAATCTTTAAAGACATCACTCAGAAATTGTTCATGTTCTTTCTGAAGCTAGCGCACACGTATTATTAATTAGTGAAACTTGGTTGAAATCTAACGCATCCTCTGATCTATTTCGATCCCTAAATCCTACGAAGTGACAGGAATATAATAAAAGTTCATTTTAAAGAGAAATCTGGTGTTGCTACGTTGTTCGTGATGATATAAGTACTCGCAGACACGTAATTGGCCTGTAGTTCTTCGCAAAAGAGCTGTCTCTCGCTTTGGGTAGCAAATACGTGATGCCGCGAGTGAGTCATTCGGGGAGTTTCTTAGGGTTTTCTAAAATTTTATTAACAGCCTTTGCTAGATGAGAATGTAAGGCTGTTAATTTCGTAATCCAATAAATCTTAATCTTATCCATTCTGGGGGAATTCCAGTTTTCCATGTTCTTAATTGTTTGGCATAGGTCCTCTTCCGAGAATCCTTGAACATGTTCCACCTGTTTCCACGAGTCCATTGGCAGCATCAATTTCAGATTGGAGCGAATATGCGTCTTTGTTGTAGGATCTGGTTTATTATTATTATTATTATTATATTATTATTATTGTTGTTGTTGTTGTTGTTGTTCCCTGATATCACGACTACAGGTGTTCTAAGTCGGCTGAGTATAAAATCTACTCCAGGTTGCAACCTAAGGAGCAGATCTAAGGATTGTTTCTACAGAACTTTGCGCAAAATGTGAGCTGTGCCAAATAAAGCAATTTCTTGCACTTCCCAGTCCTTTAAATGACCTGGAATTTTAACCAAGTTGTTCTTGTTATTATATTATTACTATGATTATTATTATTATTATTCCACTCTATTATTATTATTATTATTATTATTAGTATTATTATTATTATTATTATTATTATTATTATTATAGCAGAAAGCTTTCACTTATAGGTCACTAGTTCCGCGTAAACCAGATTAACAGCCCACGCCCCCTTGGGGGTCGCCGTCCCCAGCCAGCGGAAAGTATCTGTTGCGAGCTTGATCGCCCCCTCCGAGCAGCGGAGGCGGCAGCGGCGGCGGCGGGGCAGCTACTGAGGCGACACACGAGAAGGATCGAATACCCTGCGAGGAGGGACCGACCGCGTGCGCCCGCCAGCCAGCCCGCCCGTGCGTGCGTGCGAGCCGTAACCGGAGACCGGCGGGGGCGGTCGCGCGCCGGTAAACACCCTCTGGCTGAAAGCCCTGCGCCTCACGCGGACGGGTGGATCGTATCCGACGTCAGCCATTGAGAAGTATCTTTCGTAAATCAAACCGCAGTAAACTGCGACAGGAAAGGAATAACTGAAATTATTAATACGAGCAAAAATGATTTATGAGTCAATATGAGTATAATTCTTGGTGTGCGTGTAGGAGTCGGTGTAAGCGCGAGTGTGAGAGCGTAGAAGTCGGTGTAAGCGCGAGTGTGAGAGCGTAGGAGTCGGTGTAAGCGCGAGTGTGGGAGCGTAGGAGTCGGGGTAAGCGCGAGTGTGAGAGCGTAGGAGTCGGTGTAAGCACGAGAGTGAGAGCGTAGGAGTCGGTGTAAGCGCGAGTGTGGAGCGTAGGAGTCGGTGTAAGCACGAGAGTGAGAGCGTAGGAGTCGGTGTAAACGCGAGTGTGGGAGCGTAGGAGTCGGTGTAAGCGCGAGTGTGAGAGCGTAGGAGTCGGTGTAAGCGCGAGTGTGAGAGCGTAGGAGTCGGTGTAAGCGCGAGTGTGGGAGCGTAGGAGTCGGTGTAAGCGCGAGTGTGGGAGCGTAGGAGTCGGTGTAAGCGCGAGTGTGGGAGCGTAGGAGTCGGTGTAAGCGCGAGTGTGGGAGCGTAGGAGTCGGTGTAAGCGCGAGTGTGGGAGCGTAGGAGTCGGTGTAAGCGCGAGTGTGAGAGCGTAGGAGTCGGTGTAAGCGCGAGTGTGAGAGCGTAGGAGTCGGTGTAAGCGCGAGTGTGAGAGCGTAGGAGTCGGTGTAAACGCGAGTGTGGGAGCGTAGGAGTCGGTGTAAGCACGAGAGTGAGAGCGTAGGAGTCGGTGTAAGCGCGAGTGTGGGACCGTAGGAGTCGGTGTAAGCACGAGTGTGAGAGCGTAGGAGTCGGTGTAAGCGCGAGTGTGAGAGCGTAGGAGTCGGGGTAAGCGCGAGTGTGAGAGCGTAGGAGTCGGTGTAAGCGCGAGTGTGAGAGCGTAGGAGTCGGTGTAAGCGCGAGTGTGAGAGCGTAGGAGTCGGGGTAAGCGCGAGTGTGAAAGCGTAGGAGTCTGTGTAAGCGCGAGTGTGAGAGCGTAGGAGTCGGTGTAAGCGCGAGTGTGAAAGCGTAGGAGTCGGTGTAAGCGCGAGTGTGAGAGCGTAGGAGTCGGGGTAAGCGCGAATGAGAGAGCGTAAGAGTTGGTGTAAGCGCGAGTGTGAGACCATAGGATTCGGTGTAAGCACGAGAGTGCGAGCGTAGGAGTCGGTGTAAGCGCGAGTGTGGGAGCGTAGGAGGTCGGTGTAAGCACGAGAGTGAGAGCGTAGGAGTTAGTGTAAGCGCGAGTGTGAGAGCATAGGAGTCTGTGTAAGCGCGAGTGTGAGAGCGTAGGAGTCGGTGTAAGCGCGAGTGTGAGAGTGTAGGAGTCGGGGTAAGCGCGAGTGTGAGAGCGTAGGAGTCGGTGTAAGCGCGAGTGTGAGAGCGTAGGAGTCGGTGTAAGCGCGAGTGTGAGAGCGTAGGAGTCGGTGTAAGCGCGAGTGTGGGAGCGTAGGAGTCGGTGTAAGCACGAAAGTGATAGCGTAGGAGTCGGTGTAAGCGCGAGTGTGGGAGCGTAGGAGTCGGTGTAAGCGCGAGTGTGAGAGCGTAGGAGTCGGTGTAAGCGCGAGTGTGGGACCGTAGGAGTCGGTGTAAGGACGAGTGTGAGAGCGTAGGAGTCGGTGTAAGCGCGAGTGTGAGAGCGTAGGAGTCGGGGTAAGCGCGAGTGTGAGAGCGTAGGAGTCGGTGTAAGCGCGAGTGTGAGAGCGTAGGAGTCGGTGTAAGCGCGAGTGTGAGAGCGTAGGAGTCGGGGTAAGCGCGAGTGTGAAAGCGTAGGAGTCTGTGTAAGCGCGAGTGTGAGAGCGTAGCAGTCGGTGTAAGCGCGAGTGTGAAAGCGTAGGAGTCGGTGTAAGCGCGAGTGTGAGAGCGTAGGAGTCGGGGTAAGCGCGAATGAGAGAGCGTAAGAGTTGGTGTAAGCGCGAGTGTGAGACCATAGGAGTCGGTGTAAGCACGAGAGTGCGAGCGTAGGAGTCGGTGTAAGCGCGAGTGTGGGAGCGTAGGAGTCGGTGTAAGCACGAGAGTGAGAGCGTATGAGTTAGTGTAAGCGCGAGTGTGAGAGCATAGGAGTCTGTGTAAGCGCGAGTGTGAGAGCGTAGGAGTCGGTGTAAGCGCGAGTGTGAGAGTGTAGGAGTCGGGGTAAGCGCGAGTGTGAGAGCGTAGGAGTCGGTGTAAGCGCGAGTGTGAGAGCGTAGGAGTCGGTGTAAGCGCGAGTGTGAGAGCGTAGGAGTCGGAGTAAGCGCGAGTGTGGGAGCGTAGGAGTCAGTGTAAGCGCGAGTGTGAAAGCGTAGGAGTCGGTGTAAGCGTGAGTGTGAGAGCGTAGGAGTCGGTGTAAGCGCGAGCGTGAGAGCGTAGGAGTCGGTGTAAGCGCGAGCGTGAGAGCGTAGGAGTCGGTGTAAGCGCGAGTGTGAGAGCGTAGGAGTCGGTGTAAGCGCGAGTGTGAGAGCGTAGGAGTCGGTGTAAGCGCGAGTGTGAAAGCATAGGAGTCGGTGTAATCGCGTAGTGTTGGTGTGAGTGACGGGGCACAGGTTTTCCGGGTAGGACGCTGGCGGTGGCCATGCGGGCTTTCCACACGACTTGCCCAGGAATGCGCCATTGTCTTGGTCGCCCCCGCCGCCCCTCGCCGCCGCCCATCTCCCAGCCGCCTGGACACAGACCCCGCCCCGCACCGCACAGCCCTGCTCCGCCCCACTCCCCTCCACCCCGCCCCACTTCACCTCGCTCTGCCCCGTCCCTCCTGCTCCACCCCGCCCCTCTCCTCCCCACCTCCCCGCATAAACCCGTCTCGCCCCGCATCGCGTCACCCCGCCCGAACTCGCTCCATCCCCGCCCCGCTCCTCCCCGCCCTCCCTGCTCCTCCCCACATCTGCCCCGCCCCGCCTCGCTACGCCCCGCCACGCCTAACCCCTTCTCGCCGCGCTCCTCCCCTCCCGCTCCGCCTAACCCGCCTGACCGTTCCGTCTCCTCACGATCCCGCCCCATCTAATCCTGGTCCGTCCCGCCCCGCCACCCCTTCCCCGTCGGTCCGTCCCGCTTTCTCCGCCTCTCTCCGCCCCGCCCCGCTCTTCTCCGCCGCGCCTAACCCCACCGCGCATTGCTCCGCTACGCCCCGCTCCGCGTCTCTCCTCCCCACCCCGCCTTGCTCCGCCGAGCCTAACCCTGTTCCGTCCCGCCCCGGTCCTACCATCCCTGCCTCGGTCCGATCCACCCCGCCCCGACCCTCTCCATCAAACTCCTCTCCGCCCCGCTCCTCCCCGCTCCGATCCTCCCCGCCCCGCTCCTCCCCGCCCCACTCCTCCCCGCCCCGCTCCTCCCCGCATCGCTCTTCCCGCACCGCTCCTCCCTGCACCGCTCCTCCCCGCCTCGCTCCTCCCTGCCCTGCTCCTCCCCGCCTCGTTTGTCCCCATCCCTCTTAACCTCGCCCCGTTCCTCCCCGCCCCGCTCCTCTCCACCACACTTCTCCCCGCCCCGCTCCTCTCCGCCCGCTCCTCCCCGCCCCGTTTCTCCCCGCCCCGCTCCTTCCCGCCCCTCACACCCCGCCCCGCTCCACCCCGCCCCTCCCGCTGGACCCGCGTTTGACTCCCCGCCGCTGCCTCCCACAGTGACTGAGAGCATCCGCTGCTTTTGTGGCCCCCGCCTCTCCCCTCGTCGAACACGCCTCCTCCGCAGACCTTCTATCCCTCCAACCCCAAAGCTTCAGAAGCCCTCACCGGGCTACGCCCCTCTCTCCCGGCGCCTTCGTCACTCAAGGTGGCTCAACACATGCGTCATTCGCCGAGCAGCGAGCTACAGCGCGCCCGATGCCGACCAGCTGACGTGTTCGGCGAATGTTCGCTCCCTTTGATGTGTCCAAAAGACCGACATTCGGCGGGTAGGGCGAGCGCCGAATGTTCGTCACTCTGGAAATAGCAAGCCACCCATCCTCGGGATTCGGCGAGCGGTTGCTCGCCGTTCGCCGAATAGCGAATGTGTGGAGCCGCCTTCACGCCGGCAGGCCCCGCCCTCCTTCCATTTCACGTTCCATTTGTTCCTGCCATTTCTCAAAACTATTTATTGATATTTTTTATCAACTTCATTTTATTTACCTTTATTTATGTATTATTTAGTTATCATTTTTATAGTCGATTGGTTGGAAAGGACGTTGTAAGGGTTCCAATGATCTAGCGGAGACAAAATGCCCGAGAGCCTTTGGCCCAAGGGCTTTTTATCGCAAGAGATCATTAGAACCAGTTAACGCCCGTGTTACATACAGTCAGTGTCAAAAGTATTCGTACACCTCGAATTTCCGCTTATAAACGTTGAGAATTGTACCAAATTTTCATAAAAAGTCTGGGAGAAAAATAATTATGATTTTACATCTTCTTTCTGTCCATTCTTAGATAAAGAAACAGAAAAAAGGCCTGCATAATTCTTGCAAAAAATCCCTCACTAAAGGTTGACACATTTTTGGGTGACAAAAGTATTCGTACACTAAATATATTTTTATTTCTAATGAGACCGACAGTGCAAATTGTGCGTGTCTGAACGGGAATCACAATTTGTAACGATTTTTCCGAATCGTGAGAATTACAAAATCTCATTCAGTCGTCTGTAACGGTCACTGGGAAACAGTTCAAGGCTAGGTCGTCGGCGCGATGTGTCGCAAAGGAAAGGAGACTACTGCAGAGGAGCGACGAGTAGTTATTAATATGCACAACCAATGCAAATCTCTAAGAGACATTGCAAATGCCCTTGGAAAACCCAGGTCGACTGTTCAATCGATAATAGGATAGATTCTGTGTGAGAAAATCGTATTTAAATATGTCGGAATGCGGACGCCCTCTGGTGCTGTCTCATCAAGATCGACAATTAATTGTACTAGGATTTTTTTTTTTAATTTCACGAAGTGCACCAAAGATAGCTGCTGACCTTGGAAGAAGAGGAGTGTCTATTTTGGCGGCTACGGTACGTCGCACCTTGAGGAGGGAAGGTTACTATTGTCTACATGCGCGTAAGAAGTTCTAGGAGAGTGAAGCAAATAGAAAAAAACGATTAAATTTCGCTCTTTTGCATCGAATCAAGACCAGGATTTCTGGAAAAGGGTGGTATTCACCGACGAAAGTAAATTTAATAGTTCTGGGTGCGATGGAAACAACGCGTTTGGCGAAAGAAGAACGAGGAACTCAATCCGCGCAACTTGCTGCCCACCATTAAACAGGGAGGAGGATCAGTAATGGTGTGGGGCTTCATGAGTGCTTCTGGTGCGGGGAACTTGCAGATTATCGAAGGGGTTATGGACTAGTTTGTTTATATAAACATTTTGAAAAACAATCTGCAATTAACTGTTGATAAATTGGGACTGGGACGGAATTATATTTTTCTAGCAGGACAATGACCCCAAACACACGGCTCTAAATTCGAGGCTTTGGCTCTGTACAATACGCCCACACAACTGCATACGCCACCACAATCACAGGATATAAATCCTATAGAACATTTGTGGAGTTATCTTGATAAAAATGTTAGAGAAAGAGACTTCAGGATTGTAAGTGAACTTAAGACAGTTTTGAAAGTTGAATTGGAGAAAATTTCACCTTCCTTTACTGCTAATTTAGTAGAATATATGCCTAGTAGATTTCAGGCATAGTAATTGATGCCAAAGGGAACCACATGAAACATTAGGGATTTATTTAGTGTAGATATTACAGGAAATATGTAGTGTACGAATACTTTTGTCTCGAGGGAAAAGTGCTTTATTTTTATTTTGGTCGAGTTTTTGGAAGTGAAATATTTTTACTGTAATTTTTGTGTGTGTTTGTGCAATAAAAGTGATTTGGGGAGAACGTTAAGTTCCTACAATTTATTTTTCTGTTTATCGATCAAATTACTGGCTTTTTCTTGAAACACAACTGGGTGTACGAATACTTTTGACACTGACTGTATATCATTTTATATTTCCCTATTTTTATTGATTCAGATTTACTTATTTACTAATTAACAAGGTGTTAACTTGACTCGCTTTATCTTTACACATTCCCTCCCGTAATACCCTTTCTAATTCCCTCCTTAAGAGAACATCATTCAACTGTTTTCATATTTCCCCCGAAACCACGATCCTTTCGATACAGTGTATATGGAGCTCCGTATCGAAGATAATAATTAGCTATAACGTATCATTAAGAAATAAACATATTGCATGGCATCTTTGTTTCTTTAAATCACTGCCAAAATTTTGTTTCTGAGGTTTTCTTTCCTCATAGTACCGACTTACACTATCTATATTCATGGTTCAATAGCGAATAATTCAAGTGTGTAAAAAGTCTTCAGTGTCCGTAATGGAATAGTTAGGTTGTAATTTGAAGGAGCGATATTGCGAAATATTTCAATAGAGATAAAAAAAACTCAAAAAGTATTACGGAACAATTATAAAAAAATTAATATTATTATTAATTATTGTAATGGTAAATTAGAGACGAATGCCTGCATGATTTTGTCGCTGGAGTGTACGATTTTTTTTATCTGGTCAAGCCCTAGCATGCTCGTTACATTGATATAGAATATTAGCACCAGTCTTTGAACAATGGTTCCTTCGTATATTGACACTAGAATTCTCCTCCAACGTTTCTATCACGAAAATTCGTCTTTCGTGTTAGAAAACCCTTCGACGCTGTGTAATTAACATTCGTCTTCCGGATTAGGATACTCTCACGAAAAATTTCACGAATTATTGGGGAAAGTTCGGCTACTGCATTATAACCCCTTCAAAAGTTTATATCATAGTATTAAAACACCCGTTCATAGAATTAAAATACTCTCCAGTCTTAGAAGCTACGGTTCCTTTGCCCCCTTTGTCTGGCGCAAGGTTTCACGTCTCGCGTCCTCCTCCCCCTCTCCCCCACCCCTCGCCACCTTACCCCTCCCCTCCTTCCGCGATCTCGGCGCGTGCTGCGGCCGCATGCACCTGTTCCTCGGGCTGCTTTTCTTTCCACTCCACCAGGCGCACTAGGGTCGCACCAGCTTCGGGCTTCAGCGCCTGCCCACTGCAACTACTACCTGGCCCTCTCCCGCCCAGCCAGGCGGCCCGCCGCGGAGGGCGGCGTCAGCCGGCTAGAGCTCGTTTCGCGCACGCTGCTCTTTTGTGCGGGATTTCTCGTAGACTGACGCACGCGCCCGTGGAAAATATTTCCGCTGTCCCCGAGAATGGGAGTCGGAACTGGACGGGGAAGGAACAGGGTTACCAGATGAGAATGGGTGTAAAGAAGGACGAATGAGTTTTTCTACTCCCGTTGTACAATGCTGTCATTGGATGGCTGCAACCAGTTGCATAATGATAGTCATTTTGATACAGGTTTCATTATGATACAGGTTCTTGACCAATCACAGAGACGCTTACAAACCAAGCATTGATACTTCATGAATCATTGAGAATCGTTGCAGTAAATGTTTCGTTCGAGTGTGTATATTAAAATTGCATTTAATATTATATTTTGCTTCTCAGTTTTAATTTCTTTTATTAGTAGTAATTTTTACGTGAAATATTATTTTTTAAAATTTGATCGTAATTTCACTTTGATCCTATTTGACGTGCCCAGTGATAGTTATTGCAGAGAAAATTTGAGTGACGTTAAGATCTGAACGCAAGCCATTTTGTGTTATATGCTGCTACCGTGTGGTTGTCCTCAAAAACCGGCGAATTCTTTAGTTTAAAATATTTAGTGAATGGTAGTTCTTTCTGGTGGCGTTGACATTTCTAGAAATAAGAGCAAATGCGAAAATGGTAACGTCGGAAATTATTGCCGCAACTTTTGTAGTCCCTCGCAGGAGCTCTTGTAAAACAAAGCCAAAGCGAGTGATCTTCGAAATGTACTGCAAATAAATACGTACTATACGTAACAAATACATAATAATATAAATGAGAGTACCGCGAGAATTTTTTGAGGCAGAGTTTCAATCGCGAAAGAGTAGCTAAGAGAAGTGTTTATTTAATGAAGTCAAAGGAAGGAACGTGTAATTGTTACAAAAAAATCGTAAACAAAACAAGTGTGATTTGGAAAAGCCTTTTGGACGTGCCATTCTTGTGTTTTCCAGTGTTACAGAAGAATTCAGCGTGCAAGGTGTGCCACAGATAAATCGTTTTATTTATATTCTCCTAACGATTTTCAAAGATACGAATATTCTCGTAAGAAACATTGAATACCTACAAATTCATATACAAAATAATATCCCACAGATTATTAGTTCTTCTTCACAACCAGTGTGTAATCAAAAACTGGTTGTGAAGCGACTATTTTAAAAATTTCCCTTCACTCAGAGCATTTTTACGAGTATCTCGTGATGCTGGGTCTGTTGCCCTGGTGAGGACTGTTAATGCTGCAACGCAACACCCGTCTCTTTGTAACATGTCATAGACTCGATTGATTAGTATTGTGGGCGCGTCAATTCTAAGTGTAGTCTCGTAAGTTTAGTGCATGTTTTTCCTCGGAAGGTGGCAGTGAACTATATCCGCTAAATGGTGAAATCCGTCGCCGACCTATCGTCTGCTAGCGAGGTTTTCCTCAGTCAGGTTTCTTCCAACGGGGCACCGCCCCAGCCGGGACAAGCTCTCAGCTCCCGACCGGTCTCCTGGTATGGATGATAGTGCAGTGCATGATAGTGTGTGTCAGTAACGGAAGAGACTAGAACAAGAAAGGGAAGGAAAGATAGCGCGCGGACCGTGGCCCGTTTGTTAGAGTACTGCTCCGGCATTCGCCTGCTAGTGACCGGATAAACCTCGGAAAACTACCGATCAGAGCAGCCGGCCGCTAGAATTCTCCTCCAGACACCGGCTGGCTGAACACAACCTAGCTATCCAGCTAGTGTAAAAAATCCTGCCACCATCGGATCTCGAACCCAGGACCTTCCGGTCAGAAGCACTGCAGTGGCATTAGTTGATGCCCTGAGCCACCTCTTCCGGTCATCTACTCGAATTTCTATCCGTGAAGAATTCTGTTTGTATCATTTTTATTAATTCTCAAGGATTTTTTGAGTAGTAGTTGTAGAAGAAATTCCAGTTCCAGTGACAGCCGCAGTTGAGCAAAACCGAAGTTCCCGACTTTCTTTATCTCGTTCTTTTCACGCTGCTCTTTTGTTCGAAATTCTTAATAAACTGACTCACATGGCTCTGGAAGCACTCCAGTTGCATCGTGCAGATTTCTGACCGCAAGAAACCCTACAGTCGTGTGTGCTACCTTCACCCCAATCACTGACGCATTTCGTTGTTGAATAGGTGACGTGGGCTGCGGTGGCAGTTGCATTCAGTGAAGTCCGCATTTGTTCCAAGAACACTTTTACGGGCAGTTCGTCGAAGCTTGTTTCATATGTTGCTTAGTTGTCTGAAGGATTATCGAAATAAATTGTATGATGTTTGGCGTAATAATAGTTGGATAAACTATTTTGAATACGCGTGCTTGATTTCTTGACCTCGTTAGTTACTTGTAAGAAAATGTCTTGAGTGAATAAACCAGATGTAAAGTGCCAACGTTTCGGATTTTATTCAGCCTTCATCAGGGCTGTAACATAGGAGGATTTTCTTTATTCACTGAGGGCAATTAATGTAACATTCATCTAATAATAGACTTTTTCAAGTTCTACAATTAACCTACAGTACCTCAAGTGTTTAAAGAATGTCAATTTGTAGTGAAATAATGTGATTCAGCCGTATACAATAACCCATTCTCACATTATAAAGACATTTCAACACTTTATGAATATGTCATTATTTTGTGAACATTTACGAATGACGAAAAAATATGAATGACAACAAGTAATTTCATTTCTTTTCTTTCGTCACTACAACTTGTGCGCTTGCAACCATAAGGCGGTCAATAAACGAATTATAATCGATGCGTAATGCACCGAATCGTAATGCATCTCTGTTAAATTGTTCCCCCCCCACTACAATCGAGAACGTGAAGCGCGCTCGCAAAAACAAAAGAAGGCAGAAAGGTGAGGCCGAGAGGCGGAGAGACACGAGATGCGTGATCAGTCGGATGAGCAGAGGAGCCATATGTCTGGACGCGCAGGACTTCGTGCGTCACGACCGAAGCAGCGCCCCCTGCTTCCGAGGTGCCCCGCTCACCTTTCGCAGCGATTGCGATGCGTCGGGCGGTCGAGCGCTTTGTGATAGCTCGGCCGGAGCTTTCTCATGGAAGGAACAGCGATTGCGTCGGATTGTTCATCTCTCTCTCGCTCTCTCTCTCTCGCTCTCCTCGCTCTCTCGCTCTCGCTCTCTCTCGCTCTCTCTCGCTCGCTCTTTCTCTCGCTCTCGCTCTCTCTCGCTCTCTCTCTCGCTCTCTCTCGCTCTCTCTCGCTCTCTCTCGCTCTCTCTCGCTCTCTCTCGCTCTCTCTCGCTCTCTCTCGCGCTCTCTCTCGCTCTCGCTCTCTCTCGCTCTCTCTCTCGCGCGCTCTCTCTCGCTCTCGCTCTCTCTCTCTCGCTCTCGCTCTCTCTCTCTCGCTCGCTCTCGCTCTCTCTCGCGCTCTCTCTCGCTCTCTCTCGCTCTCCCTCTCGCTCGCTCTCGCTCGCTCTCGCTCTCTCTCGCTCGCTCTCTCTCGCTCTCTATCTATCTATCTATCTATCTATCTATCTCTCTATAAAACAGGATGTTGGTATGTATATGAGAGCAAAACTCCGACACCGTTGAATCGATCTTCATGAAAATTGGCACTTCTACGTGGTTTTTTCACCCAGAAGGTTTATGTGTTGTTAATTCTGTTGTAACTCCACTATATGGCGCTACATATTCACTACATATCCACTACATATTCACGTCAAATGCAACCTGCAACATACTCGGCTGCATTTTGAATCTAAATAACTCCTAACGAGGCGTTCTAGGGCCTTAAAAACTAACATTTTGAGGCCGAAGGTCTTAAAAAACGTTTCTCCACGCCGTAATCTACAGAATGAACATTCCTGAACATTCTATTACATTTTTGCTGGTTCAGTGCTTCCCCATATTACCACACCTGCTCAGAGACGTGCAGAATCTGCAAGTAAATGTGAATGAGAGGGACAGAGAGCGGCAGAGACAGAGACACACAGAGACAGACAGCGACAGGGTGAGGGAGGGAAGGAGAGACAGTGCGAAACGGAGATGGCAGGGGAAAGAGGGAGATGAAGGGCCGAACAACATCTGCCGGGTTTTCCTGGTCTGTATATACAAACTGAGTCGGGTAAGTTACACCATTTATATCTCAAGAAAGGCTGGACCTATTTTAATTATCTGTTTTGTTGGATTCATCTCCGCCCCGAATAGCAAGAATAAACTATTAATAGGTATGTCGGAAAAGTGTTGCTAGGTGGTGCATGAGAATAAAAAAATAAATATTCATGTTCTGGGATTCGGGGATTCGAACTCAGGTACTTTGGTTTAGCAAGCTTTTAACGTGTACGTTAATTTTAAGTATTACATCAACCGCCTGAGTTGAATTGAATTGCCTTATTTTACGTGGCGAGACTCAGGCCATGAGGCCCTGCTCTTCCGTCAGACCACGCAAATTTCGCTACACTCCTTTCCCCGGATGAGTCGACATAACAAGATTCTTAACCCTTTAAAATGAAAGTTAAGCATGTGCAATTTTAGAACATTCGATGGTTTTAATGAAAATTGAGCGACATTGATTAAAAAAAAACGTTCGCGTAATTTCAACTGTTAGCATCTTTCAACTCTTTTCATATTTTCCTCGTAACCACAATCCTCTCGATTCAAGTAAGTTATGCAGCGTATGCTATCGAAGGCAATATCAAGCAATTATGTATAAGTAAAGAATACATTTTTATAAAGCATTGGAAGTGTTTTGTAATTTTGCTCAGTGGTTTCGTTTAGGCTCTCGGTAAATCTGTGACATGGGGTCATCGCCTTTTTTTTCCTTATAAAGAAACGATACATTCGCAGTGAATACAATCAATCACATTCGTCTTTTTCACTGGATGGGTTGATCATTTGTATTTAATTATGGAAGTTTTATTGTATAAAGGAATTTAGTAATTTTTTGGTTGGCCCCGTGGCCGAGATCGCTGAGGCAGTAGTGCCGTAGTGATCTCGGACCGTGGGGTCGCGGGTTCGAGTCCCGCCTCGGGCATGGTTGTATGTGTTCGTCCTTTCACCCCCTATCATCACCATATCGTTTCGTTCTCATACCATAACGTTACATCCAATAGTGGTCACTAATGATCCAGTAGTTGATGCGATCTTAAATAACAACAAAAAGGTACTTTTTGACGAGGAAGAGAGAATAAAAATATTCAGGTACTTGCTTATTGTACTAAACTATTCGTACTATTTTGAGATCATTTAATTGGATTTTCCTCTGGATAAGTCAACAAGTTTGTAAAGTATACAGTCCGTGCCCAGTGACTCTTTATTGAGTAGATACTATTATGATGTTTTTAAGCAATTCGTTAGCAGGAGAGCAAAGGTTATCAAGAGTACTATAATACGCACTCTTTCAAGCCCCACTAGTAGTTGACAAAAACCGAACAGGTACGACAAGTCAATGCTATCCGAAATCTCACTATTTTACAAATTTTACGAGACGTTTTCAATATTAATCATCTTCAACTGAAATGACTTTGTAACAAATCGCCAGTAAAGGCTAATTTGACCTCACGTTTTGAGATTTTGAAGTCAATTTTGAGGATATGAAATATAATGCTTTCGGAATTGATTTCTTCTTCGGGGTCGAATCTGAATCTCCTGAATGATAATGGTGTGAACTATTCAAGTCAGCGATAAGTTTGTCATCACGTGCTTTTATATTGAAATCTCATTTTTTCTTATTTGTTATATAACCTTCATTATTGTATCTATATCTTACATTAAACTCAAAAACTGGATGGAAGGCCCACTTGGAAAACAAGCAAGGCGAAGTTTCATATTTCCATTACATGCTTGTTTTCATTTCCACACAAACCATGAAAGGCGACTTACAAAAAAATTAATTCACAATTTAATTGGCGTTGTAGAAAACAGAGGAATTGTTTGTATTTAAAGTGTTTAGATTCGAACGAATTTCTCAAGAAAATAAATGAAACAAAAGATCTTGATTCCTGGCACGTGCTCATAATGGATTGATAACAAGCGAAAATTAAGCAAAACTTTGATATCTGATCAGCCAGGAAATACTTGTACAAGTATAACAGACAACGCAAATGTCAACAATTGTATGACGTGAATCCAAATTGTGACGGGAAAATGAAGCAATTAAATACATTTCCAAATTTCCGCATGAGTAACACATTAACAGTGTTGTCAAATACCTGGATTCCCTGTTCATCTTCTTCCACCTCCACCCCCCAATACATAGAGAAAGCTTGGAGGCTAGAAGCGCTCCTGAAATAAAATTTTTAAAAAAATATTTTCTACCCATAATTTTGCGTGCAGTTAATGGTTCTTTCGGTATCTCATCGGCGAATGTTAAGAACTAACTTTACACCTGTATAAACACACTAAAGAATAATGAAATAAAGTAGTACGTGTGTCCCAATCTTCAGTCTTTATTATGATTCCGATATCTATGCGTATGGTTCTTCCGGGTTGGACCTGTGATTTAACACAAATACTATAATGCAATTATGACTAGATGATGGGTAATTGTGAAATAAGAGGTAGGGAAACGGGAAGAAGATATGCAAACCCATTTTGTTCGTCATAACTTCCACATTGATCGACAGATTTGGTCCCCGGTATCAAAAGATGGAAAACCAGAGCAGTCTATACGCAGCGGATGGCCCCATCACATCCTTTAGAGAGGAAAATAAGTCAAAGTTTCGTAAACGGGCTTTGTGAAAGGTTGCGTGAATAGGTGTCCATCAGTGTAGTTTTGAATGTTAGAGGTCAAGTTTCCTTCGAAAGGAAATTTTGTTTGCGGCAATGTAACCGATTTAACGAGTTGAAACTCGAAAGAAGATGCAGTCTTTTGTTTTGCCCCTTTTGTCTTTTGTTTTGGCTCTCAACCGATTGGCGAAGTGTACTTCTATGACGTGTCATGTGCCATTTTGCAATGACTCATTGAAGATAACCTGATGTAGTGTACACAAAAGATCGTGTAAAATTTCGTAACCGAGTGGCGATTCCGGTTTCGAATGACTGTTTCACCAGTCGCACGTGGCAAACAAACTTTCATGCGCAAATAAGCTTTTCACATTGATATCAACCGTCTGTTTATTACAAAAACATCTTTTACATCGTATTCTATATCATTCATAAAGAAAACAAGGTAGCGTTTTTTTGCAGATACACAGTAAAACTAATTTTATCTAAAAGTAGAGAACATCCCGGGAAATTTTTGAAGGAAATGTGGAATTTTGAAATGGACCTTTTTTATGTAATAAAATGATATGTGTATTGCTGTAAAATTAAAATGTATTTGTAGGTTTTAAGTTTTTATCTAATGCTTTTATATGAATTAAAGCAATACCAATTATAAACGAATAGAATCACCATAGTAGAGCGTACAGACTGAAGATATTGAAAAGATATGCTTGTTTCAAATATTCCAATGACGAAAAGTCGCAAAGATGTTGCAAAGTTAAATCTTTCAACTCTTTGCAAGTTTTCAGGCTTAGTATGTTCCTAATTAAAAATAGTTTGAACTCCTACATTACCTATAGTTCAGCGATAGCGTGTGTGAATTCATATGTGACGTGCGTGTGCTTATGTGTGTGTGTGTGTGTGTGTGTGTGTGTGTGTGTGTGTGTGGTTGAGATCATTACAGAAGGAGCAATACAGCCACTGTCCACAATATGAGTAATTTAAGGGATGTATCAATAGAGCATCCCTTGATATCGCATAAAATTATTTCTTTCCTGTTAACAATTACGTTTGATAAAGGAGAATATTTCCTCAGCTTATTTACATTCAGATAATTTTAGTTCCAAGAGCGCTTGTATTCTCTGAAGAATATACCTCTTCTTCCATACGTCATATACCGTTTTCACTTTCTTTTACGAAAATAAAATCAAAAATTGATAAACAAGCATCTTTGTGAATATTGTGTGAATTAGAGGAATGCAAGTGAAATCGTTGCAGCGCGCGTTGTTACAGTTTTCATCTAGAAAAAGGTAAACAAGAAGAAACGTATTGTTTTGTAGATATATTCTTTTTACTTTGAAAACAGATGTACTAACCGTCCGACGGGGAGGATCACCGCCACATCTAGGCATAAAAAACATTCACTACACTAACGGGACTAATGACCACAGCAGTTCACGTGCCGGGAAACATGAATCAATCACTCAATAAACTTATATAAACATATGTAAACAATAAAACTGTTTTAAAAAATTGTTGTAGTATATGACAATTTGATACCATCAACCTAGTTTAGATAAATCACTATCTTCTCCCCTTCGAATTCCATATTTAATTCTTCCACTTCGTCTCCTTTCAGTTGCAAGATCCGGGAGCCAGGGATTGGGTGGGAGTTTGTAGGCCCATTGACTGCGCATTGCTCCCTTAGTCTGTTTATTACAATTTCAGCAAAATGTCAGTTAACCTGTTTTCGTGCATGCCTTTAATTAATCTCCTAAGTTAATCTTCAGTTATTTGATTTTGATTTCTCTTACTAGGTTAGTGAGGAGAAAAACGATTTAAGTTGAATAATTTTAAAAGCCGCAAAGCAGACATTGTTTAAATTACTTCCAAGTACCTAATGTGGTACATTGGTTAATTTTTTAATAGAATTCCTGTTTGAAATGCACTAGTAATATTGAGAAACTGTCCAAGCACACCTGTTCGATTTTTAAAGAAACTAGAGGGTGGTAGCGGAATTCTGGCTCAGATTCGAATTTAGCGCGTCGACATACATAGAGACTTTTTTTTGTGCCTATAGTAATTTACAAATTTGCTCCTCCTTTGGAATTTTATATCATTCACATGAATGAAAATAGACTTTCCGCGCAATTTGGAATCTGTTATTTTATTTCTGTAAAGTTATTTATGTTTTTTTTAAATTTAATATGATAATTAATAATTTAAAAATTGCCATCTTTTTCGTATGAATATGTTTTGTGTTGTAGATTACATAGACAAACATAAAGGGGATCGGCCCTGTGGCCGAGACGCTAAAGCAGTAGTGCCGTAGTGATCTCGGACCGATGGGTCGCGGGTTCGATTCCCGCCTCGGGCATTGTTGTATGTGATCGTCCTTTAATCCTCTATCATCACCATTTCGGTTTCATCCTTATAACCATAACGTTATAATCCATTAGTGATCGCTAATGCCCCTAGTAGTTATGCGATCCTTAAATGACAAAAAAAAACGTAAAGGGGGTCGATGAAGTAAACTATTTCTGTAAAAGGTTTGCTGATGGTCCGATGAAAGAAAAAGTTTGGGAATCCTTTGCTTAAACAGTGTTTCAGATGGGGAGTCCAAGTTGCTCCTAGATCACGCAGCAGCACTGTTTGTTCTTTATGCCTGTTGCTTGCATACACCATGTGGGGAAAGTAATTAGAGGAAGGAATCGGATTTAGATGTGATGTGTATTAGGAAAGCACAGCAAGTCAAAGCTCTATTGAAAATATTCATACTTGACCGGGATTCAAACTCACGGCCGAAGTGTAGCGCGTACTTCCGCATAGTGCCTCAAGCCACCAAGCCGTTGAAAACCTAATATAAATAAATTAGAGTATGGATGTAGAAGTTATAGGATTGGTTTAAGGTGGGCGAAATTTGTGCCTTCGGGAGTCTGGAGCGGATTGTTGTTGTTAGAGGGTCGGAAGTTTTGTCTAGATGAAAGATTTTCTGGGCTGGAAAATTAGATAATTTTGAGTAGAACCTATCTGAGATTTTGGAAATATGTTGAGAGATGCAAAGCCGCTAATTTCAGTTAAATTTCAAGATTGAGGTTTCCTCTATCGTGTCAGAGAGGGATTCTGTGTAAACAACAACTTATTAGTTTCGATTTTTTTCCTGGTTCTTGCGCGTTTTTAGAAAACATGCGACATTCGATAAAATAATATATTTTTAAAAATTTTATTTTATTTATAAAATAATATATATTTTTCTACAATAAATACGATATTTAGTTCGTTTTGTTGTATTAGTTGTAAGAAATATTTTGCTTAATTACTAATGGTTGTCTTAAAATGGAACACGTGCACGGTTTGTCCTAAGGAAAAAAGCATGAAGAATCAGTAAAATTAAGCTGAATTTAGGGGTCACTGGACGCGATCACAGATTAGTCCTTTCGAAACTACTACTGGCCGATACACTCGTGCCCCTTTAGTAGAATTTCTTTGCTCCCCTTGCGCTCTTCGGACTTGCGAGCTCTCTCCCGGTTTTTTCTATTAATTTCATTGAATTAACGAGCCCTTAAAGCTGTTAGGATTTCGTTTACTTATTGATCGGAAATAACTATCATGAAGCTTTCCTCAGCGCGTATTTAGGTTTGCGATAAATGCTTTCATGTATAATTTAGAACTATTTCATTCCTATCTGAGATTTTTAAAAGGTGACGTGTAAAGAGCATCTGAAGTAGAAGTCGTGTGACAAAGGGTCTTGTTGTAAGTTGAAAATTGGTTGAAAATTATTTCAGTTAAAGTACGTATTTATGTGAAAGTTTGTATGTAATTGCGAGTTTCAGACATACCATGATGCATCTACAGTGCTTCTAAGATATCGCTTGCGCAGTACTTGAAGTTTTGATAATAAGGTCCATGGTGCTCCTCCCACACTGGGCAGGCATGTGTGATAATAAGTCTTTCATGAGTGTACTTTAGTTAAATTTAAAAGGATTTAAAAGGGAGCGATGCTGAATAAATGGTCAAAGAATGGTAACGTTTTGTTTTACTTTGCTAACCAAAGCTAGTGGTGCTAAAGAACACGTCTTTCACGCTATCCAACAACAAAAGTTATAAAAACGATGGAGCCAATTTTTTGAAAATTTTGAAAAGGGACTTCATGTAAAGTGCCCTCCGAAAATTAAAATATGGATTTCAAATTCCAGGGGCTGCGATATCAGTCAGATCGACTGGGGAATGTCAATTTTGGAGAAAATCGGCTGAACGGCTTAGCCGCTAGCGTTGTTCATCAGATAGACATATGTCTTGCCGTCATTCGATTTTTCGGTATCAAGGACTCAAAAAACATGGATTCTGGCTACTTCACATGACGGAGGAGTTTTTTTTCTAAATTTAGCAACTGGATTAATCCACTTTTTTTGTTAGTGGGGCGTGTTATAAGAGTTTTGCTGCCGAAAGTTCTCCGTTTTTTTCGCGTAGCATTATATAACTCTCTCTCTACTACGGAGTAGATTCATAATTTTTACTTTCTCCCTACGGAGCGATAAAGTAGAACTTATGTATGAGGTCTATGTCAGTCTGGTAAGTAGTTGAGCTCCGAGGTACTTGACTGTTTCTTGGGAAGAAAGGTAAGGTCTCTCACGAGTTATAGTCAAGCTCTTATGTTTGAAGCTCATGGTTGCCTGACCCTTGGGAACATCCTAGCAGTATATAAAGTGAGCAGATGTGAGAGCAAAAAGCCAGTCGTGGGGTGTAGTGACATACGAGTAGTAGAAGAGAAAAAGTGAGTAGAAAAAATACATTAGATGACTTTGATTCTTGAACACTTTGTTGATCCCTCGTCAGGGAGTATGCCACAATAAAGGCCCATTTAAGTCCACATAAGGTTATAGAAACGCAAGGTACTGCATTCATGTATTTTCCTAGAATGAATAGAGAGTACGATTACGCAACGCAGGAAATCTTGGATGGAAAACGGATGTAGAAGCACTAAACACGCAGTCATTGAGATTCTCGTGCATTGCATACATAATCAAATTCATTTCTTCACGGACGTGCTGGAGATAATATGTTGTGACGCGCAAATATTACATCACTCATCAGCGACGCGTGACATAAAAGGGCCAAATAAAGGTTATGTGTTTTGTAAAAGATAAAATGTGCATAATGTAATGAAGGGGAGCTACAGTATAATTTAGTATCTCTCACGGCCACATTCTGTTGTCGAGTGTGAACATCAAGACCTCAAAGATGCCGACATGGAGAACGTTCAGACGTTCTTCCAAATAATCGTTTGGAAATATGAATGAAGAAAGAATGCTAACCATGTATTTTCAAGAAATAAAATCGAATTTTAGACATTTGAAGAGAAATAGCGATGTTTAATCTACTTTAAGGTATTACATCGAATTCAAATTGAGGTAAAAGCAGACGTTTCTAGTCCAAGCAGATCATTGATTCATTTTTATAAGAGGCAAATAAATCCAAAACTATGTGATTTACTTTCATTTGTCGAAAACTGTTATAGAAAGACTATTACGCTTATGTTAGAAAGGGAGAATTAATCAATACGTTGACTAGATTATACCATTCGTTTAACATAAGCCTCCACCACGCACAGCAACTACAAGGGTACGAAACTAAACACGAATATCTCTCAATTTATGCTTCAAACCAGTTTTCATGCCGTTAAATCGATTGCTAGGTGCATTGAAATTGTATGATATGAATCACAGAGTTTCTTTAGAATACAACGTTCAGTGTATTTTGCCAAAATAATGCAAATTTGTCACGTAACATGGTGTCCCTGTATCATCTTGGACGAAGGCATTAATGAGTACATAATCATTTGCTCTGAACGCATAATGCTGAATGAATTTCCTTCGCAAATTACCTTTTTATATTTCATGCTTTAAAACATCAAGTTCTTTAGATTCAATCTAATCGCTGAACGCACTCCAATTACTATTGAAATTAATGACTTTTGCACGTTTTCTGCAAAAAAGATATGAGTTTATAGTCAATAAGACGGTTTGTGTGTATGTTATTTGTGTACATGTGCTCGCGTGCACATGTAAGCACAGTCGTGAATCTTAATTACCTTTATAAATAGAATTTTGAATGTTCTGTTTTAAGAATAGGAAATCCCATTATTTTCATTCGGTTCATATGTTTTATACATGTGTATAGAATACAGGTAAACAATGAAATTAATTACAATGAACTTTTGATTTCGTGGAACGGAACATTGTTGATAAGCTAGGTGAGTATTAAAAGACATTGAAAACGCACATTCTGAAAGGTCAAAAGCACTAATGTTACTTCTTGCGTTTTATTGGCAAAATTTAATTAGATTAATAATTTCCAAGAATTCTTGTACTCGTAATGCCTTGAAGAAAGTTGTTCAAGACGGCTAAAAGTTTAAAAACAGCAAAACAAGAAGATTTGAAAAGGAATAACAAAAAAATATACTTTAGAGAAAGATCAGCTGACTCTTCATGGCGGTGAGAAAAAATAAAATAAATAAAATGCCAAAAAATACATAAATGCATAGACAATGACGATCAATTTGATGAGACGGAAGCAATGTGGAAAAGTAGAAGAAAACAACGCGAAAAGAACAAGCATCAAAAGTTACAGAGGAACAAGGAAAGTTCACGAAGAAGAGAGGAAATACATTATACCTTCCGGAAAATGCGCAGTATGGCCTTGTACTTCCAGCGGCATCGCACGTGTCCACCTTAGTTCCCAATAGTGGGACTCCGTGTCACTAAGGTAACCAAATATCGTAAAATGGCAATACACGACAAAAATTATAAAATCAATAAATTAATGTCTTTATTGGTGGTGAGGCTCAGGCCATTTAGCCTGCTCTTCTGCCTGAGCACTTTCAAAATTTTTATTACAACAGTGCATGAAAAGAGAAAGGAGATCATTCAATGAGAAAAACGAACGCAATTTGGATGAAGGATTTTTCACATAGGAGACAGGAGTGAAAGCGAGGGAGGAAAGAGTTGATAGAAAAGGAAATGTTCTCATAGCATTTGTGTGATTAAGATTATTAATTTCAATTTAGGGATGTATTAAATATTAATCACAAATATATCAGATTGAACACTACGAGATTTTACTGAAATTTAGAGAATTTTGTTTTGACTCAGCAAGTTAGGTATAGAAGAGAATTAGAAGTAAAATTAGAAGGGAATGTATACAATTGTTTATTTGAATTATCAGGGAAATTATAAAGTTATTACATGTTAATTAAAAAGTTGGAATATAAATTTATAAACAGGAAATAATACATAATGGATTATATAATTTAGAAACATTTATGGACAAGAACGGAGGAATACACAGTGAATGGGTAGGTACCACCGAGCAACTGACGGAGAAAAGAAGAATATTAAAAAGAGAGACAGAAAGAATATGGGAACTGAAGGTAAAGGGAAAAGTAACAATATTGGGACAGGATCTTGAAAACGAACCGAAGAAGTGAAGAACAGGAAGAGATTTCTCTGCAGATGCAAGAGAAGAAATAACAGGTCGCACAAGAAACAACGAAAGTAAGAAAACAAACACGAAGCCAAAATGATGTACAGAAACAAGAAACCAAGATGTAGGGAGAAAGAACAAGGAAGAGAGAGAGAGAGAGAGAGAGAGAGAGAGAGAGAGAGAGAGAGAGAGAGAGAGAGAGGACGAGAACGAGGCAAACATTTCAGAAGAATCAGACCACGATCCTACGCCAAGCAAAGAGCGAACAGAGCGCATGAGAAACAACTTAAGTAAATTAAACGAAATAAAATAAACTAAACAAGTGTGTAAAAAGAAAAGAAGAAGAAGAAATAGGTAAATAGAAAACAAACGAGAAAAAAAAATGGAAGAAATTTTTTAAAAAATCAGAGCACTCAAATCCAAGCGCGACGTCGCGGCAGTCGCCGTCAAGAGTGACGCTTCGCACACAACGTGTGTGGTGACCAATGGCGCGCCACAACGGCGGTGGTGGCGGTGGCGGTGGCGGCGGCGGCGGGGCGCCGAACGCGGCGCGGGGCGGAGGGGTCGGGCAGTTGCTTCTGCGTAGCCGACAGCGTCAGGTAGCTGGACGAAGCCGCCAACACAGTAATTGACGGCTGGGACTCGGACCCTGTCTCTGTGCCCGGTGACTCGTGGTTGGACGTGTGCGTCACGCGCATGTTGTGTGTGAGTATACGTGCGCCGCGTGGATGTTATGGTGGTGGTAGAGATACGTGTTAGGAACACCCTTTGGTTGATGTCGATGTGTGTGTGTTGTGTGTGTGTCACCACGTGGGTGTGCCGTGAAGGGCTGCTTTTGAAACGCGACGTAGTTGGTAGGTTGTTTGCGGGGTTGAGTGTCTTGTGTTTTATGTTTCAAAGTCGATTGTATCCATTATTAATTATTGCTGCTCCTATTAATTTAATTGTGCATCATTCGTGGATACAGTATGTAATGTTTTCCATGTTTCCGTATTTTCGGTGGACGTTACTCACGTATTTCTGTTGCTTTTGTATTTAATTCTGTGAGATTATATTCTAATAATTCTGTTTCGTATTATTTGTTTGATGCCTTGTGTAACGTCGTTATAATAGTGATTGTTTTATCCAGGATTTAAACATGTTTAACTCTGAATTTCTTGACGTGTTGTACACCTACATTTTTCCATTTCTTCACTTGATTACTTTGATTTTAATAGTCTAATTACTTAAAATACATATACAGTTGAATAGCTTTTGTGTTCTGTAGTTGTGTACACATCACCCTGTATTTCGTCTAAATATGCATTTTAAAAGCGATTTCTCGTTTCAACACCAAAACGTTCCTGGAAGAAAGTACACTTTCCTGAACGTTGTGTGTTCAAAGGAGACGTATTCGTCCTCGGAGACTTCTCACATTGGGCATGAGTTTGTTTACGCGCCATTACACTGAATCACATGCGTTCTTATCTCGTGGCAACAGTCGGCGATTGCCATCTACCCCGAAGGGCGAACAATATCCAACATGCTTGTGAGCGTACCTTGTCTCATGAGCTCAGCGCTGCGTCTCGCCGCGACGTGCCTTGGGGAAGATAGGCGACTGAACTCTGCGGAGGAGAGGGTTCTGTTCCATTTGTTGCATCATGCCTGGGGGTGATTGGTGGTTCTCGGAACTGAGCGCGCATGACAACTTACTGTCTTTGGTGGATGTATTGTAATAAATCGTACTACGCGTAGACATCTATTGGGATATACGTTACGGAAATAATGGTAGAAGTTATTTTTGCCATTCGCATGTAGTTTGTTTTTTTGCGTCATATTTCTAAAGCAGTTGCCGACTTTTGCGCAGTTGATACATCAAAATGACATTTTCTGTGGTGTGTCCGATAAATCAGGATTTTTATATATTGCCCCGATTCTTAAGGTCACTGCAATTTTCAATTTGACATTCATACCGTATTTATGCTCAAAATATTTTGTAGTTTAACAGTAATGCGCAATAAGGAGTGAGATATATTATCTACTTTGTTTTCTTGTACGTTCCGTTTATACATATACTACATTACCGCAAGGTATTCTACCGATCTGTGTGTATTATTATATTTCGAATTCATTCACTTGCAGATACTCTATATTCCAAACATATCACATAATGACCTAATTTCAATATCTATCAATCAAATGTCTCTCAATATCTTATTCACTGTCTTTATTCCTGAATATGCACTGACGCCCAAATTGGGCTGCTTTAGTGAAATGGAGCATTGTTGGAATGATAGTCAATGGAAACGAGACAATCCCGAAAATAAAAATAAAAAAAGAAATATGCCTTGAAACTTCTTTGTGCACCAAAAAGTCCACGTGGGTCGACCGATAATTGAACGCTGGTGTCAGCCGGGATAGGAAAACGTTAGCACCACCTCAAAGGCCGTGCTCACTCGTGGATGTGTTGAACACGCTTTCTGTGCGCGACTGGGAGTGGCCAGGAATGTCTTAAGCTGCGAAAGTACGTTGGGCAGGTAGAAAATGTCTCTGAGCCAGCCCTTTCATATGGGTGTTCCCTTGTGTGAGGTTTTCCAGGAAATGTAACGGGACAATCGTTCTTACCGAAGGTTTCTGTGGCCGTTGCGAAATTTGTATCTGCCTTTGCATCTCATCCGGTCTCGGCCCTATGCGTGTATTTATAGGAATAGGGAATTGAAACAATTTCAGAACTGCGTGACAGATACCACTACGTATCCAGTTTGTTAAATTACTAGTAAAAATTAAGGAATATTAAGAAATCCTATAATACATATAATATGTATTTTTGCTGTTAAACACTAGTTGCTGAAAACGTTAAAATCTTATAGTTAATTATTTTTTAATAAATGTATATCCTGGAATACAAACATGAGGAATGAAATGTGAAAAACTTCAATAGGAACATTCAAAATAATTCATGGAAAAAATTAAGATTTGTAACATTATTTTGTCTTAATGTCGCCTCAATTCGCGTGTACTGATAAAAACAAAACTGCCCAAAATATTTGGTTTGAAAAAGTTGCCAAATTATCCAGGATTCATTACAACAAAGTGTTCTCGTCAAAATGTTGTGCATATCCTTTAATTTTTTCCAGTAGTTTATTTTATGAAGTGTTAAATCATGTGGTGGCATTAGAATAGTAAAGCCTTTGGTGACTTGTAATAGGAACCAAGGACATTGATACAGAATGCAAGTTGTTTCAACATTTATTGACAGTTTGGATGGAAATAATGATAAACAATGCAGCATACGTACTACTATAACCAAAAGCGTATTATCAATTCTATTTTATTCACTCTCTCTTTTCCTGATCTCCTTCATTTTTCATTTTTGATTCTTTCATTTCAACCGTTCTCAGCTTTAGAGTCTCTTTCTTTTCCAACTCTTTTCTGTATGTTCAATTTTCATGTGTTCCTATTGTTTTCTATTTTTTGGCATTTTCTATTGCCCTTACGGTCATTCCTGTCTTCGTCTCTGTTTTCCGGTCTCCCCCTTCTCTCCATCTGTCTCATCTCTTTTTTTTACTCGTCTTTTTCATTGCTTTCACTCTTTCCCCCCTCCCTTTGTACTTCTCTCATGGTTCTTTCCTAAATATTATTCTCTTTCTACTTCTCTCTCCCTCTCACTTCTTTCCTTTTACTTGTATCTGTTCTCTCTCTCACTGTTCTTTACTCTTTCTCCTCCTTTCTACTTGTCAGTGTCCACTTGTCACTGGATATTTCCCACCTTATCTCTCTCTCTCTCTCTCTCTCTTCGCCTATTTCAAAATACACTTCACGAGATTTTTCAGTATGTGTGTATATGTGTGTTTATTTATTTATTATGTCAAAACAGTTAAAAACTGCGTGTGTATGTGTGTATGTAAATGTACGTAAGTCTGTGTGTGTATATGTGTGTGTGTGTGTGTGTGTGCGCATTTCTCTCTCTGCTTCTGCCTCGCCCATTCGTCTCCATTCGCCCACCCCAATTTCTCCTTCTGGACATTCGCAGTTAATTTAGGCACCACTCAACCATTGCCACTCCCCCTCCCCCCAACTGCACCCGGACTGCAGTAATATTCCCCGCCGGCCGGCCGGCCGCCACTACTGCATCTCGAGAGCCGAGGTGCAATCAAGGCAGGCGCCTGCGTGCCAAGTGCGTGCGAAGAAGTGCGTGCGAAGAAGTGCGTGAGCTGCGCGCAGATGCGACGCGGTGCGGGGAGTCCTTGGCGCGCTGGGGCGTTTGCTGCGCGCACGCGCACGTGTGTGTGTGTGTGTGTGTGTGTGTGTGTGTGTGTGTGTGTGTGCAGGGGGGGGGGAGCTAGTCGAGGAAGCACGCGACCTTGGGCAAGGACTTCCGCGTTGAAGCCTCCGCCGCGCCGCCGCGGTCAGTCAGACCGGTCGCCCACCTCGGGGCGGGGCGGGATCGAGGGCGGCGCGCCGGATCTATGCTCCGATTAAAAGAAGTTGGTGATTGACAGTTGCGAATGGAAGGGAGCCACGTTGACAGTTTGCGTACCGCTGAGCACGTGCTCCCGGAACACGAAAATAAACATTTGAAATAAATACTTATTAAAGTAACCAAATAGTACACTCATAGTGTATGAAGCAACAGCTTCAGAAACACAACTGTCAATCACCAACTTATTTTAATTGGACCATAGCTATGGTTCGATTAAAATAAGTTGGTGATTGACAGTTGGACGGTGTTATGCATCAACCGGCTATGTGACATCATACAAGTTTTGAGATAATTGTGTTCAATGGTTTTATTATATTTTCAGCTCAAAAAACTGTAATTTAATTATTTCTTTCATTGAAGCGCCATACTACACAAACATGAGTGGAATGTCTGGCGCTTACATGCATAGGGTGAAATTAAAAACAGCAGATTTGAAGATCTGTGTTTATAGCCAGTTGTTGCGAAACATATAATCCTTGATATGACTGATGGCGTTTACATTTTTCACTAATTATATAGCTATAGCGTACACTTAGAACGTGGAACACTATCAGGCAACTGATAGCGTCCGTATCTCATTTATTTTTTAAGTGGCGCTTAGCCAGTTGATGCATAACCCCGTCCAGTTGCGCTTCTGAAGCTGTGACTTCATACAATGTGAGTGTATGATTTGGTTACTTTAATAAATATTTCAAAAGTTGGTTTTCGTGTCCCGGGAACACGTGCTCAGTGGTATGCAACCTGACGATGTCGCTTCCTTCCATTCGCAACTGTCAATCACCAGCTTCTTTAGCTATGGTCCGATTAAAAGAAGTTGGTGAGTGACAGTTGCGAGTGGAAAGGAGCGACGTGGACAGTTGCTTCCCACTGAGCATGTGTTCCCGGGACGCGAAAATAAACACTTGAAATAAATACTTATTAAAGTAACCAAATCATTTACTCATAGTGTATGAAGCAACAGCTTCAGAAGCTCTACTGTCAATCACCTACTTATTTTAAACAGATCATAGTAAGCGCGTCGCTGTCAATTAATCTGTGGTCACGGGGTAAAAGTTAAGTCAATTTTTTGCCAGAATTGGGCTATAGTTATTAACATACCTAGAAGTGTTATTAGTGTTGTTACTGCAGAGGCCAAAAGTTAAAAATCGAGGCGGAACCTAGCTGAGCCGAGATTTTTAATTTTGAGGAGGTAGTAATAACTAGGGAGCGGTTTTATATGATTTTGTATATTTTTGTCCATGCTTCACGGAATAGCTAAGTGAAATTTCTTAACATTTGGTTAGAATTGGATGTTGTGTTGATGAATATGTTAGTGCATATTTGTGCATGTTTGGCCGATTTTTCCTCTTGGTGCGTAATCGCGTAATTATGGGAGTATATTTTAAATATATTTCGTTAAAATAGAGAAATACGTATCATGTTTTCATGGAATATATTTATTTGTGAGCGTTCTTTGATAATAAAGCTTAACAAAATTTGCTTTTCTTTATTTTCTGTATATGACAAAATACTTGTTCAAATGTTGGTTCAAAGGTAGGTTCTTGATACATTTTTTAAATCAGGCAGAAAAAAGTGAAAGAAGACCCACAATATACTTCACTAAGGTGCATATTTACTTCATTTATTTCTCTCGAGAAGTAAGCTAGGTTTGCATAATATTTGTTCTATCCAAGCATGCTTCTCCTGAATTTTAAATGAGGTGCATAAAGGAAATGATATATTGTTAATTTCAATTGCATATTAAAGTGCATATTTCAGCATTTTTAGGTCATAAATACATGTTAAAATGCATATTTAAGAATTGTTTCTCATAAATACGTATTTTTAAAAGCATATTTCAAGATTTTTAGGGCATAAAACCCGCTTTGTAGTAATCACATTGTAACATTTCGTGGTATGTTCAGCATTTTATCGGTCACCATAAAATCTGACGATTTATGCGAAAATTTACTACGTTACTGGGATAATAAACAAATTAATTCTGTTGCTGAGGTACATTGTTACGATATTGTGGGGTGTTGCTTGCGATATCTCTATTTAAACAATATTCGTATTCCGTGATTTGAGAAATGATGAACGCAAATAATTCTCCTGAACCTAAAGAATGGACGTTCGGTGAGGAAGTTGGCACGTCGATTCCCAATGGCGAACCCATCAGATCGTCAGTAAATTATTTCCGGAGAAGAGATTCATTTTCTGGAATGCCAGGAAAATGAGGTTAATTTACCTAATACACATTTTTTATTGAACTGTTGTTTTACAATTAACAATATTTATCCCCAAAACCAATATGCGTTACTTTTATTGTGAATTGTTTGAATCTGATTTGTTTTGTACTTAGCCATGTTTTTTTCTTAATAAACATTTGACTTGCGATGAATTGATGGTTATTTACATTGATAAGGATGTTAAAACCTGTTGCTAAGGACGTTAAATTTCTTAATATACAGGTCGGTACAAATGCACTTAACAAACCTAAAGGGTTGCATGTTAACATGGGGTTAAAGACCCATGTGACTGAGAAAGTACTAAAACTACAAGTTAATTATCTATATTTTATTTTAGTAACCGAATTCATATTTTCTCCTTAACGACAAAAAAGCGTAGGGAAATTCTCTTCATTTTCTTCATTTCGCTTTATATTTGGATCCTCTGAGCTCCTGCCTCTCTACTAAAAGGTGTCAGAAATCCCTCATAAGACGAGAAAATCATCCAAATCATCTCGCTATTTATCTATTAGACCAGCGATGCCCAACGTGTAAGACCTTACAGGCCACAGCTGAAACCTTTAATATGGTTGCGGGCCATATTTAACTTGAATATACAACTCTGGCGACACATATATAACTTTAACAACATATTTGTATAAGACTCTGGCAGTTCACATCTGACGTCCCGGTATTGTTAATCTCTGCAGTTTGTCCGGGTGTTCCGAAAAAGGGGGGATGGAATCAAGCCGTGCCATGCGTAAAGCAGAGAAACACTTTGGGAAGATTTTGCATTTCTTAATTTTTACGAGATTATAATCCTTAAATCTAAACTTAATCTATTTTTTTTCATTTAGTGAGTGTTGACTCCTCATAGGGCGCGTGCGCTAGGCACACAATGTTCTCACCCGACATGGATGCTAAGGGTTGTACTTTGCACTAATAAGTAGGGGGCGGATTTGAATTTTTTTCTTTTCTCTTTAGAACAATGCCATTTAATATAGAAATTCATTTTATGTTATGACGAAAGAAAATCACCAATTATTATACGTCATTTTTTGCATTTTTCGCTGATTTCGTCGATTTCAATACCATTTTAATGGTACTTGCTTCAAATAATATTTACGTGATGCAAAAAATGTTCCCCACATAATTCCTGAGTAGCCTATTTGATTTCTTTGCTCAGAAATTGTAAGGTCACCGGTGTTAGTACTACGTAATGTAAGGTTCCTGTGACGTTTATCAACTCCATTGTTAGTTCGGCCGATTTCACGATAATAAAGTTCAAAATTTCCTGGTGAAGAACAGTCCAAACCAAACATTTGCAAGCTGAGTGTACTTGAACGAAAGGAAGAAGCCTCGATTAAATCGGTACCATATTCAATAGCTTGAAGTTGTTCCTCCCTATTGGTTTTGAAAACATTTTTTCTTCATTTTTCCTTTGATTTTAGGGCATTTTCAAATCATCTTAAGAGAGCTTTATTGACTATTTCAGTCGTGAAATTAAAACCGATTGTGTTTAACTATATATACAAAATGCCCCAATCAGAGCGGTGTATCTCAAAAACGTTATCGCTTTTTCTATCAGATTTTTCTTGTCGCTTCTTCCTACTGGCCAATCATAAACTGTGACTTATCTATCTTAGAAGGCGATATACATCGATCGCTATGTCGATGTTCAATAAACCTTGTATGTGCTATAACATAACTTCTTTGATTTTAACATAGCTTTCAGTTATTTTCAATATTTGGCGCATTTTTGAACTGTGTTGGACATAATTTCATTTCATTCGTGGAATAGTCCTTTACCACTCGTGCTTTGGAAATTCGCAGATAAATCCCCTCCTGACTTCGCGAGTCGGGAATTTATCGACAATTTCCAAAGCACTCGTGACATTATCTATGATAATTTGTGGCGAACCTTTAGGTCATCAAATTTCCGTCCCCTATAGTGCGATTTTTCCAACTCTGCCCCTCAAGCATGGCCGCGATGGAATATCACACGGCATTTCGCGTCTTTCTCCGTTGTGGCGCTAGAAGTCGCATGATCGCAAGTAATGCTTGATACTGTCGCGATCATGCGATACTTAGCGTCACGACACAGAACGTCGCGAAATACCGTGACATATTCCATCCTGAAGACGGGCCTTCAGGGGCAAAGTTATAAAAATAATCGCAGTATAGTGATAACAAATTTTCGAAACCTTCCGTTTCCGAAGCACACTGTTGCAGGCGATCTCCTCTTCAGTGCACTATGTCCGCCCAACACATGACTCCGCAGCTAAACGTCTCGCGGGAGGGGCGGGGCAGGGCCGGAGCGGGGCGGGCCGGGCCGGAGCGGGGCGGGGTGGGGCGGGCCGGATCGGGGCGGAGCGGGGCGGGGCGGGACGGAGCGGGGCGGGACGGAGCGGGGCGGGACGGAGCGGGGCGGGACGGAGCGGGGCGGGACGGAGCGGGGCGGGACGGAGCGGGGCGGGACGGAGCGGGGCGGGACGGAGCGGGGCAGGACGGTGCGGGGCGGGACGGAGCGGGGCGGGACGGAGCGGGGCGGGACGGAGCGGGGCGGGACGGAGCGGGGCGGGACGGAGCGGGGCGGGACGGAGCGGGGCGGGACGGAGCGGGGCGGGCGTAGCGGGGCGGGACGGAGCGGGGCGGGACGGAGCGAGGCGGGGCGTGGTGGGACGGGACGGAGCGAGGCGGGGCGTGGTGGGACGGGCGGCGCGGGTAGGGCGGGACGGGACGGGACGGGACGGGGCGGGGGGGGGGCGGGCCGGAGCGGGGCGGGGCGGTGCAACGCGACGAGGCGTCGGGGTGCGCAAGCCTCGGCGTGGCGCGTCGGGTGTCTCGCATCCGGCAACGCCGGCCGGCGCGGCGCGGACATTCTCAGGACGCGTGCTGATGAAGCGTGCGCGCTCACGCCGCGCCGCGCTCACGCACGCACATCCCACGCATCCTGTGCCTCCTCCCCCACCGGCGTTGCGTAAGGTGCGTCGGCTCCCACGCTGCGACGCGCGCCGTGGTCGAAGGAGGGCGGCGGCGGCGGCGACGGCGCGGGCGGGGGACGAGCGAATTGGGGCAGGGTGGTCGCGGTCGTGATTCTCATGTGCGGTCAGGGGGGGGGGTTAAGACATTAGCTGGCCAAGTACGTGCTTCTGGAACCTGCTGGATAGGTCCTCCGATATTTTTTAACCGGAATATTTGTTGATTCGTAACTGTAAGTATATGGTATAAGTAATGATGGTGTAAGTGTATGTATAAGTAATTTTTGGCGAAATGGGGTTAAATACTAAAACTACTAGTTAAGTATTTTATTTTAGAAAAACGACCGAATTCAAATGTTGACTTTTAATAAGAAAAACGCACTGGGAAATAGCGTTGAACATAGGAAAAAGCGTTGGCTCAAGAATCTAACCTTTGTTTTCTTCAAACTAAGATTTTTGACTTCAGAACTTTTACACCGTGACCACAGAGGTGTTGATCGAGGAAAGCAGGAAAAACTACCGATCAGAAGAGACGGCCGCTACAGTTCTCCTGCAAATAGCAGTTATATTGCGATTTTTCTACTTTGCCCCTGAAGGCCCGTCTTCAGAATGGAATGTCACTGTATTTCGCGACGTTTTCAGTCGTGCCGCCAAGTATCGCATGATCGCGACCGTATCAAACAGTGCTTGCGATCATGCGACTTCTAGCGCCACAACGGAGAAAGACGTGAAACCGTGTGATATTCCATCGTGGCCATAGGGGCTTGAGGTGTTAGAAAAATCGCACTATTACTATTATGAATGATTCAAAAACTTTAATAATATCCCTACTCCCCCCTCCCCAGCCAGAGCGCGGCGTGGTCGGAGTGGGGTGGCCATTGTGAGGAGACGAGAGGGGGGGGCGAATTTGGGGCAGGGCTGTTCAGAGGCGGATCCAACCGATCATTTTGGAGGGAACCATTATAGATTTTAGTTAAATAATAAACCTTTGTTATTATATTGTACATTTCTTTTGTTGAAGTTTTATAAGGCATGAATGCTTTCATCGGGTAGTTGTCGTTGCCTTCGCAAAATCACCAGGGATCACATCTAAACACGATTAGCATTCATGATCATTCCCCCCTGGCGGTTCCCCATAGCAACCATCTAATGGAACTCAATGGTAAATCACCACTGTGATGGTCGTCTCAGGAAACTACGCAGCAAAAAGGAGTAAGCTTCCTCTTTCGTCTACATTCGGGGATCCAGTACGACACACGTCTTCATTATCATCATCACTCTGGCAAAGGTGGCTCAAATATCAGCGAATGTCACTGCAGTGCGTCTGACCGGAGGATTTTAGGGTTGGAGTCCCGTTGGTGGAAGGATTTTCGACACTACATGGCTGGGTCTAATTCAGCCACTGTCTGCAGGAGAATTCTAGCGGCCGGCTCTTCTGATCGGTAGTTTTCCCTGGTTTCCTCAATCAACACCTCTGTGGTCACGGGGGTAAAAGTTCTTAAGTCAAACATCTTAGTTTGAAGAAAACAAGGGTTAGATTCTTGAGCCAACGCTTTTTATGTTAAACCCTATTTCCCAACGCGTTTTTCTCGTTAAAAAGTCAACATTTGGATTCGGTCGTTTTACTAAAATAAAATATAGTTACTTAACTAGTAGTTTTAGTATTTAACCTAATTTCTCCAAAAATTCAGTTAAGAACTTTTACCCCGTCACCACAGACGTGGCGAATGCCGCAGCAAAACCTTAGCAAACGGGCCATGGACTGCGCGTGAACTTTCCTTACTTACTTACTTACACACACACACACACACACATACACACACACACAATTAAGTCACACATGTCGAGAGACTAGTCGGGAGGGTTAGTCCCGACATGGACCTTGCGGACATGCCGTGGGAGATACCTGGTTTGGGAAATCCCCGCAATCCGACGTAGGTCCACGCCGGATCTGGCCATATAGCGTGGGATCTGCCATCTCCCACGTTAAAAGATGCATTACACTTACGGGACTAATGACCTTAGCAGTTGTCGCGCCCGGGATCACTAACCAATTCATCACAACCACCACTAACCTCAATCTTGACCGGACTCCATGAAACCGAACATCGGAAAATACGGTTAAAATGAAAAAGAATGCACAAACGATAATGTGAATTATTGCATAATAGTATTAATTTTCTAGATTAGCCTATATTTACTATCAAAAGCTTCAGGTAAATGAAAGGGGTATGTAATTGTAGAGAAAATGTTTAATGTCAACTATATTACTAAAAGTTGGGATTTTTGTTCGAAAATATCGGTTTTATGGTATAAAAGTGCTTTTAACTGGCTCTCATTTGTCTTTTTTTATTAGTATTAAAAGGAAAGAACTACCGTTTTCTGCCTCATTAAACGCCTCAATAGTAATTATGTAAATGTGAGGATATTTCAGTGCTCAGGGTTATGATTGGCCTGACCTCGTCAGAAATAAAGACAAATATTGTGTGATTTAATATAAGGAAACGATTTTTTCATTGAGATTCCATGTTGTTACAAATCTGTATTTGAAGGATGATTGTGGTTATTGAGATCATTTATAGATTTGACATCTTTTCTATCAAAATCCGCGAAGTTGGTTGTTCGTTTCGTGTCTTTTTCCAAGATTTTCCAATTCGTACTTTTTTTTCAATATTAATTTATTACTTGTCCTTGAAAATTCTTACACTTCAAATAAAAGACTATTTTTTTCTTGTACTTGAAGATTCTGTATTTCTTTTATGAATACAAAATTGCATAAGAGACTGTTACCTTTGGTATTTTCTGTTTATTAATGTAGGATTTGTGTCGTGGAACAAATCTTATATCTAAATGCAGTGGCTGAATCCTCATAGACTCCTTCTGGTGTCACTATTGACGGACTAAGAACGTTTACTGAGATGATTTGAGTGGGTTACTGTACAATCTGCGAATGAATTTTTGTCTGCAGTATGCTATTGCTTTGATGACGGTCAATGCTTGGAAATCATTTCATTAAGTAGGGTACATTAGATACAACTGGTACTATTAGAATTATCAGTAACTGATATTATGTTTGATGGACCCCTACTAGTCCCTGTAAGCCATTGCAAGGTCCCTTCTATTATGTTACACTATCTGAATTTCTTCTTTTTTATTACTTGTTTAAGAAATAAACTTCACGCGCTCTCCTTCATCTCACGTGTACCTTTGAGAGATGTTGAATTCAACCTTTAGAGACGAAACCGTATTTTTTTTTCGAAACCTACCAAAATATTTTTTGCGATTGGACTCATAATTTCCCCCGAAAAAGTATTTCTGGCCCAATGAACTTCCGTTAATCTTACACTCGCGCCGTTTCTCCTCCTGTGTGGGTGAACGTAAACATCAACAAGGATTTCGACGAATGAACAATGCCGCTGCGCCGAAGTCGTCCTCAGAGACCAGGCGACAGAGGAGAGAAGGGGGGGGGGCGAAGTGAGAAAGAGGGAGAATCGTAGTGGAAACATTTCTCGCTCGTTGATGTTCGGAGAAAGGCAAGGCCTTCGCAGACTTCTTCCACCCTCATGTGCCTCTTTTCACCCCACCCTCTCCTCCCCGACTCTCCCTCCCCGCGTCGCGTCGCGCACTTGTTCGTACTCGCCCGCCGCCGCCGCCGGCGGCTCGTGACGTCAGACGCCAGGGGTGCCAACCCCCGTGCCGCCGTGTTTGACGCAGGTTTACGAGACACGATTTCTTGTATTATTTTTTTTAAGAGAGAGTGTGGGGAGAAGTATTTGAAAATATTCAACTCTATCTTTCCAAACCCACCATCTGTTAACAGGTTGTGTGAGACTACGTGATGAATCTTCTGCGCATGTGCAGTAAACTAAATACAAATTGTTTTTTATTCGTAAATGTAGCTTAAATACTGTTGGAATACGGATAACTTCGTCCTTTTGTACATATTTATTGTAATTCTTTGAACTTTCTATTGCAACTCATGCTATTCCTTTAAAGAAAATCAGAATGTATTATATTCAACAATTTTTAGACAAGTTCATCATAGTTAATTGATTATTAATACTTTTTGAATACAAGTAAATCCTTCTGCAAGTATGTCAATATTGCTGTCGTACATTGTGTCCATTCATGGTGTTACAACAATTGAAAATAAAAACAGGTTGAGTGTGACACTAGTGTAAGGTCAGTAACAATCATACTCTCAGATGGTTAAATAATCACACTTAGAGCAGGACTGTGCTTCAATTCGAAATATTTATATTGTTATTACGAAGACCATTTTAGTATTTCACGGTTTGTAGCGATTAAATGCAAAGTTTTTAAAGCTTTGTTGTTGTTTTTCATATACTTCGTTAATAATAAGAAAATACTTCATATTTCTGCTAATATATTTTATTCACGACTGTGACTTTTTAGATTATTTACTAAACTATAGTGGTATTTGTGATCGGGTGACAGATGGCCGTGGGAACCGAAAACCCCGTATCCGTCTTCTTGGATTCCTGTCTGGGCGAATTAGCTCCTCCACCTCCTACAGGGGTTTAAATTCCGGGCAATCGCAAGTGGAAGTTTTTATGGACATTGGACAATGATGGTTTGTCTTACAATGGTTGACTTATCTTACTATTATAATAGGAAGGCTTGAAGTAGTACATTGAATGTAAATGGTTGGTGTTATTTGCCTTAATTTGAGTGTACATACATTATTATATATATTTTTATTTTTCCTTTCGTTAGTACACAGATTTCAGAGTAGGTGAGCATCACTTCTACGATTACACACTGAAAAGGTCCTCCAGAATTATTTCAGTTCGCTAATCTCTAGACCACATTTGTTATCACTAGAACGTAGAAATTGCCTCGTCTCTGAACCATGGAGCTATGTGAACAAAATAGGTGAGCGAAGTTGCGAAGTGCTTAAAGTGCTTTTATTTGTATACAGTGATTTTTTTAGCTGCAATACATTCAGTGAATATCTATTACGTGGAGTTCTCATTCTTTATGTGACTTCTCTGAAACTAAAATCCCTAAATTTATGGTTTCTGTGGAACTGTTGTGTTTGGGTTGGATATCTGTTTGGAATTGGTGTAAGGAAGCGAATGAAAGAGATAAAGTTACGCTTGGAACGTGAACCAAAGAGGTCTAAATGAATTATAACTACATTACTGAATCTGAACTTATTCTGAATCTACGGTTCAACTTGCTACTAGATTTAACTATTGACGCATTCGGTTCGAACGAGTCATTACAGTGTGCACAACTGGACGCACTTACTGGAATCATTCTATTCCTATTCCGTTCTAACATCCATGTACGCATAATTACGCATTTTATGCATTTAACATTAATGCAACGCATTTTATGCATTTAACCATTGTAATTCTCCATACACATTGCCAATGCACAATGCAAAGTGCTCTATCTCGTGTGCGCTGTTTTTTAAGTAAAAATGTACTATGTATTTACCCTTCGCGGAAACACAATGTAATGAACTCTATTCTGTGGCGAACAAAGTCAGAAATCTGTCTGTTGATCATATGTTGAAATAAATGAAATAAAATAAAACTGGAAGCATTTTACTGCTTTGGGGATATTCACTACTAATGTGTTATTTTTATTATTATGAATAATGTTTACGAGTAGCATTGAGGAATTAAGAAACTACTACTTGTGAATGAACGAAATGATTATTTGTTGCACATTCCTCAGGATCATCGTCCCTTGTAAGTGTTGAAATTGTTAAAATATTTATATGCTCGACAATTGTACACTATGAAGTTTCCCTGACGCCCAGAAGGAAACACATCTACCGACATGATGTATAATAATAGTATAGAAATTTTATAACAAATTTTCAAGAAAATTCATAGGTCTAAGGTCTCGGGAGAACTGAAAACTGATAAACTTAATCTTAAGTTCGCGAAACATGTTTTGGTGTTGCAATCCAAGCTAGTCTGTAATCTCTTTTACAGATTGTTTGCAATTTTCTCAATATTCAGTATTATTCTCAGGTGCAATGAATAGTTCTAAAGCTAAATTTCCGAAACATCTTTGTCCTTTGAACTTTTCCTTCACATACTTTCAGATTCTCTTTTAAACTCCCTTGCCGTAAGGTAATTAATTCCTTGATTTTCAATTTTTGATTTTATTAAAACATGTAAAAGAAAAAGTTTTGATGCAACATAGTAGATATGAATTGTTGAATACTTGTTAAATCGTTTTGGTATTACAATTTTGGATTGAGTTGGATATGTAACGTAAACATTGCCTTAAATTTTTCGACTGATATTTTAAAATTACATCATATTGATTACTTTCCTTATTTGTACTTCCCATCTGGCAGTCACCTTTAAAATTGACAACGAAAACTACGTTTTATTTTAACACAACCAGATTCTCGAGTTAATCTTGTAGATCAAATTGAAGAATTCTTCGGGATTGTCTATATATATATATATATGTTTATTAATAAAACGTATCCAATGTTTTTGTCACAATCCTTAATTATTCACCATTACACGACGTTTCGTAACTTGTTTTGTTATATCTTCAGGTCATTTAGTAGGGAACTCTTGTCGCATTAGTGTTACATCAAGTTTCGACAGCAGAACACTCGAGGACACATTGTGAACATAGCACAGTACCACACCCAAAGGTGTCTTAAAAGAACTCGTGATGATTCTCGAGTTCAAGATCCCTTCATTGTCTACTTAGTTTCATCCAACGCAATAATTTTGTCTGAATCTTTGGGGGGGGGAGTGGAAATCGACATCCGGTTTGCCCTCCCGTTCCCAACGGGGCTGGTCCCGCCCGCTCCCAAACACACGGAGGGTCGCATCGCCTGCTCGCCCGCCCGAGCGTTTTAATTCAATCTCGCTCCGCCGCCGCCAGGGCGCGGGCCGAGCGCGCGCTGGGCTCCGCGCAGGGCGGACATCTTGGGCTTCCGAATGCCCAGAAGTCATTACGCTTTTTGTGCCACCCCCGTGCTCTTTTAATTGGGGGAGCGCCGCGGCCGCGGGGCGCGGAGCGCCGGGGCGGGGCGGGGCGGGGAGGAAGACGGAGAGAAGCGCGAAGGAGGGGGCGGCGGGGAGGAGGGGGAGGGACGGAGAGGGGCAGAACCCGTTGTTCAGGCGCAATGATGTAGCTTAACGCGGACTCGCTAATCAATACGTTTCTTAAGGATAAGAGGGCGGGAGCGCGGGAGGGGGGTGGAGGGAGGAAGAGAGAGAGAGAGAGAGAGTGAGGGAAGGGCGGGGCGGGACGGGAGGGAGGGGCAGCGAGAATGACATCTCGCGTGCAGGTACACGAGCCGCCCCCGCTCTCCGCCCTGCCCCGCCCTCGCCACCCGTCGCGAGCTACCTTCCTTCCTTGCAAGGGCGAGCTGTAGCGGAGGCCGCTGCAGTCTGCCGGGGTGTGTGAGAGGGCCCGTCTTGAGCATCCAGGACGAACACCAAACGAAGGCGAAAGTCCCATTAATTGAATTGATTGATGGTTAGTGATTCAGGGCGCCTCAAACACAAAGATCGTTATTCCCGTAATTGTAGTACACGTTTGCCCCTCTGTTAAGGGGGAGGGTGGAGGTGATCTTTCCCCGTTGAATAGCGAGATCCAGCGCAGACTAGCGGGTTTTTTTCTCAACCAGGCATCTGCCACCAGCGGCTGAATTCGACCTACCTGACAAGCTAGTGTCGAAAAACTGCCACCGTTGGTACTCGAACCTACGTCCTCCCGGTCAGAGGCACTGCAGTGACATCAGTTGATGCCCTGAGATACCTCTCCCGGTAAAATTGGAAAAGTTGTGGGCAAGAATATGGAGGAATATGGGCAAGAATATACACGTGAAGGTTAGTTTTGAACAAACAGCGATGCTACTCTCAATAACAAAAGCAAAAAATTGATTTTGTTTAAAACGTTGTTTTAAAACCACATTCTTCATTCTCTGGAAAGCTATATCCCAAGACCAAAACTTTCGATGTACCAGAGATTTTTCAGTTACTATTCATAACTTATCATTTGTAAATTGTGGATTACCATGTATTTGCCCTCAGCCCCTTCAATTAGGAATTGGTTGACGGTTGGCCGTGGATGTGGACGTCGTTGTCACGTTATTATGCGCTTTACTATAGCAAATGGATTTATTTTTTTTGTCAAAAACGTAAAAATTTGTATGTTGCTTTTGGGGGAGAAGTATAATCCCGCAAGTTTCCCTGAGCTCCAGAACCCCTTCCTAAACATTTTGCTGTTAATAGTTAAATGATGGATAAAAGAACCAAAAGAAGCGAGTAAAGCAACATGGCAAAAACACTAACAAAAAACTAACATTTTCCGCTGCTACAACTCAATTTTATATTAATTATATTCGTTCTCGATCATCTTTACGGCACTAACAGCTGATTAACAACAACATTCGTGGAATTCTGTTCATTTTTTAAAAAACGGCTGCACACATTCGGTATACAGTGAGTAGTGATGCGGCATTGATAACAAAACATAGATGTTAAAAATATTTGTACTAAAACCTATCGATGTTTTTATACTGGTTTTGTAACCTCTAATATTAAATTCGTGTGCATTAAAATTTAATTATACAGTGTTCGCATTTGTCAACGCGAATAAGGGTACGAGAGAAAGGGGCAGACACCATGCCCACAACTTATTTGTTGACACGTCTCAATGAGCAAAATGAATGTGAAGGAAGAGGAAGTACAAGGGCATAGAGGTCATCTCGGGCGAGAGAGTTTGGTCGATCAAGCTAGAACAAACAGCCTTCCTCTGGTTCTAACACATGAACTATCAGTTATTATTTCAAATTTTAACTTGTACAGAATTGTGATCATTTGAATTTCTCATTAAAAAAACAAAACATCGGAAAAGGAAAAACATCGATTACAAAACATCGATGTTAAAAAACATCGGTGTCAATACATCGATGTTTCTACAAAATGTTTCCACAAAAACATCGATGTTTTGAAAACATCAACATTAATATCTATGTCGCATCCCTAGTATATCGCGACTGGCGAACGAGCGGATGGGTGATCAAATTCTGAGTAGCCTGTACAAAAATAATCTTCACGAGTGTCTGATATTTCCTAACATTTTCAATATTTTTTTTTATCTTGAGTAGTTAATTATAGTTATTACTTACAAGGTAGGACTCTAGAAATTAATCAGATGACGCAAACATTAAAATAGGTTCTTCTGAAATTCATATTTATTATTTCATGTATTTAACAAGTGATTTTATTAAACGCTAACTAAACACGATATTTTTAGCGTTTTAAGTTCACTATTGAAAATGTATTATTTGATCACCAAATACTTTTACTATTGTTTAAAATAAATTTCCAAAAAAACTTTTTCTAGCTTAAACGTAATTTTTGTTATTTGTTGAAATATTGTTTTATTTCTTTATAAAACTCTCACTTTTTTTGTGGGGAAGGTGGTCTACATTTGAGCATTGCCGCGCGTCCAAAATTGTCTAGCTCCGGCACTGCGAGTGCGTATAATATAGCATGTGAAGTTACAGCAGCCATGAACTTTGACGCGTGTAGAACACTGCCACGAAGCCAAGGGTAGGCAGAAAGAGATGCTGGGGATCGTTCCCACGTCTAGAGGATTTGATGATGCATTACTGCAGGACAAGTAGTTTGGGTAATTCATGTGTGGCGTACTGGACATGAAAAGCACAGACGACAGATCTGAATAGTATGTACAGTATATTTACAATAATAAATTACAAGATAATGTTACAAAATTGAAAACCTTAGGCAACCTTTCTATCTCTAAGCCGCGAAACCCCGCGACCGTCCCTAGGCTGAGCCCAGTGCCTCTGCTCGAGAGCATGAGAAGCTGCGCGAAGTGCGAGCTGTCGGACATTAGTCCCCGTAACTAGATGTTACATGGCCGGATGCCAAAACGTGCAAGGTTGCACGGAGATACCTCACGTCTTTCGACTCACTAGCGTATCCCGCGAGCGCATGTCGGCGCCGCAATAAATACCCCACGGCTCGTCCCCCACTCTACCAGCGGCGGGCGTCATTCGGCTCGCAAGCCAGCCCTCAGCAGAGAGCAGCCTTCGTCAATGACTCGCACTCAGCACGCTCAGTTGTCCTGGTTATTTTAGGCTGGGATTTCCTGCCCGGCGCGCGCCGGCGAGGCGCCGCCGCATTCCACCCCCATCCCCCATCCGGCTTAAGGCCGGGCTTTCCAGCGAAACGGCACGTGCGCCACCTCGCGACGCTACAGACCCTCCCATGCCGGGGGTGAGAATTTTTTTTCGCAGCAAAATATGCCCAGGAAAAAAATTCTGCTAGCTAAAGTACCTGGTCCTGAGACATTACATCATAATTTTTTACATGAACATAATAATATCAAAACCCTATCTAGTCAAAATTTGTGAAATAAATCTGTGGGCTGTCCCCCCCGTTTTTTCCTAACTATGTTGCCATTTACATTTAAACCTTACATCTATTACATACATAAATATTCTTGACGCATCTTGAACTACATAAAATCCTGAAATACAAAACATTTACTTTACATTGAAATATTACATGATAATTCTTGACGCCTCTTGCATTACATGAAACCTGAAATATAAAATACAAAACATTTACGTTGCATTGAAGTATTACATAATAATTGTGGAATTCGTTATATACATCATGTGCCGTTCTTAACTGAATTTATTGACACATGTATGTATCTACATATAAAAATGATCACAATAACAAAACAATTTTACCCTTGAATTTATAAAATTATTTACATAGAATTTCACCGACATTTATACATGTCATGAACGTGTGTGTTCCCTACACTCGCCTGTGGATCAATTCACATCATCAAACATGCGACTAAGCGCATCTGCATTAACATTTTCTGAGCCCTTTTTGTGCATGAATGCGTAAATCGAGGTGCTGAATTAAAAGGGACCAGCGTAATAATCTGGGGTTTTGCCAGACGTATTACGCAACCAGACCCAACGGTTGTGGTCGGTTTCGACCTGAATTGTGGCCTGCCCGTCGAGATAAATCTTAAGTTTATCCAACCCCCAAATAAGAGCCAAACACTCAAGTTCTGAGGTGCCATAATGAGTTTCTGTATCACTTAATTTACGGCTTAGAAAAACAACTGGTTGTTCTACTCCCTCGTCATTTACTTGGTAGAGAACCACGCCTAAGCCTCTCTGAGATGCATCTGCCTGAACTCGAAATTCCTTGCTATAATCAGGAGCATATACCGCTGTTTTTTCGCTAAGAGCTTGTCGCAACTCATTGAAAGACTTTTCGCATGCCTCTGTCCAGACGACTTTACCCTGGCGCTCGCGTCCCCGCAGCGCATCTGTCAGTGCCGCCGCTTCTCCGCAAACCCGGGTATCAAGCGTCGATAGTATCCTACCAATCCGAGCAAAGAACGCACTTGTTTCTTTGATTCTGGTCTAGGAAAGTTCTGGATGCTTGTATCTTGGCTTCGGCCGGCCGCAATTTCCCGTTACCGACGACGTAACCAAGATATTTTACATTAGCCCGCGCAAACAAGCACTTGCGCGGCTGCACTGTCAATTTGGCGGATTTCAATATACTAAAGACCGTATCTAGGTGCCGAATGTGTTCTTGCCAAGTGTTACTGAAAACCGCGATGTCATCAAGGTACGGTACCGCGAATTCTTGGCAGTTTTTTAGCAAAGTGCCCATGATTTTTACAGCATTGATAAGGCCGTTCTTTATCCCGAAGGGTAACCTAAGCGGTCGATACGTGCCGAAACTGGTCACGAACGCCGAATATCTCTGCGCCCTATCCGTAAGACCTATCTGCCAGAAACACTTACTTAAATCTAACACACTAATGATTTTAGCTGCAGCTACCTGTTCAATCCGTTCTTCGAGATGGGTAACGGAAAGTAATCTGTTTAATAATCTCGTTGAGGCGCCTAAAATCTATGCAGGGCCGTGGAGACTTGCCCGGGGCCTCGATCAGGATCATAGGAGACGTATAATCACTCTCCGCCTCCACAATGATGTTGTCGCGAAGCATTTTGTCCACCTCTTCCCGCAATATCTTAGTTTGTCCTCGGCGACATGCGGTAGGGTACACTTCGGACTACTTTATCAGTGTCAGTTAATTCAATGTCCATGGTCGTTACATCTGTAAGACCAGGTTTCTCACTAAAAATACACCTGTATTTACAAATGACATTTTTAAGTGCTTCGCGGAACTCGGGTTCAACCTTAGTATCGTTTAGCATTTCTTCCGCGTCAAAGTCGTCGGAATCTAATCTTAACGCGTAGCGGTCTAACGCGTCTTCCTCGCCTGCGGCAGTGACCGTCGCAGAACCGAGAAAGTTCACGTATTCAGTACGTTGGTGATACTTTTTCATCATGTTGATGTGATACACGCGTGGTTCTTTCCGCCCCGGCATCTGAACTACGTAATTGTGTTCGGACATTTTCTCCCGAACTTCGCCTGGCCCGACCCACTGCACCGCGAGTTTCCGCGTTCTGTTAGGCGCCAAAACCAGCACCTTCGCGCCTATTTCAAAACTGCGCGAGATCGCCTTGCGGTCGTACCACACCTTACGCTTGCGTTGTTCTTCCGCCATTTTGGTATGGGCAAGTTCACGCGAACGCTTCAGTCTATTAATCAACTTGAACACGTGCTCAACCACCGTGCTCCCTTCGCTTCTGCTGCAACCCGCAAGCTTTTCGTAAAGCAGCGTCATGGGTGTGCGGAGATTTTTCCCATAGACTAACTCGGCTGGAGAAAAACCTATCGATTCGTGCACACGTCGTGCGTAACGCGAACATAATTGCAGGAAGCTGGCACTCCCAGTCAAGTCCCCATCTCTAAACAAAGAACCTTCATCAACCGGTTCATGGTTCTGTGCATCCGTTCTACGGCATTAGATTGCGGATGATAAGGCGAACTTCTAATTAATCTAATGCAAAATCTCTCGGCGAATTCCGCCATCAGAGTGCTAGTAAAACAAGTTCCCTGATCTGTTTGAAGCTCTCGCGGAAATCCAATCCGACTGAACAGATCTAATAAAGCTTCAATGACCGTGACCGTCGTCAGATCACGTATGGGAATAGCCTCGGGATATTTTGTTGCTAAACACATTGCAGTTAGTATGAACTTGTTTCCTGACTCAGACTCGGGAAAAGGGCCACAAGCATCTACATTTACTTTCTCAAACGCCTCACCCGTTATAGGTACAATTTTTAAAGGCGCGCGAAGCTTCTCGCCGCCGTTACCTACGCGCTGGCAAACTATCGCAGCTACGTACGTAATTTTCCATATCTTTGTAACAGTTCGGCCAGAAGAAATACTTGGCCATCGCGTCTTTACTTTTTGTGACACCTAAATGACCGTGGGCGACTTCATGGCAAAGCTTCAATATAGTGCCACGATACACCCGCGGAGTCACAAGCATGGAGAATTGCTCACCGCGCTTGCTCTGCCGTTTCCGGAACAAAGGCCGCGTTCTATAAAATAATCGCGCCGTTCCGTTTCTGGGCCTTCGGCTAGCTCGAATAGCGGTAAGAGCTCTTCATCCTGTCTCTGAGCTTTCGCAAATTCGGACGGGTCTAAACGGGACAATGCAACGCTCCCGGAATCTACTTCAAATCCGCGTTGTTTTCAACAACATTGCCCGGGTCATTTACCTCGCCTAACAAGACACAAGTTTCCTCGTCGGGAGCTTTCGCGTCCGACGCAGGTTTTTGGGGTGCGTCGCGCGCACGACTTGTTCCTACGACCACGCCTAGCTCGACCGCTCCTTCCCCCAAAGCCTCGTTCATGACCGCAACCGGTGCGTCACCAGGGCGCTCGGCGGCCGGCGCGTTGCCTGGCGCCGCCGCCATCGCCCTCCGCCCCACCCGTCGCCCTGCCCGGCCGCCGTCTGGGCACGGGTTCGCACCGCACAAAGAAACTGCGGTTCTAAAAACCCTTGCTGATTTCCGAGAGAAGCGTGGCAGATCGATTACTCAGAATGTAATATTCTAAGTCGCAATTTTTCGCGACTGCGGCTTCGGTAACAAGCTTACCGAACGGGCCTACAATTTCTACCTTAGCTACCGGTAGATTTTTTCGGCGCCTCGTCCAAAGGGATGTTTAACCCATACGGATTCGCCGGTATATTGATTCGGCCTGACGTATTTGCTGTTGATCAGATCAACCGTCGCCCCAGAATTCTCGTAAGAAGGAAATAGGATTTCCGCAAACCGTGCCGAAAAACGTGTGAGAAGCAACAAATTCCTGCGCACTGGTGTCGACAACGTGACACATTTTCTCGCTTGATTTGAGCTGAGGGCAGTATTTCTTAATGTGCCCCGGTTTTTACATAATAGCACGTGCGTTCCTGCGGCTTGTCGAATTCCGCGTTCCTATCTGCCTTGGGCCGCTGCGGGCTTAGAAGCTGGAAGGCACGCTCTCCGTCACCTTATTTCCACTTTTGTCCCCCACAGGCTCCTTGTGATTAACCTTAGAAAAATCTTTCCTATACGCACTAGACCTATTGTTTTCGTAGGTGTCCAGCCTACGCGCCAAATCTTGGGGACTGCGAAACCTCGCCCCAAACATCTACGAAATGGCACGTATGTCCGCCGGCACCTTCCGTTTTCATCTGATCGGTGACAATCAAGTCTAATAATTGATCATAAGTTTCAAACTTTCAACCCCGAAATCCATTTCTGGCAATAGTTCGTCAGTTCGCGAGCATAACATTCCATGTAGTTTTCGCACCCTTTGCATGACTGCAAAACATCTGACGACATTTTTCAGGCGTGAATTTTGTACATATCCAAAGCTGCGTTTTGATTTGATTATAATCCTGCTCTGAAGAATCTGATCCTACAACTAACCATGTATTTATTTCATTGGGAAGCAATCCATTATTGCTGACCCATTCTACGGCGAAATGTCGAGCTGACGAGCATGCGCCTCAAATACACTTAAAAACAAGGTAATATCCTCACCTTCGCTTTGAACTTATCCATTACATGGCTGATACGGATACTACTTCTGTTTCCCGAATCTCTACTACCTAAAGATTCGCGCGAGGTAGCCTGATTAGCTAATTTCAGCCGTTCGAGTTCGTACTGCCGTTGTTCGAGTTCGTACTGCCGTTCTTGCTCTTTTTCCTGCCTTTCTCGCTCTTTTTTCCTGCGTTCTCGCTCTTTTTCTTCGAGTTCGCGTAATCTTCCTGCTCTTTTTAATTCAGGTTCGCGTGCTTCCTGCGACCTGTTCTTTCTCCTGATCAGCAAGTTGTTCACGAATATTTCATCGTACTGCTCGCTTCCCGTGATGATAGATTTTAATCTAACTATCGTCTCGTTCCCTTCCAACGTTTCCCCCATCTCCGTCGCGACCCTAACAAGCACCTCTCTTCCTATAACCCGCTAAGAAAGACATTTTGCCTGAATTGATCCCCGGCAGTACAAAAAACACACTTACGTTCAGTTGACCTCGGTGTCGCGTGAGCGCCAGCGCCTTCTGGATCCGGTGTTCTGGCCTCCTTCCTTCCTCTCGTTCTGGTCCGTCCGGGATGTCTCCTTCCAGTGCCAGTACCAATCCCAGCTCCAGTTCCAGTACCAGTTCCAGCTCCAGTTCCAGTACCAATACCAATTCCAGTTCCAAGTTTTAGAAAAGAAAGGTTCCGAGTCGGATTGTACCGCCCCGAAACTACCGTACCGAATTACCGCACTTTCGGTTTCTCGTGGCGTGCACGACTCTGCCGGCGCCACGTAATTACGGACGCGTGTGCACCTTTAACTGCGGTACACTGTCTTTACGCGTACTATTCCAGTTTTAGACAAAAACTGTGGCACTCCGGCGTGAGTTTACAATAACCGCTGCTACCAGTTTTAGACAAAAACTGCGGCACTCCGGCGTGAGTTTACAATAACCGCTGCTACAGTTTTAGAAAAGAAACTGCGGTAGCCCGGCGTGAATTTACGATAACCGCTGCCACCAGTTTTAGAAAAAAAACTGCGGCACCCCGGCGTGAGTTTACGATAACCGCTGCCACCAGTTTTTAGAAAAGAAAGGTTCCGAGTCTGTGGCGTACTGGACATGAAAAGCACAGACGACAGATTCTGAATAGTATGTACAGTATATTTACAATAATAAATTACAAGATAATGTTACAAAATTGAAAACCTTAGGCAACCTTTCTATTCTCTAAGCCGCGAAACCCCGCGACCGTCCCTAGGCTGAGCCCAGTGCCTCTGCTCGAGAGCATGAGAAGCTGCGCGAAGTGCGAGCTGTCGGACATTAGTCCCCGTAACTAGATGTTACATGGCCGGATGCCAAAACGTGCAAGGTTGCACGGCGATACCTCACGTCTTTCGACTCACTAGGCGTATCCCGCGAGCGCATGTCGGCGCCGCAATAAATACCCCACGGCTCGTCCCCCACTCTACCAGCGGCGGGCGTCATTCGGCTCGCAGCCAGCCCTCAGCAGAGAGCAGCCTTCGTCAATGGACTCGCACTCAGGCACGCTCAGTTGTCCTGGTTATTTTTAGGCTGGGATTTCCTGCCCGGCGCGCGCCGGCGAGGCGCCGCCGCATTCCACCCCCATCCCCCATCCGGCTTAAGGCCGGGCTTTCCAGCGAAACGGCACGTGCGCCACCTCGCGACGCTACACATGTTTCTAGAAACTCAGTGAATCAATTCTAGGTACCTCGGTTATCAATTTTACACTTCGAAAAAGTCCAAATCATGAAAATTTGCATCGCTAGTTACGGTAATGTTAATTGTTGCATTGGGTGAATGGGCAAAAATAGTCTACATATGTGTATATTACTCATCTTCGTGGTTAGTAAAAATAATTAAACACTAGTTTTGTTCTGTTACCTCTCATTGTTTATTCTGTTTAATTTTGGAACGTCCCGTGTATAGTAAATCAATTTGCATCCTATGAGCTACGCAGTGCCTCCTGCCATTTATTCGATCAGAGAATGCGCATGGAATATCTCCTACTTTAATTAGGCGAAAGAGCAGAAACAGAAAAGTACTAGTATGAGATAATAAATTAAGACACGTCGGAAAAGTTTTTCTTTTTTCTTTAATGATTGTATTATATTTTTTGTAATTAATTTTATTGGCTTTAACCTCAGTTGTGCAAAAGTGATCGAATGCAACAACAACACTTTTTAATAATATCTGCTCTTCGTATTACATAACCTCATCACCTCATTTGCTATTAATCTGTATGTCTTTTTTGAGAATCTTCTCTTAACGAACGTACTAAATACTGTAGCATCGTTTTCCGTTAGAATTCAACATGTGCTCCAGCGCTGACCTTGTTCACCTTAATTTGATGTCACAACCGTTAGAACTTGCAGGAATAAATGGTGAAAACTGAGCACTACTTGCTCTTTCGAGAAAACGAACGCTTAAGACGCAGGAAATAAGTCTCCTGTAGGAAAACGTGCGCTATTGCACACCTTCTTCCCTTCTGAGAAAAGAGCCAAGCGCCACGTGCATTATTGCATGCGTTTGACGCATGCATAGTTTTTCGAAAATCGGCATCATGTGGAAGTCGCCCAATTCAGTGGGAGAATTTGCCACTGGTTCATCGACGGTGTCAGAATATTAGACGCTAGCGACACATTACATAGCCCGCAGCCTGGAGGAAGAATCTAGCAGGTTGCTCTGATCAGTAGTTTTCCGTGGTTTCTCCAGGCGAATGCCGGGTAACCCTAACAAGCCAGCCACGGACCGTGCGCGATCCTTCCTTCCTTCCTCTTTCTTGTCACGTCCTCACCTCTTACTTATACTCGTACATTCACTTCACTACCACAAATACCGGTCGGATATTTAGAGCTTGTCACGGCTGGGGCGGTGCCCCGCTGGTGAGAGATACCTGGTTGGTGAAAACCCCGCTAGGCAACGGTAGGTCGGTGCCGGATCTCACCTTCCAGTGGTAGAAGATCTCACGTCACCTCCCGAGAAAAAATACATGATCTACACTAACGGGACTAAGGACCTTAGCAGTTGTCGCACCAGGAATCACCAACCAATCAATCAATCAATCAATAAAACAAACTAAAACAGTGGGGGGATAAACACACAGTGTTCGGTTTGTGTATGATGATGATGCATAACATGCGTTCTGGGTTGCTTGTGTGCCTTGCTAAGGCCTAGCATAATCTACAAAATTTTATATTTTTCGTCTTAAATCTGTTGGTATACTCCAGAACATGCGGTATTTTTTATTCGACAATCGCAGATTTTTATGTCAACAACTTCTTACAAATCACGGGGAAAACAGTGATATTTCTTTACATGTGAAAGAACGCCTTTCGTTGGAGGGTAAGCCGGCTGTACAATGTTCTGGATTTACTGCTCGTTCATGTAGAAATCATCCCAGCGAAGTGGCTCAGTGGGTAGTGCACTGGCTTCGCACTCGGCAGGTCCGGGTTTCGATCCCCAGGCCGGCGATCCTGAGTAGGATTTTCTTGGTTTCCCTTGGTCATAAGGCGAATGCTCGGATGGTTCAAAAGCCCACGATCACATCACGTCACCTGACATCTCATCGTTATCATCCTACCTCTTCCATCCCTCATCATTACCTGTAACAATCACTCACCATCACTTCATTGAGTATTCTAGTTTAATAATAATAATAATAATAATGATAATAATAATTATTATATGGAAATCATTTTTGGCATTTTGTCACAATATTGGAAATTTCTAGAATTTTTTTTTTTTTTATTCGAGTAGACGCGTCTCAAACATTAATATTTTACTTTTGTCACTTTTCCATGATTACGTCATTGGAAGTGTTGATAGTGTCTGTGTAGTACGTAGCATGTGAATTATCAACGGTTCTATCTTGAAAGAGTTTACGTTTACTTCTGGAATTATAGTTGTTTAAATATATCCCTAAATTGTTTTGAATTCTATTCTAATGTTAGGTGGAAATCTGTTTCAATGTAAATATAAGATTACATTTCTTTTCCTTCAGTAATTCTCACCGTTTATCTACGACCGAAGCCTTCTGTATGTTCTTAAGAAATCTAAAATAGGAAAATGTTTTTGCTATTCCTGAAATGTTTTATTTGTAAAGGATTTAATGTTTTAAAAACGAATTTGTGCACGAGAGAACTACCCGTACAGATACCCTTTTTGAATATTCGCCATTCTTCTTCTGTGGACATGTGGACGATAAAAATTATGAATGAAAGTGGACAGTAACATGTTCTGACAGAGTATGCATTCAAATTTATGGAAATTTATTTTTTTATCGGGAGATCATTAAGCTTGGAATTCATAACAGGTTTGCGAATGTAAGGAACACTTTTCGCTCAGTTTGGCAACATCGTTAAACTAACGAATAGTCGTTTTATCCTCGTCTAAAGGAAGACGCCAACAACTGAAACAAACATTGAAATTAACTCGCAATTTGTGCTTTGTTACTGCGAAAAGTTCGTCTGTGAGTGGCTTCACGGTTTGGTTCATGCATGGAATTATTTAATCTAATTTCATTTCTGCTCTCTTCGGTATTATATTGGGTTAGAATTCTGAAAACATTTTCGTTCTCCAATAAAGTGCTCATAGCTCATTACATTTCATTCAAAACTTCATGATGCCAATAATTTAAAAATATCCCGTATTTTATTTTTGTCTTGTCAGCCTTGAGATTCATTAAAGTGATGCAAGTTCTAAAATGAAATCGTTAAAAATGTTCATATGATGTTTGTTTAACTATTGTCAGTTTTTGGCACGGAATGGAGAGTAATTCATAGACAGTTGTCTATTTGGGGGTCTCTGATACTTTTTTATGTTATAAAATGTCTGTAATGAGAAGCATAACGTATTGCTTTATTATTAAGTAATTGAAACTTTGTTGTCATTCTAACTTTCCGTGTGAAGGTTCATTGCAAATCTCGTCGAAGAATTGAATCTGATTTCCTTATTAGACGACTAGCAAACCTAAATGTAGATGGAGGGTGTGGGAAGTATAGGTACAGTAGTGATCAAAGAAACCGCATCACTTAAAGAAAATGGAGTTCTTTATTTTCCTAATCCAATATGCTCTCGAAAATTGATAATCATATATTTTATGTGGATTATATGATGATTCTGATTACATTATCTTCATAACTCACTTGATTTCTGCAAACCAAGTGGTGTAAATTCAAGATTATATTGCAGATTACAACTGTGAGCAAAGTGATGTGTTTTTTTAGCACTACTGTATATGATAAGGTTAAATTTGACTCCGAGCAAATGTTAGAGGAGAGCAATTTGAATGTACGGAGGTGATGTCATTTCTCTTCACAGAAGGTTTTCTACAAGTCTGATTTGAAAACTGTTTTAAACGTGTTGTATCTCTGAGAATGGTTTACACACATCATTTTCGCCCATATTGTCACTTAAAACCTTGACATTCTGAGTCCACAAAACTTCCCGTTATGATTTTATCACGCACGGACTCGCAACTGAGAACTGCCAAACTTGCAAAGAGGGGAAAAGGCTAATGTTTTAGGACTATTTCGTTTTCTTGAATTGTTTCATTTACTGCTGTTATAATTATTATTATTATTTATAACTATTTGTTAATTGTAAATTATCTTTTACATAATATTGTAATAAAAATTAAATATTTTAATAGTATCCTATTCTGACCTTTGCATAGGAGGAAAAAAATCTTAAAAGTTTGAAACCTTTAAAAATCTCAAAGCTTCGACTCGAAGTCACATGGACAACGGATTCTTCAAAATCCTATGTATGGTTTAGGCGTTAGTAGTGTTCAGGGACGGACGGACGGTTTGAAAAAAAAACACTTTTTCGGGGACCCCAAAACGTATTTCCCTTGAAATTTCGAAATCAATATTCCGCCACATTACGTAACTTTCCCAATAATACGCATATTACTCCGTATATACGTATGTATACGAGAAGTAAAAACTATTTCCTGACTACTTCCAGGCGAATACCGGACGTCACAGATCGAGCACGGCTCCTCTTCATTACCGCATTCCTAATCTGAGATCCGAGCAATGGAGATATTCCACATCCTTGTGTGACTTCTTCCCCATTGATCTGAGAAAAAATTCAAGCGAGGAGCAGCCAGAGTCTGAGAACAACGCTGGCGGCTAAACCCTTCAACCGATTTTCTCTAAAACTGATAACCGGGAGAGATGGCTCAGTGCATCAACTGATGTAACTGCAGTCCCTCTGACCGGGAGGTCCTAGGGTCGAGTCCTGACGGCGGCAGGATTTTCGACCCTTGCTTGTCAGCTAGGTCGAGTTCAGTCCGCTATGTAGGAGAATTGTAGCTGCCGGCTGCTCTGATCGGTAGTTTTCCGTCGTTTTCTCCAATCAACACCAGGCGAATGCCGGAGCAGTACCCTAACAAACGGGCCACGGACCGCGCGCGATCTTCCTTCTTCCTCCTTGTACTATCCTCACCCTTAATACACTTACGCTAACACGCACTACACTACCACACATGCCGGGAGACTGGACTTAGAACTTGTCCCGACTGGGCGGTGCCGCGCCGGTGGGAGACACCTGGCCAGGGAAAACCCCGCTAGTCGACGGTAGGTCAGCGCCAAATCTCGTCAACCAGCGGGGAAAGATCACCACCACCTCACGAGGAAAAAACACGCACTACACTTACGGGACTAATGACCAAAGTAGTTAACACGCCCGTAAACATCAATCAATCAATCAATCAATGATCAATCAATCTAGCCTGAACCTATTTTACATTACGGGGGTGTTTATTTCAGCAGAAGGGGTGCGCTAGGTGCGAATATTGTCACCCGACATAGATGCAAAGGACTTTCACTTTTGACTAATAACCTTTCGCGGGCCATAACAAATGACACCGCGGGCGGCACGCGGCCCGCGGGCCGCCAGTTGGACAACCCTGTGTTATACGAAAGTACTTTATTTATTCTTAAGCAGTGTGCATTGCAACTTTTTCAAAAGCCATTTTGTTTGTTTTTTGTTCAGCATTGTTTTTCCGCTGTAGGCCATTAGTTTCATCTAATTTCCTTTGGTGCCATGATACATTTGGATCTGATACATATTCTAAATAAATATACAGCCTTTCTGCCTTTCGTCACCCTTCAAATAAAAAAAAAACATTCCATCTTCGTCTTAGCAGTTATTTTAGGACAAAAAATCTCATCCCATAAAACTGAGACTGGTGCGTGCGTCTGCGAAAACGAGATTCGGTTGCAAGAACGAAAACCTGAGAATGCGAAATAACATCAATTGCCTCCATTTGACGCCGATATATCTCTCGTTCTCGTGGAAAAAACGCAGGTGAATACGTGATCGAATTGCTTTCGATAATTTGAGAAACCAGGTGTCGCATCATATTTTCGCTGGTTTGAGTTGCCTCGGGTATAGTTATTGAACGCAATACTTTTCAAAAAAAAATTCAAGTGTTTAGTAAAAAACATTGAACAATTTTATTTTTCACCAATTAAATTGTGATGCAGGTGTTGTTGACGTAATTAAATGGAGTAATACAAGATGTCATCTCCTTCAACTTATTTATATAAATAAATATTTATATTGTTTTATTTCAACTTGATATCAATAATAAGTTGACGGAATGACATTTTGTATTACTCCAATTAAAAGCTTGTTTATAGTTGGCAACATTGTTAGTTGAATCTGTAATATTTTTGAGGCATGGGGGGGGGGGCTCAGGGCCTCAACTGATGTCATTGCAGTGCCTCTGATCGAGAGGTGGTAGGGTTTGAGGCCCGACGGTGGCAGGATTTTCGACACTAGCTTATCAGCTAGGTTGAATGCAGCCGCTGTCTGGAGGAGAATTCCAGCGGCCGGCTGCTCTGATCAGTAGTTTTCCGTAGTTTTTTCCTATCAACATCAGGCGAATTCCGGATCAGTACCCCACAATGGACTGCAGTCCCGCGCGATCTTTCCTTCCTCTTCCGTTCGTTTTTCCTTCCCTCTACTTACACACACACACACATAGGCCACATCAACACTTACCACAGATGTCGGGAGCGTAAAGCATTGCCCCGACTGGGGCGGTGCCACGTTCATGGGAGATACCTAGTTGGGAAAATCCTCATAAGCTGACGTAGGTTGGCGTCAGAATCTTGCCAGCCAGCGTGAGAAGATGACCGCCACTGATTTACTTGAACAAATCTCAATGGTTTAATCAGTGTCGAATACTTGGTTTATAATCATTTTTTATTATTGTCTAGAACCGCCATGTTAATGAAATGTGCATCATAATGAGTAGGGGCGGATTTAATGTATGTCTTTTTCTTCTTATCGCTTTAGAACCATGCCATTTAGTGCAGAAATTAATTTTGTTATGACAAAGAAACCCGTTTTTTATAAACGTCTTGTTTTTCCTCCTTTTCATATTTGGTCGATTTCGACTAAAGTCATTTTTTTACCTTCTTCAGTCATTTTTAATGCATTTTTTGCTGATTTCGTCGATTTTAATATCATTTTAATATACTTGCTTCAAATAATATTTACGTGACGCAGCAAATGTTCTCCACATAATCCCTGAGTAGCCTATTCGATTTCTTCGCTCAGAAATTATAAGGTCAGCCGTCGTGTATACTACGTAATTTAAGATTCCTGTGGACATTTATCAACCCCATTGTTAATTCGGCCGATTTCAGGATAAATAAAATTCAAAATTTCATGGTGAAGAACAGTCCAAACCAAACATTTGCAAGCTGAGTGTACTTGAACGACAGGAAGAAGCATCGATTATATCAGTAACATATTTAACATCTTAAGTTGTTCATCCAACTGGCAGTGATCACATTTGTTACGTCCTTTTTCTTCGTTTTTTAGGGGATTTTAAAATCATTTAAGAGCATTTTATTGATCATTTTTGGCGGTCTTTTAGGGCGTCAAAATCCGCCCACGTACTAATGAGTATTATTATGCAACGGGTTGCAGCCTACCAAATGTCAGAATTATGCAATGGGCATAGTAAAATTGTAATTTGCGAGAGCGAGCCCCAATTTAGAAAAATAAAATTTAAATATTTGGTTAATATTACTTCTAAAAGGTCTACTTTCGGTAGTCAACGGCACCATCGACGTGACTAGTGTCTGATCAGCAGAAGAAATCCTTTGAAGCCGCGTGAGTTGGGTGCAGCGACATATTTCTTCCCACACTCTCCATTGGTCGCGTAGGTGCGTGCATGTGCCGTCAATCACTCCCGTCGCTGTCAAGCGTTTAATTGCGGGCGCAGTCGAAACCGGCTGGCCCTGGGAACGGCGCCGACCTTGAGCCGCAACTCGCCCGCAGGTGCTCCCGAGACGGGTGGCCCGCCCGCCCCGACACCTCACTGCCCTGGATTCCCTGAGAGCGACGCGCGGGCGGGGGCGGCGCGGAGTTGATGGTAGCGCGGGGGCGGTGATGGGTGGCGCGGGGCGGTGATGAGGCGCGGGGCGGTGCTGGGGACGCGGGGCGGTGATGGAGACGTGGGCGGTGATGGAGACGCGGGGCGGTGATGGAGACGCGGGGCGGTGATGGAGACGCGGGCGGTGATGGGAGACGCGGGGCGGTGATGGAGACGCGGGGCGGTGATGGAGACGCGGGGGCGGTGATGGAGACGCCGGGGCGGTGATGGAGACGCGGGCGGTGATGGAGACTTGGGGCGGTGATGGAGACGCGGGCGGTGATGGAGACGCGGGGCGGTGATGAGACGCGGGCGGTGATGGAGACGCGGGGCGGTGATGGAGACGCGGGGCGGTGATGGAGACGCGGGGCGTTGATGGAGACGCGGGCGGTGATGGAGACGCGGGGCGGTGGATGGAGACGAGGGCGGTGATGGAGACGCGGGGCGGTGATGGTGGCGCGGGGCAGGTGATGGTGGCGCGGGGCGGGGACGCGGGGCGGTGACGGAGAGCGCGGGGCGGTGACGGAGACGCGGGGCGGTGACGGAGACGCGGGGCGGTGATTTTTTTTAAGTTTTGCTCTTTACTTCATGTTACTTACGTGCCTTGTTCGTTTTCCATTTCCTCCATTTTTTCTGCTAATATTTATTTTCATTCTACCAGTACATTATTTACTTCTGATTCCCCCCTTCTCATCTTTTATCTTTTTTGGTTCCATAAATATTATTTAATTGTTTCTTACTTCGAAAAATTTTAGAATGTAAAAATCAGTATACCAAATCAGTGCTTATTCAAGTAGAAAAAAATGTTTACTTGATTCTGAACTTTCTATATATTTTGATATGTCCGCTCGCTGTCAACTTTATAGCCATTATTCTGTGATCGAACTTCTGTATATTTCTTAACGTTTTTTAGTGCGTTCATGTTCTGTGATGTTTATTAGAAACTTTGCATTTTTGCGGCAAATAATTGTGGGAATATGAAGCTTCCTCTTTTCCATCCCGATTTTAAATGTATCGGGAATCCTTAAGACGCCGGATCAAGTGCCGGAGATATTAATTCGTGCTGGAACTTCAGTGATTTCTTATACTATGTAGAAATAATATATTTTTTTGAATATTGTGGAACTTCTTTTTGGCCTTGTCCAATGGCTATATCGTGCACATTTAAGTTTTTTCAAGACTTTTCTCGTAACCTGGAGATGAACCTAAACTAGTAAAAAATAGACTTTTGTCGATAGCACTTGAGAATCTGAGAAAGATTAAACGACTTCCAGCAGCCACCTTCTGAGACTATATAAAATAGTAAACTGTACATATAAAGTATGTACTTGTTAAGCGCCGAAATGGTCGTACTATTACGAATCCTATACATTTATACGTTGTTTAAGGAGCCTCAATGCATTTTTTAGGAAAAATGTAATAAGAGAAAAAGAAGATATGAATTCGCCCAGAAAGCGATTTTTGCATTTGAAAATTATGAATTTTTTGTAATATCTGTAACTCGAACGAAATATGTGACTTCTGATGCTTTTAGTAGCTTCAAAGACGAGGTTTAAAAATGTAACACACATTTTATTCATAAAATTAGAAATGTTAGGATCAAACCACAAAAGTGTGACAATCTTTTCACGTGTTACTCCAAACGCTTTCCTAGCAAAAAATCTTTTCCTCCATTTCCTGCGTTGTTTTACACAAGGGTGTAAATCTCCGAAACAGTTTGCACTCCTACATTTTTGTATTGCTGGTAGTATTGTCATCCAAGAGCTATTTTTTTTTTCTCATCTGCAAATTACTGATATTTTTAATAAATTTTATATGACATCGAAAAAATGATGAAGCAAGTGGCAAGTGCGTGAAACATTCTTTATTATGTTCCTTCCCATTCTTGCCCGAACACAAACAACTATTTCCTTCCAGCCATTTTTTACACAAGGGAATAAATCGCCATAACAGCCAACACACCAACTATTGTGTTGCCGCCAATATGGTCATCCGGTCACATGGAACCGGTAGGCACGCGAAGTTAGGAGGCAGACGGCAGCGGCAGCGGCGGCGACGGTGGCGGTAGCGGCGAAAACGGCCTCGCACAGGTATACGGCAGCGGGGTGCAGGTGGACGCGCGGGGTTGGCTTCGGGGGAGGGGGAGAAGGGGGTGGGGAGGGAGGGTGACGAAGGAACGGCGCGCCTCGCCCGTGTGGCATCGGCGAAAACAGAAGGTTCCAGGAATCGGGAGTTAAGAGATACTACGTAGGGAGAGCTCGAACAAAACACTAGACCGGAAAGCCCGACGGACAACAACACACGTTAGGCGGATTCGGAGACGCGATGGACGTTTTCAGTGACTGTCGCTGAAGTTGGAGAAATATTGCGGTGCTTTCAGCGCCATCTGTAGGCGAAAATTGCCTAGCCAGGAGTTGCTTCCGATCTGCCAACCGTTCAACAATTTTTATAAACAAAAATAATAAATTAATATTTCTGAATTTAAAAAAGTATTTAAATTCGATTGTAGACACGTTACATGCATTTGCTTGCTCTGTATTAATTTAAAAATTTTCCGCTTAACCTTCTTGAGGAACGAAATGTCGTTCGTTGAAGGCTAATACACGATCATTCCATTGTAGTGTAAGTTCGTTGAAAACGGAAGTATGGGAAGACTGTGGGAGAATGCACCTACGTACGGTTTCCGAGTCAACAGTTTTTCTCCTTTTGGTCAGCTATTTGTCTTAGTAATATTCACTGAGATTTGTTTACATTTTTTATATGTCACACGCACTCTCAAATTACACGTCAGAGTAGACTAACAACCTAATATTTGGAAATAATTTATACTCGGAATTATTCGTGCCTAAGAGATAATTATATTATGTAATAACTCCTGAAAGTGTTATTTTTAGTTGCATTTTTAAATTGCCTTTTAAGTTTGCACGCCTATAAAATGATAAAAAATAACATAAAAAAGCTCTTTATTTGTAGCGAGCCTCAGGACATTAAGCCTTCTCTTCTACCTAACCACTTTAATAAATTTACATTTACATTGTTACAATTTCAATTGAGGCGTTCGGGCGTATTTAATGATAATTGACATTTCGTGTTTCATAGGAAAGTGTAATGAAGTATCTACATGAAATGAACTGCATATCTTTAAGGTATGAGTGAACTTTCATTGTTATTTGTCTTCATGAATACTCTTGTGATATAAAGAAAGTCATATTTATCGTTCATAAGAAACACACAAAATATCAATATCCTTAATTTTGCAAAAGCATGTTTCTAACAATACTCTTATCTCTCTCCAATTTTTTTATTGCTTAATTAAGGAAAGCGCTGTTAGAAGGCACTTCAAATTCTATTCTCGGTCCAGAATAGTGGTCGATTACTCTGACAGGTTATAAAACAATTGGACATCGACGAATACTGAAACGCTCCGCGAAATAGAAATAAGAAATTTCCGGAAATAAAAAAGCACCATTTTTAAATTTTAATTAGGTGGTCTTCAAATTTAATATTTCATTGACGTGACAAATTTTCATCTAAAAGCGTTCTTGCTTTGAAACTTAGCTTTATTGCGATTAGAGCAAAGGTACTAGTTCGCGATTTTCTTCGAAGGTGTACTTTTGTTATGGTGTAGTATAAGCGAGCGGAAATGAATGGAAACGTTAAATTCTAAATTTCCAAAAAGAAGGAAAATTCTCAGGATGAATAAAAGAGATTAGCGTGAAATAATACCCGAAAAAATATGTGCAACGTTTTAAACTGGTTCTTACACTGACGGACGTAATATTTAAATGACATTGAATCTTTCTTTGTGTTGGGGAATGGTCTCCTTTCCTTCGAAACAGTTCAGGAAATTAAAATAAATAATGTAATTCAATGGAAATAATGTAATTAAAAATTAATGTAAATTGAGAGAGAATGATTTATAAATAATAATGTTTAGGAAGCACTTTCCATACCTTCTGCGTCATGTATCTCGAAAAGTAAAACATACGTAGTGCAGAGGATGAATAATACAATCAGTGAACGATGGAATGCGTGGATATTATGAACTGTTGACTTCCTGCCTTGAAAAAGGCTTGGATGCAGCGGAAATGCATTCGGACAAACCTATAAAATGTCTCGGAAACCGAATACATGCAGAACAAATGGAGACTCGAAAGATTTCGTGTGGTCAAGTCAATATAAAGTACGAAATCGGAACGGAGAGAGGAAGTTATTAACCGGCCCCCAGGAGCAAACACGATAGCCTGGAACAAAACCGGAACCCGAAGAAATAATCAAGGCAAGGAATACATAAAGTCGGCAAACGTGACACCGGCGGATGGAAGACGTCCCCGAGGAACGCGCGGAGAGAGAGAAAGGTGAAAAGGTCAACGCGAAGAAACACAGCGGCGGCGCGGGGAAAGGTGCACGAGACGCAAATTAAGATGCGCGGTTTTGTAAGATGGCGCCAGGCTGTACAGGCGCAGGCACTCCCGCGCCGCGCCGAGCAAGGGGTTGAAAAACGAAAAGGAAATGGCGGAGTATTCTAATTAGGCACGCCGCTACCGAGAGGCATGAGCGAAAAGCTCGTACTCGCCGCGAATCGAGTGCGGATGTCGTCGGCAGGGGGGGGTAGGGATTTCGGATTTGTGTCGTACCACCCGATCGAGTGGGGGGGACCGTTCAGTCGACACAAACACGGCCGGTGTATGTCATTAGTTCCGCGGGGAGAAAAAAAAACGTGTGAAAAATTTCTTCGCGCGATGCCGTACGTAGTGGCAATGGGATGATGGAAGGGAGGTTTACGACAATCCCGATTCGACGGATCGCGGAGCTGGGGGACAATCCGGGACTCCTACCTGTGCTTCCTCAATCCTAATAAAAGACGCTTTCCCGAGGGAGCGGTGGTTCCTGCAGGTGCAAGGGGGCGGGTTCCGGCGTGACGCGCGACCGACCGGGCAACGGCCCGAAGGAGAACACGTGCGATGCAGTGACGAGACGCGCCTCGAGGCGTCGCCCCCGCCCCCACCCCCACCCCACGCCCTTCTATCCGCGGGCCCGCGAGCGTCGCGGCGCCACTACCGCCACCGCCGCCGCCGCCGCCGCCGCCTCCTTCGCCGCCGCGGACCTGATGAGAACGGACGGAGCTTAAGCTTGGGAAACACTCCACTAATCAATACCTTTCTTAAAGACTAAGAACGAAGGGGGCGAGGGAGTGCTTGCTACGAACGCCAGGCAGATTCGGGGCGGGGGGAGGGGGGGAGGGGCAGGCGGCGGTGCCCGCCCCCCTCCCGTCCTTCCCCGCCCCCACCACCACCCCTCGCCGCCGCCGCCGCCGCCGCCGCCGCGCCTCGCGCGCACACAAGGGATCGTATGCGAAATTAGTTAACAGTAAGGGAAGGAATATCGCGCGGAGGGGGCAGACGGAGAGAAAAAGAGCGCGAGAAAGAGACGGAACCGGGGGAGGGAGGGAGGGGGGGGAGAAAAAAAAGTCGGCGGTGGAGGCACCGCCTTGTAACCTCACTCTTAGACCTTGATGCGCATGGGCGCGAGCGAGAGGGTTGCAGTCGGCGGCGGCGGCGGAGACGCCGACCGGGGGACGGAGGGGAGGGGACGGGGGTGGCGGCCGGGAGGGAGAGGGAGGACGTAAGGAAGAACAGGTACGCGTGGGGTGAAAAGCGGGGACGCGGGCGGGGGCGGAGGCGGCCGCGCGGAGGGGGTGCGCGCAAGGACTCTCGCTAACCCCCGCCCCGCCCCGCGCGCACCGCCGCGACGTCGGCGGCGGCGGCGGTGGTGGGGGTGTGCGGCTCGGGCACTACGTCCGAGCAGCCGCCGCCGCCTCCGCCGCCGCCGCGGCCGTCTCAAGACCGGAGTCCACTGTATCGATCACGACGTCGTACGGACTAAGTGCGAGACCGCCTCGGACGCCCTCTCTCGCCCTCCCTCGCCGCCGCCGCCGCCGTCGCCGCCGGCCCTTTCACTTTCTCGCGATCCCGCGCGGGCGGGCGAGCGGGCGGACGGGCGGGCGACGGCGCTCTCATACACGCGGGCCCCCGCGCGCGCGCTCGCTCGCCGCTGCGAGTCCTTGAGCGTCCCACCGTCGCCCCCGCGGACTCCTCCAGGCTCATGCCAGCCCTCCCCCTCCTCCTCCTCCTCCGCCGCCGCGGCCTCCCCCCTCTCCGCCCCTCCCCCGCTCGGGCGTGCTTCCTCCTCGAGTACCCTCCCCTCCGCCCGCGCGCGCGGGCGCCCCCACCACCACCTCCTCCTCCTCCACCTCCGCTACCTCCGCCACGCAGCGCCGCCGCGCCGCGGCGTGCCTCCACCCCCTTCGTTCCTCTTTCCTTCCCCCGTTTTCCTCATCCTCGGAATTGCGTGCATGGGGCCGGCGGCGGCGGCGGCGGCGGTGGTGGTGGTGGCGGTGGATGCCTAGCCCCTGTGCTTGTGCGCTCATCGGCGCGTTGGCGGACGCGGGGGAGGGGGGCGGGCGGACGGACGGACAGGCGCGCGCGGGCGGGACGGCGGCGGCGGTGGCGGCGGCGAAGGAGGTGCCGGCGGCGGCGGCGGCGGTGGCGGCGGCGCGCGCGCGGCTGGCGGCGGAGGCGGCGGCGGCGGCAGAAGGCGCAGAGCCGCGGACGCAGACGCGGCGAGCGCAGCTGGGCACGTCCGTCGCTGCGGATGGGATGTTGGGCACGCTGCGCGAGTATGCCGCCGTCTGCGCTCGCCGCCGCCGCCGCTGCCACCACCACCACCGACCTGCTGTGATACTCCGCGCGCGCGCCCCGATCAGGTAAGCACACGCACCGCCACACGGGTGATTCTTCCGACTGCTGCTTCTGCTGGGCCGCTGTCGTCGCTGCGTTGGAACCATCGAACGTGTGCGAGTGTTTCGCCCCCTTTTTTTTATTTTTCATTTCCTTTTTTTTCGTCTTTCACAAATGTCACCCTCAATTTCGTGTGTTGTTGTTTTCCACCCCAGTGTTTGTGTCGTGTGTATGATCCGCCACAGGGATTTGGCAAGCGTGTGTCCATTGTTTACACAATTCTATTCCTTTTTTTCCGGCGCTGCTCGCGCCGTCAATTTTTTTTAAAAACAACGTAGCGAGCCCGACTAATCGCATTCATTAACCTACGCCTCCTGGAGATGTGCGCCGTGCAGTGGCTGCCATGTTACCCAAAGGGCCCAAGACACCGTCAGCAGTCTTCGAGAGCGGCGCGCTGAGGTGACGCGGTGCATTGTTGACGCGTTCGCGCTGGTGACGTAATAAACAAATAGAAGAGTGACGGAAGAAGCGCGCAACAGAAGCGGGCGGACCGCGACGACGCAAATATCAGTGCGGGTGAAACGAAAGTTCCTCCGGAGAAAGGACGGATTGTGGAAAACCGGCGTTGGAGAAACAGTGGAGTAGGAATTCGCTAGACGAGTGGGTCGGCGAAGAATGAGTGACATTGGTTCGGTGAATGCGTTCGCAGTGCAGAAACGTGTTGCGGATACTTCGCGGCGGGACGGATCGTCGGCGTTCACCACGGCCTGAGCGTGTTCGGTGTGCGGCATTCCGTCGCGCCAACAATACGCCGGACGCAACAATGCCTGAGGCATGCCCCATCGATATTCGCGTTACGCGCTACGTCGCTGACGTGGGTGAATGTGTGAAAATCGCGTGTGAGTTCCGACGACATGCAATGAGTAACGCTCAAGCACGAAAGTGCGAGACGGTTTGTGTTCGAAACAATATGTAGTGAAACCTGGGAATACCTAATGGAGATTCTCAGCTCGTGGTTCTGCAGGTGACGTAGTGCTGTGAGACAGTATGGAAAAGTGCGGAGGTGGTGAATCTAGGATTTTTTTCTGAAATGTTTCCTCGCAAGTGTTGGTTCCTGAATGTTGCGTAATTTTTTTTTTTCGCTCGGCGAGTTGTGATTCTCTTGTCAATGGTGTGTCGTAAGGAATTTGATTACATGATAACAATAAATTCGCCACCGTTACGCAGGTGTGGGCGTTGCGCAACAATAGACCAGTGACCCCCCATTTCCGGTGAGGTACCTGTCTCGTGCCTTTTCTCTGAGGATTTACCCGACGTTTTAAACGAACTTGACTGGATTTTTAAAGAAAACAGTATTGAAATCATTTTGACACAATTTGCTGGCATTATTCCTCCCAATTACAGTTGAAAGAAAATAGAATTCGTTTAGAGTTTTTGGATTTTATTTCGAAAGTTCAAATATTATATCGCAAATTACAATATTATTTCCTACGATTCAGATTTTATAAAAACTTTCTTTTGGAATCTATTGATGCCATTGACTGAAAGTGTGAAAAACATATGGGTATATTATTAGTTAATTATTGGGAAATGAAATTATTTCTGGAAACTAGTAATGAATGTAGTACTGTTAATTGAATCTGAAAAAAGAGTTCAAAATTTGAATAATAAATTGACCAAAAAATCCCCTAATGTTTAGACGTTAAAGGAAAATTCTTATTGCTTTGCTTTTGCTGAAAAAAAATTTAAAAGAATTAAATATTTGTTACTGAATTTTAATAATTATTTTTGGAGATTTCAAAGAAAATTTCATCATGATTGACATAACAGAAAGTAGAGGATTCTCTTTTGAAATTGTAAGAATTGTTTGTTAGTTTGTACAAGGAATTGAAGAAGTTTGTATCATTAATGTCAAAAATTGTTTATACTCAGACTCCACCTTACAGTTAAGTCTTAATGTCAGAAGCAATTTACTCAACATACATTGACAATCTGGAAATTTGTGTGGATTACAGGTTGGAGACAACTGTTAAAACTATACTGCTGCCATGGCATCATCTCGATATAGTCTGCGGTGGAACAATCACCAAAATCACATCCTCAGCGCGTTTGATACGCTTCTGCAGAATGAAACCCTTGTTGACGTGACATTGGTGTGTGAGGAAGCCAGTGTCAGAGCGCACAAAGTAGTTCTCTCTGCTTGCAGGTGAGTATTTTTCTATTTCCATACATTCATTTTAAGTCTCTTCAAAACAACAAGGTCATCAGTGCCCACAAATAAGTGCACATTTTTATATTTTCTTGTTTAGAACTTATAAATACAATAGGGTTTTATATGTTATTTAGAATATTATATAATCAGGTGTTTTCTTGTTACTGGTATCTTCCTATATTCACTTCCACTTAATGCTGAGGTCTCCCATTGGACTGACATAGAATCGTGAACCATACAAAAAACAAAATTAAATCACTGGTTGTAGAATGAAATAAGTTACTTTTTAGGAGGATACAAGATTTTCTGATAAATCTGATTTATTTTAAAATCATGAACATCCTTTGTGGGATTAGGTGGTAAGATTTGATTCTCCTAGTGTGAGGCAGTAGTAAGTTACATGAATGTAACTTTCATGGTATCTGATTCTGTGAGTGAGGGGTAGGTCTGTTGACACTGTGAAGTATGACCACATATTTAGGTTTCTTTTCAATGGAGGGATTCTCTTCTTTTAGGTTTGAGGTACTTGAATATTCTGTTATGTGATGAAAATTTGCCAATTTGGAAAGAAGTACTTCCAATCCAAAGAAAGTTGTGCGAATTAATAATTTAGTTGTTGTTTTTTTAATATATCTTCTTTCTGTAATCCTAGAACTGGTAAACAGACTATATTGTCTGATGAGGCATGAAGATTCCTAGAACCAAAATTAAATTAGAGGTTGTAGTTTGAAATAGATATTAATGTAATCGTTTTCCAGAAGCCAAATTTATTCCTTCAAGAAATTCTCTTAAATAAAAAAATCTCATAAATATTATTAATAATACTCATTTTTAAAATCTAGATTTGAAGTATTTCTAGAATAATGCCCTGTATCTAAAAAAAAAAATATTTTAGTAACTTAATTTTTAGAAATTCTTTTGTCCTTGTTGGTTGAAGAATCTTGGTTATCAAAAGACATTTTTTTCAATGGTTGTCTGTCTTATCTTTGTGGGATATTAAAACAAGTGAACAATAATAAATGCAGTGTGACAATATTGGCATATAAAAGTAAAGTACTTGTGAATTATAAATGTTTATCTATATAAACAATTTATTATTTTCCCTTAAAATACTGAGAGAGTTCTTTTCAAGATTTTTGTGTTCCAATAAGGCCTTCAGTATGATATTTAATTATTTGCAGTTTTTCATAATTTGACAATAATTTTTATTAGCATTTTTTTTTATTTTTACAAGCATTTTTATTATTCACTTTAATATTTCTCTTTTTTAGCCCCTATTTTCAGCGGATATTCTCAGAGAACCCCTGCAAGCATCCGGTCATAGTCTTGAAGGATCTCAGAGGATGGGAAGTGCAAGCAATTGTAGACTTTATGTACAAGGGTGAAATATGTGTTGTGCAGGAACAACTTGCTTCCCTCATCAAAGCAGCAGAGTCCCTTCAGGTGAGCTCAAAAGTTTTCTTATTTACAGTAGTGCTCAAAAAAACTGCATCACCTCGTGCTCCATTGTAATCTGCAATATAATCCTGAAAATACACCACCTGATTTGCAAAAATCGAGTGAGCTATGAAAGTAATGCAATTGGAAATCATTGTATAAACCATATAAAATATATTTTTACCAATTTCTACTAATTTTTGCTTAAAATTTGAAAGATCTGTAAAACAAAGAAAATACAGAATGCCTGTTTTTTTAAGATGATGCGGTTTCATCGAGAGCTACTGTATTGGTGAAGGTGTTAATGTTAGCTGTTCACTTGACCCATCATTCTCTGAAAGTTTTAGTAGTTTTAGATAGCTTTCAAACTTTAATTAAAAATGAAAAGTACTATCTGGCTTATTTTTTTTGTGCTATTTCATTTCATGAAATGCTTAAAAATAAGGGTAATTTTTCATTACTGTTGTAATGGTTCTGTGCACAATGAGTTTGTTTTGGTCTTTTTATTTATTTTTTTTAATATTTTGGAAAGAACATTCTAAGCATTTCAGTAGTTTTGTTGAATCAATTGAATGTTTGAAGGTAGTGGAGTCTGTTGTCACAAATTGAAATTTCTCCTACCTTGAGGAAACAAATATATTTTTGTAAATGATGAATTGGTTACCTGTAGATAAAATAGTGCTTCTCTCATGAAGCAATTTACTTTCAAAAAAATAAATATTTAATTAAAAATATGTTTAACTAAGCAGCAACTACATCTTGATAGCAAATAATTTGCATTGCATTTCATGGTAGTCACCAAAACATGTTAAAAAAATTAAGTGAAAGATTTTTTTGGTTTATTTAGACAATTTAGAATTAGATTTTTGTAGCCTCTTCAAGTTTTGCTACACTGAATTATTATTTTCTATTTTATTTTAGACATTCTATTTGAATAAAATATTATTAATGCCTTTATTTCTTGGTATCTATTGCAATACTAAATTCTGTTCAATTTAGTTCAGGTGTTTTTTCTTTCTTTTTCTTTTTTTTTCAAATGGTATGGTTATGCAAGCAAAAACAATCTTTTGAGTGACAGATATTTGTCATTTAGATTTTTTAGAATGTAGTTATCTCTTAAAATGTACTAATTTACCATTTTTCAAATGTTCTAAAGTGAATTTCAATTTTCATTCATTTCTGCTTTCCTTACTAAACTGAATTTCAATTTCCTTCAATTTTTGCTTTCCTACATTTTGATGTGTGCTCTCCCAACTTTCCCTTCAGTGTGTGTTCTGGAGGGGCAAAGAAATTAACAACAAATGACTTTTCTAACCCATGCATGCGTGTTATATTCAATAATTCATTAGTTTTTGTGAAATAAAGATTGTCATCAATTTTTAATCAACTTCTTAGATTCTTCTTAGATAAACTTTGAATTTGTACAAATAATTTTTCTCAGAATCTTCAAATGGTTGGGTTCTACGTGTATTTCTTGTTGTCACATTGCACATTCATTCATTTAGATTATTGAAATTAATTAATTAATTTATAACTTGAGCATTAGCTGAAACTCCCATTAGATTCTTATTCTTTGATATTGTCTTTTGACAGAAGCATTGTAAATTTGTTATATAGGTACAGTGGATGAAACTGTGAAAGCTGCTTTTTAAATACATTGCTGTCAAATTATGATTTTTAGCTTTTGGTCAAATTATGAATTTTGAAGCCAGATTCATAATTCTCTTGTGAAATTTGTAATTACAGAATGATATTGATGATCTTTAAACACAACACGCTTATTTCCAATTATTTCCAAAGCTTATTGGAAATATAACTGTTCATAAGACATACGATGCTAAAGCGTTATTAAAATTTTTAAAATACATTTTTCGGCTTGTGTATCTTATTTCTTTCATTAGGATAAAAATATTGTTTCATTAGTTAAAAGTTCTACATGTTGCATAACCAAAGTTATCTTGTTGAAATTCTACAATTTTTGTTAGAAATTAATTTTATTAGTTTGGAGATAAGAAAGAGAAAAACCCTTCAATTTACAAAATTCTACATTTTAGGGTCCACTTTCTGTATTGGTATTTGTATCAAACAATTTATTATTCATGTACTGTAGGGCTTTGTCCCTAGGGACTGTCCCTTGCCTCAGTTTCTGGGCAATAAATGTAACATGTATCACCTCAAGACGTCCTGAGAAATTTTAATTATTTTTTATGTTTAATAAATTTCTTGATGTATATATTTATCATAATTAAGATTTTAAATATTATTAAGAATTTAATTTTCTCTACTTATTGTAATCAATTATTATTTAAAGTAAGCCAAGTCACAAATACCATTACTAGCCTGCTGATTATTTCTGGCTCCAGGATAATAATCCATCCAGTGCTTCATACATATCAAGTAATATGTAACAATAGATTTTACTAGCATCTCATTTCTTTATATTTAAAACACTGTATAGTTCTTAATTCAAGAGCAGATTTCATCAAATTAAGTGATCAGCATTTAATCCAACGGCGAGTTTAATTCTACTTGCTCATTTAAAATATATACTATTAAGTTTGCATACAGAAAATAAATACTATTTAACTATTGTACCACATACTTCTTTCAAAAAATAAGATTAGGGTTTGTTAACAAAATGCACAGAGTGGTCCGTTGTACAAATTGAAAACTTGAAAGAGGTCAGGGAAAGTTCCATTAAAAAAGTCAGGACGTTTTCCTCTGGAATAAATATTTAGTTAAATTAAAAATGGCAATTTAATGACATTAAATGGTTCAAAAATAATTATAATAAGTCTATTTTTAAAGTAGTAAGTTTCCTTCATTAGTTATCTTTCTAACAATTGATTCAATTAATACTTTCGTTGCTATGTACCCAAATTATGTTAAAACTTTCAAAATATTGTGTCATTTTCCCCGCATTGATTCACAGCAAATTTCCTGCAACATGAATGGAACTTCCTTTGTTTTCAATGTATATTTATTTTAAAAGTTTGTACTTTTTTATATAATTAACTGGAACAAAATAAAATGCTATGATATTAGTTCTTCTGTTTTGCTTTTGCAGAAAACATTGTGAAATAGAATATTTTAGTGCTCTTTAGGAAAATGGCACAGTACATTTGACCTGGAAAATATAGATTTTTGGTATGAAAAGTATTTAGAAACTTCAAATACACATTAGCCTCGGCACACAAGCAAGGTTAATGTGCATTTCGGAAGGAATTGATATAACCTGCTTTTCAATAATGTTTATCCTTTGTGATGTGCATCTCTGAGGTGGTACGTTGCAGACTGCTTACTCGACTTTCCGACTCTTCTTTAAGTCTATTGTAGGGTAAAAGTGAACGTTTTTGCTTGGGAGAGACTTAGAAATATAAAAGTATTCAGATATTACAGTTCGAGAGACAGGAAAAATTACATTTTATATTTAAAAAAGAAAAGTAAAGTAAGTAAGTAAATAGAAATAAATAATGAGAAAATTACTTTCAATTTCTAAATAAATTGCAGTATTAGCAATAATTTACTCTTCTTTGATTTAAGTCGGAGAAGTCTCTAATTGGTGCTCAAAATTAATTTAAAGTTTTCATAACTAACTATTGTTTCGGAGTCACCTTATGGTTTATGGTGCATGCCTGTGGGTTTTATAATTTTCGAATGATAGAAGTTGAGCCTGAACAAATTAATTTTCTTTGTGCTCCCACATTTCTGTATTTCTTGGTTAACTTTCAAAGAAATCTCTACTTGATCACAGTAGCTTAAATCTCTGCAAGTGGATATTACAAATTGTAATGGCTAATTAAAAGTAAAATTTATTTTACTCTTGAAAGACTGAAGTTCACTCAGGATCTGCAGGATGTAAGTTATAGTAGTAGACACTACTGCACATTGCATACCTACTTTCAAAATGGAGGGTAACTTTCTTAATTTGAACACAATTTGATGAGTCAATTTCCATTTTTAATTAATTCAGTTTTGGAATTTTTAATATTTCAAAATTGTTGCACCTTAAGCTTTACACTATTATTATGTTAAAAAGGTATCATTAGCAAAACATAAGGTAGTGCTTTGTAGAGTTTTTAAGCAGTCATTAGACTGAGAAAAATAATTGAGGTTAACTCTCCCCTATGTTAAAGCATATGTAATCAAGTAAACTCAATTTCTTTCCCAGGTGCGAGGACTTGCCCACACTGAGCATGTGTTGTCAGAGAAAGAAAACGTCCCAGTCTCCCAGCCGGCGGTCAATTTCACACCGCCACCACCTCTTGCGTCTCTGGAGAAGTTGGGCCTGTACCCAGGTCCCAATGCGCGCCCTTTCGCGTCTGCCATGCACCCGGAGAAGGAATCTTCCTCAGCCGGACTGCCCAATTCATCACCGTTCTCTCCGTCACCTGTTTCCCAATATGACACACCCCTGAAACTTCCCCAGTTACCCCACATGCCGCACATCTCTTTCACCGAGAATCCAGCTCCACCCTCTTCTGATCACCATGGATCCCCTCAGCCAAGAAGGAAACAGGTGAGTGATCCCTGTGATGTTTGCATTTCCATTTACTTCTTTTCTTGCTCATAAGTTATGCAGGATATTGATAGACCTGGAAAATCTAGACATAGCAGAATTTAAATCCTTAGAAAAATTGTTGGAGAGTCTGGGAATTTTGTATTAAGAGAGAAATTACATCTAAATTAATTGAGAATTATTCTTTCTTTGTTCCATTTAAGAGTGAGAATTATCTCATTTGAAAATTTTCTTCTATTTAATGAAATATTGTGAATAGTTAAAATGATTTAGAATGTTTGGTACTGAACAAACACCAAAACATAATGTATTGTTGCTGGAATACTTTTCAAGTTTTGCCTGCAAGGAAAATATTTAAAAAATCAAACAGCTTTTGTGTATTAGTTACAGAATTCTGATTGTAAAAATTTTAAAATAGTTATGTGAAAAACACCAAAATTTCAACCAAAATATAGTTTGCCTACAAACTTTATGTATGTAAACCATATGATGGTGGTATAAAGTTCTATAATAAGATTTGATAATGCCCTTTCATTATTATTATTTTTTATATTTGTTAAATATGTATGGTAATGTTTGCAAAGGTTGAATTATTCTTTGTCTTAATAAACAACATGGAAAATTTCGTCACAAAAATTTGTGATGAAACTATTTAACATAATTCACTGATAAGGTTTTTGATGCCAGAATTTTTCTATGAACTCTTCATAAATGATTTTGTGAGATTTTTACCTTTTTTAAAATCTTACCCTCCCTCCCCATTGAAACAATTTGCAAATAAATGCTCTCATTTGAAACAATTTGCAACACTTACAAACAACTCCTGAGGTGAGACCACAGTTTCAATTACCCTCTTCTTTTTCCTGAGTCATAAATTTAAAAAATTATGGAAGAATTTTTATATTTATTGCACAAATTAAGAACAAGAAAATTTTTATTCACTTAAACTTTCATTTAACATGACATTAGTGTATGTTGTTAACGTTCATTAGTCGTTTGCCAGAGATTTCGTTCTTCATCATCTTCTCTCTTTTCATTAATTTTTGTCACAATTGACAAAACCCTCTCCCCCCAAAAAAGTGACTTATTTTTTTATTAGCCCCAGAGCAAACCTGGAAGAGCCTAAAAAGTTTAGTAGATTAGATGTGATGATTTCTTGGTACATCATACTAACATACACCAGATAATTGTTACTTGTATGTTGCAATGATTTCAAACATTTGTGGTCTGTAGTAGTTATTCTATTTTTTCGTTGGTGTGACATTTTGAGTAACTTTATTCAAGATAACATTCTGTGATAGTAATGCACTTAAAATCCATCTCAAGTAGAGACAAGTTATTTTGTCTTGGCACACTTAATTCCCTATGTAACATGGCACATAAAATTTATTCCGAGAATTCAAATTTTGACTTCAGAATATATCAAAATGCTGTTTTAGGAAGAGGAAACATAAAATGCATTTACTTATGCCCCATATTATTTAAAAAAAAGTCTAAGACGTTAATTAGTTTGAAATCTAAACCTCTAAAAAGTGTACCTGTGGCTTACAGTTAGGGAACACTATCCAGTATCCAGCCTCAAGCATTTGTATCTTGCCTTGATAATTACTGTTTTGGAGTAAAATTGCTCTGTTTTCACAAGTTCTGAATATTTGCCTGTCTTTTGTTATTGATGTGATATGTTTGAAGGTGAAATAAAAAAAAGTTTGCTTCAAAGTATCTCTTATAATACAGTATGTAACTTTCCCTTTAACTAACCCCCTAAAACTTTAAAAATATGCATTTTAAAATTAGCTTTCAGAAATGTGCACTCTTTAGTAAGAGTAAATCGACTAAATGGACATGTAGGCGTTCAGGAATGAAAAAAACTTGCATATATGTTTCGTTTATGATGTTTCCTACTATTGAAGAAATAAAATTCACAAATTATAGTTCTCAATGTAATGCAACAATGAAAAAGGTCTGAGATTCCCATTTGGGGACCGTGGCAGATAATGGGTTGCTTGGTCCAACTTGAAGGGGCTTAGGGGCCACATATCAAATTGTAGTTAAGTCGCGGTCCGCACCGTAATTTAAGATGGTTTTTTCCCTAACAACGGAGCTTGTACTGAAAACACAATATATATTAGATGCATGTTTTATTCAAAATACTTAATGATTCATGTAGATACAACGAGAACATTAATATATCATAAATAAAAATAAGATGAATTGTGCAATTGTATTTGGTTGGTATAATAAAATTTTTCAAAGCAGTCGCGGGCCGCACAAAAAGATCCGGCGGGCCGCATGCGGACCGGAGGCTGCCCTGGGTTAGGCTAAACATTTCACGCAAGTTCGACAAAATCTTATGAAACTAGTGGTTCTTTAACATCCCTACTTTCTAGGGTAATTTTTCTAACATGTAATTTTCGAAAATGAACACAGTTAAATAAAAATGGAATCTGCACCATTTTTATAAGCGTTCTTTGCACAACCTCCCCCTCCTAAAAAATGGAGTCTTTTTTGAGTAAATATTTGTTTAAACGTAGCCATCACCTTTAGCAAAAATTGCGCGAAAATTACTAGTATTTTCAAAAAGTTGTACGTGGTCTAATTTAAAGACCTGATCTTGAATATTTTTCTCGTAGGAAGGCGCTGAAAACATTTTGAATTTTTGATATTTTGAAAATTCAGAGTTCAAGGAAGATGAGACCTGCGCCATTTTGTTTTTTAGCGTCCTTTGCGCTATCGGAGGAAAACATTTAATCAAACAACTTGGAACTATTTTTGAGAAAATTCTGAAGCTTCTTGTAAAGTACTCCCAAAAAATCGGAATATCCGTTTCAAACTCTCAGGTCTCGGGTCCGCGAGTTTGTCCTTGTTGATAGGAGAACATCAATTTTGGAGAAAATCCTCTGAACGGATAAGGCGCTAGCGTTGACCCTAGATGTTTTGCCGTCAACAAATTTTTGGTATCAAGTACCCACAAAATTTGAATTCTGACTACTCAATCTATTAGAGGAAGTAATTTATTATATATAGAAATAAGTTTTACCCACTGTTTTGACGTGAGGGCCCTACAACAAGAGTTATTTTGAAAAAAAAATATCCTCTTTCCGCTGCAGAATTACAATACTTTTTTCTATTACGTTAGTATGTAGTAAGAGAGAAAATAAAATTGAATCAGTTGGAATTTTACCACTCTGAGGTGTAGACGGCACATTTTTACAGAGCAGGGGTGTTAATTATGGTTTTTTTTGTATTATTCCCAAAGTTCTTGAGTATCTAACACAACCTTAGACGTCTCTCGGAAGGTCGGAGGCTGCACAGTTAATACCGTCCGGTAAAAACGTTGTAACCCTCAAAATGCAAATTTAGCGACATGCTACATTCCTCCTCCATTGTTACAACGTTTATGCACCCGTGCGACTCGTGGCGAAATTAAACAGCCTTGCCATCATAGTTTTCTACATGCCTCACTTAGACCACATACGACCTTTATGCGAGGAAACCCAGCATTCCAGAAAAGTGAGGGTTACTACTTTTTGCCGGCAGGAATTCGAAATTTCGAAAGCAATATAATTTCTAAAGCAAATTTCTTCAATTTCTGTGAGCATTGAAAATTAATCTTTAGAAGGTTCCGTATTGTTCCCTAGTTCCTTGCATCTACCCTCCTACATGGCCAGAGACTACTTAGTTTCAGTTTCTGCTACTTTTCAGTTTCTGCGCACATTGAAAATTAGTAATATAGATTCTTTATCCAGCGCTGTAGCTGTACTTCGAGCACAACTAAGGAACAAAGAAGGCAGTGATCGTCTATTTTATTTCAGTAGTATACCTTCCCGTTGCGGCTCTCGCACGCAACCAATCTTTATAATGAGGTCTCTAAAGAAAGAGAATTTCACTGAGACGTAAGGAATTACTCTTTGACTTTAAAAATATGAAGGAATTTGTTTAAAAAACTCATCTAAATATTAAAGTAAAATGCAATCTGCATCGCATGTCATGGACTGTTGAATCTATATCGTTCAAATAACTCCTAACGAAGCGTTCTAGGGCCTTAAAAACTAAAATTTTGAGACCAATAGCCTCAAAGAAACGTTCCTCACACCCTAATCTACAGGATGAGATCTTCTTGACCATTCTATCACATTTTTGTTGGTTCGACGCTTCTCGATTCTTCTTCACCTGTTCAGAGCCTGTAGAATCTGCAACTATATGTGAAATTACTAAATACTTTATATTCTAGGCGATTGAATTACACAGGTAGTCGTGAACCTCTTTGCTCGATAATGAAGTTAAATAGAATAGTTAGTATTGACAAGGGTTTATTATATTCTTATAAATTACAAGGTGACATATATAACAGCTGACTTGAAGAGAGGTCTTGAAGAAAAATATATATCAGGCCTAATATGGAAATGGAAAAAAAATAAGGAAAATGGTGGGGAATAGCAAACAAAAAGTTCTCGCAAGGATACGCTAGTTTATGCTAATTGCCGTTGTGCCTACGCCGGTGTACAGCGGCTATTACTGCAGGACTTACTGATCTTTTCTAGGCGCCACAACGTTTCTAGGCAGCCGCGCTCCATGTTGCGACCTTGCGGAAGGCATAGACTTAATCAACGACTGTCGGAGCTAGCGACCGGTGCTACAAGCGGCAGCAAAAGAAAATATAAAAAATTTCCTCGCCACGTAAGCGGGTCAACGGAAGCTTCTGATTTCCGAACGCTTTCAAGTTTCCAATCACTGTGAGGTGTAATGATGGGCTGCGGACGTTCGCCTCGTGTGCAATGCATTTACGCGAGTTTGCGTGGAGGAATACAGGAACAATTGCCAACAAAAAAAGTGTAGCGTTTTAAAATATTTAGTGACGTTGTTTGCGAACATTACAATTTGTGGTATCATGGTGCCGGACTGGACATTCTGTACATGCTTTCCATAGAAGTTGCGTTTTCTTGTAGATAAGTCCTTTTATAGTAACTAGCTGGTATCATTTGCACATTTCGTTTGAAATTGTTCCATTGTTTTTGGAATTTTCTCGAGTTCCTGGGATTTGTAACGCAACCATAGACTAGTGGCGTAACATTCGAACCCGCAATGCTCGCAATGCGGCCGGGCCCACGATAAAAGAGGGCCTATTTTTAGGCTGAAAAGGGCTTATTTGTAGGTTGAATGTTAAGAAACATTCTTATTGAGCGTACTAGCACTACTTATGTTTGCTGTGCACTTTTACTGTAAAGGGGACCCGGAAAAAAAGTACTAGCACTACTTGTGTTTGCTGTACACTTTTACTATAAAGGGGACCCGGAAAAAAGTACTAGCACTACTTGTGTTTGCTGTACACTTTTACTATAAAGGGGACCCGGAAAAAAAGTACTAGCACTACTTGTGTTTTGCTGTGCACTTTTACCATAAAAGGGACCCGGAAAATAGGTTTGCAGGCTGGCCCGCACTCATTTCGTGAAGCTACTGATAGACATCTCTCGCACGGTTGGAGGCTACGTAATTTTCTTCCAGTTTCCATCGGAAATTAGTAATAATTATAGATTCTATATTTTCCACCGGAAGTTGGTTTCATGCACCATCGGAGGTATTCCCTCTCCAGTAGTAGCAACTTTACGAGTTTTGTGTTAATTGTTTCTTACAAATTTACAAAATAGACTTTTTCCGTGGGGAAGTATAAATAGAAGGGTACTTTCTATGGGGTGCAGTGTACTAATATTTAAAATGCTTGGAATCTGAAGTAGTAGTTTATGCAAGAAGTTTGTAATGTTAAGCTTTATTGCACGAGTACATGTTTTGAAAACGAGCTACGTTAGGAGCGAGTTTTCAAATTAGTACGAATGCAATAAAGCAACGTTATAAACAAGTTGCATACTCAATTTTTTTTGTCTAATAGCATTATAAATTTATAAGAGAATCAAAATTAAATTTGCTAAACAACTTTCTGACGGAGTGACGTCTCGGGTATTTGACATCCGTGTGGGAAAACTGTGATCATCTGTTCCGTTTACTCTCTAGCTCTCCCCGATTCTCTCGCTGCGATTGGCTGAATGTGTGATGATGCAATCATTCGTACCGTAAAATCTAATATTTGTGCCGTAAAATGCCCGATTACGAACGATTTCTTGCAACAGAAAGGTCGTTTATAATGCTGGAATACAAAAAGTAATATTATGGGCTTGTCTTGGAGATGGAAATTGTAAATGCCACACCAGAATTAAAGAATTTGTGTTGCTTATATTCTTGAAGAATATAAGCATGGGACCTTAGATTTGAACAGATTAAAATGAAGATAAATAGATTCCACGCCAAGATCAGAGTTGAAGGATTCTTGAAGAAATGTAGTTTCATCCTCAGACTTGTTTTCCACATGTCACTGAGAATATACTCCTACAAAACGTATTCTTGAATTACAGGGAAGCATATATAGCAAGAACTCATAATAAATACGGTAGATTCCAGCTCTGTGAAAACTCGCTTATAAGAAATTTCCGTTTATGCAAATGTACTTCGGTTTTTCTTTCTTGGCGCACGGGGGGGTGTCAGTAAAATGGAATATCTCACGGTATTTCGCGTCGTTCTCGGTTGTCCCGATAGGAGTTGCATGATCGCGACTGTATCAAGAAGTGCTGGCGATCATGCGATTCCTGGCGGCACAACAGAGAACGACGCGAAATACCGTGAGATATTCTATTTTTATTGACACACCCCGTGCACCAAGAAAGAAAAACAGAAGTATAGTAACCGTCTGTCCCGAGTTCCAAAGTAGTACGGACATTTTCCCGTATTTAAGAGGACAATTTGTAGGCGTTTCCCGCATGCAGTAGACAGAAAATTTGTTCCAGAAGACTTTTCTCTTCCGCTAGCAAGGTATACTGCGATTTTTCTAAGAGCCACCCTCAAGGCCATTCAAATCCCATCTTCATGATGGAATATGTCACGGCATTTCGCGTCTTTTCTCAGTCGTTCCGTTAGACTTCGCACGATCGCGACCGTATGAAGCAGTGCTTGCGATCATGCCACTTCTACCGGCAAGACCGAGAAAAGACGCGAAAATGCCGTGACATATTCCATCGCGAAGATGGGATTTGAGTGGCCTTGAGGGTCGCTCTTAGAAAAATCGCAGTATAGAAGTCGAAATGACCAATGTTCTCCCGCTGCGAGCTATTACAAAGTATTTGGCTGCGAGCCGGGGGCATCATTGGTTTCAAACCTGTGACGTATTATGTAGATTTTGAAGGCAAGATGGCTTTTGCTGGTTGGTTGTTGGTGATTCCAGACGCGTCAACGGCTAAGGTCATTTGACCCGTAAGTGTAGTGCATGCTTTTTCCTCGGGAGCTGGCGGTGGTCTCTCCCGCTGGATGGCGAGATCCGGCGCCGACCCTACCATCGGCCAATAGGGTTTCCCCAACAAGGTATTTCCCACCAGCGGGGACCCCCCCCTCAGCCGGAACAAGCTCTTAAGCTCTAGACCGGTCCCTCGACGTAGGTGGTAGTGTAATGCATGTTAGTGTGAGAAGAGGTGAGAGTAGGAAGAGGAAGGAAAGATCAGAAAGGATAAGAACTGAGGAAGGAAAGATGCGCGGTCCGTGGCTCGTTTGTTAGGGTACTGCTCCGCCATTCACCTTGTGTTGGTCGGAGAAAAAACCGGGAAAACTACCGTTCAGAGCAGCCGGCCGCTAGAATTCTCCTCCAGACTGATAGAACTCGACCCAGCTGTTTAGCTAGTGGCCGAAAATCCTGCCACTGTCCAGGACTCGAACCCTAGGACATCCCAGTCAGAGGCACTTCAGTGACACAAGATAGCGTTAGTATTTACTTTATTTACAAGTAGTGGTCCCGGCAATACTTCGCTATTGCAATGTATTACACAATCACACTACCGGTCACGTGATTGTTAATCACGTTTCATGCTATGCTGTGCAAACATTCTAGTATAAAAAAGCCTTTTTTCGCAAGTATAGGAGTGTTTCTATGTCCTGGTTTGAATATGGTTGTCAAGTTATTCTATTGTTAAAACTTCTCTCTCAAATTCGGACATGCACTCGCAGCTCCCTTGGAGAGTTCAGGAACTCTTGAATCGTCATAAATGAATTAAATGATCACGGGTGTTGTCATTGCCAACAATGTTATTTATTTTAAGAGCAGCTTTCGATGGCTTAGCCATCATCAATCAGTTTTCTAATACAAGAAAATAGCAAACAATTAATTAAACAATTAAAAGCAAATTTTATTTTCCTTTGTTTTCATTTCATATAATGTTAGTTGTTTTTAAATTACTAGTAATCTGCCATTCCTCATGTTAATCTCTTGTTTATTATTATCTCTTGCTTTTAATTGTTTAATTAATTGTTTGCTATTTTCTTGTACTAGAAAACTAATGATGGCTAAGCCATCGAAAGCTGCTCTTAAAATAAATAACATTGTTGGCAATGACAACACCTGTGATCATTTAATTTTAAATGCCAACGACATTTCACCACTAACCAATATGTCATAAATGAAATAATCATCATCAACGACAGCCCCTGACAAATCCGATTTAAATCAAACCACTCTTTAAAACGCTCTCATTACTAATAAAACATAGTATGAAAATTTCACCCGAAATCGGTCGAGTATTTTTTGCGTTTATGTGCGCCATACATACGCACATTTCCTTTGTTTATGTATAGATAGGTACACATGTGTTTACAGTTTGTGAGTCGTACTAGAGCATTCACTCCCCATGAGCATCTGCAAACTGTACACGAACATTCACGGGTCTGGAACTCATAACCCGCTTCTGGTTTTTAACGTGACTTAATTTACCATTACTTGGGTTCAGATGTTTATGACTTTTAAATGCAGAAAGAACATGCATTTATGATCCAAAATCTGTGAGAATCTTCCACCAAAAGATATGACTAAACAAAATATTTTTCCTGAATGCTTTTTGTTGATGGAATGGAAAAAAGAATTAAAAATTTAGCAAAAATTCTGAAGAGCGTGATGCCAGTTTGTGACCTGAACGGAAACAAATCGACACATTTACATGGTGTAACAAAATATGCTTAAATATGTACAAAATATGCAGATATACAATAACGAAAGACCAAAATATCATGTTTTATAATAAACGTAAATTTCAAGTTTACAGTGCAGTTAAGAAAGGGCTTCCATATCAAAAAGCTACTACGTACATTTTCGAAATACAGAAATGTTTTTTTCACAAATATATCGCTAAGAAAATTAAGATTTTGCGTAATAGTGTAAATAACTATAAATTTAGCGTTTAGAATTAGAATTCGCGTTTAATGACAAGATTTAACGTATGTTACTGCTAGAGGATTATGTTTAAAATGTAAAAAAAAAAAAAACATTTTAATTAAGTATTAACTATTTTCCGTAGTTTATCAAAATTGCATTCTACATATTGGTGTTGATCGTATGATGAGTAGTGTTCCGATATTTGCTTGGAAAACAGAGACGTACAAATATGTTGATCAGAAATATTAGAATCATCTCAACATTACGATCTCGACTTTTCGGTCGTAAAATCCATGTTTAATTTTTCTTTGTAGCCGTAACCTGGCGCACACGTCAGGATTAAGGTTTATTATACTGGCGATTTTTCTAGGAAGAGCTCTCAAGATAACTCAAATCCCATCTTCGCGATGGAATATGTCACGGCCTTTCGCGTCTTTTCTCGGTCTTGCCGGTAGAAGTCGCATGATCGCAAGCACTGCTTCATACGGTCGCGATCGTGCGAAATCTAGCGGAACGACTGTGAATGATACGAAATGCCGTGACATATTCCATCGCGAAGATGGGATTTGAGTTATCTTGAGAGCTCTTCCTACAAAAATCGCAGTATAGTGCTGTGCTAATGATGGTTGAGATTGGTGACGAGACATTGCGAGTTGAGTAATGTGAGCGGTTTTCTTGACACTAGTTATTGGCAAACGAAAATTGAGGCGTGTTTCGCTAACATGTAGAAACGATTCGCCTTCATTTCACATCTTTGGCTTACTTCTTGGCTTACCGTTGACCCGTTAGTTGTTTGCATTCATTTAACAATCTTTGGATTACCGTTAACCCGTTAATTGTTGGCTTACCCTTTTACTCTCTTCCATTTTTGCCAGCCCTCCAATTAGAGAGTGATCGCATGTAATCAACATATTTATGTAGCTTAAAAATGCAAGGAAACTGCATTGTAAAACTTCCTTTTCCCGAAATACGATTTACATGTGTAATTCCACCAATTAAAATGTATTGGAGTTAAAACACGATGAAAATAAATAATGCGGGGCTCTTTTAAATTCTGTATTTATGGCTTGTCTATTTATATCTGTTTTATGACTTAATTCTCATATGTCCATATTCTCATCTGCTTTTCAACATTGATAATCTATCAGTTCTTACAATATTATTTTTAGTGACAATATTGGTACAACGTAAATCACTTGTTGACACCATCCCAAACCTCCAACTACATGAGATTTTTCTAATTCTGCCTCTCAAGCCCCAATGGCCACGATGCCTCTCAAGCCCCTATGGCCCTAAAGCCCCATCACACGGCATTTCATCTTTCTCGGTCGTGCCGCTAGAAGTCGCATGATCACAAGCACTGCTTGATAGGGTCGCGATCATGCGATATCTGGCGACGCGGCTGAGAAAGACGCGAAATACCGTGACATATTCCATCGTGAAGACGGCCCTTGAGAGGCAAAATTAGAAAAACACACGCACTGAACAATTGCTACCTTGACATCGAGAAGTTATGAAGACATTGACAATTGATGTTCCAGCCTAAAATAGTTCGGACGATTTTCTCTTACTAACTGGCATTCCCCGATCGGTTTAAACAAATTCGAAGCACTGTTAGTTTGAAAGGGATATTTTTATTTTTTGAGGGGTTCATCATGTGTAGCCTCAGCGGTGTCAGTTTTTTTCTCAAAAATTTCTTCCAATTTTTAATAAAACTTTTTCTTGGGATAGCGTATAGAACGCTTAAAAAAATTGCACAGGTGTCGTTTTCATTCACTCTAAATTTTCGAAAATTGAAAAAGTTTAAAAAATGTTTGGCGTCTTCCAACTACAGTATTAGAGGTGCGAGAGAGGTTTTTTCTTAATTAAATATGTTTCTTAAAGACATATTTTTATAATATAAAGTCATGTATAATTTTTAGAAAATAGTTCTTGCATACTTTTGCATGAAAGTTTTCAAACAACTATTTTCCTCAAAAACTGTTTCAAATGTTTCTCTAACTTTTCCTTGGTTGTAGCATTAAACGCTTTACAAAATGGCAAATGATCCCATTTTCGGCAAACCTTTTATTTTTTAAATTTTTCAAACAAAAAATTAACATTACAAAACTACAATATTGATGATAGAAGCCTTTCTCCTTAATGAAATCTGTTATCTAAAAATAGAGCTTGAAGTAATGTAAATGAAAATCTAAAAATTTTTGAAAATGTAAATGTTAAACTTTTTTAAAGCGTCTGGAAGGTCGAGTTTCACTGTGAAGCTGGCGGTGTAGAGGTAAAGTGACGTGCTAATTCTAAGAACCTGAATTCCAATTCCTGTTCGGAGAAATCATTTGTGCTGGTTAAAAACGCTTTTTGCAGGTTCATGCGGTATTGTAATATTGTGTAGCCATTGCAAATAATGCGAAAAGATATGCTGAAGCACCACTAACTAATTGTGAATTTGTTGAAATTTTAGAAGTAGAAAAACAAAGTCAATACACATCTTTCCTACACTCATGGGGTCTCTAAACTATTATTTGTAGGAACCGTTACATTTGTGGTGGATAACTAAATATCCTAGACATGCGTAGCCTAAAACAAGAGGGCCAATTTCTAGGTCTCGTTCATTTTTTAGTACATTTTTTGGAAAGTATTTTTGGGTGGTTGTATATGGCTTCAACTCAAACTTGCCCGCATTTCTTCAGTGCATTTTCATAAATTTTTTGACATTTTTAGCTGCTTTCTCTCGATTTTGGCGCATTTTTCACTGTTTTTTTGAGAGGTTGAGCCTTAATCAACCACCTTTATAAGTCATGCGAAGTTTCTCCAAGTTTCTGACTCGAATTCGACTTGCGGTGGATTGCACTCCTTACAATTTCTATTTTTTCCCCGAGATTTTGGGAAAGTTTAAGAACTTTTCATATATTTCATGACACATTTTTTATGTCTACATTTAATGTAATTTCATAAAGTGTACGAAATGTGTCAAAAATGAGATAACAGTAACAAGTCTGTTATGTTTTAGGGAACTGAAATTAAGTTTCGACTCTATAGGGACATTTGTAATTTTGAGAGTACAATTTTAAGTAACACCGTTTAAAAAAAGCTAAAATGTAAAAGTGCATTCAAAATGTATAATTGTTTTCCAACTTTTGCAAATATCTAATTTTTTGCAAAAAATAAGTCCTTTATGAATAAACGAGCATAATTTTAATTATTGAAAATAGCTAGCCAAAGAATTAATGATTAAAGTACTGGGGGTTGACTTTTACCACTCGGTAAAAATACGAAACGTTTCAATTTTTATCCCTGGTCAATAAGGCGATACTACTTAAACGTAGTGGCATACTATGGCAGCAATGTACAGATAATGTGTCCATCCGTTTGTCATCACTGTGGATTTAATGTCACTGTAGACACCTATGCAAATGTTTCATACGTCATTTTGTTTTACAATAATGAGCAAGTCATTTAATCCTCTTGTATAATTCACAAAGTTCCAAAATTATTTTGTATCATTAACAAATTCTTAAATTTTTATACCAATAAGCGGCATTCTGTAATAATAATTAGATAATTTCTTTAAAAATTTTTTGACAAATTCCGCCTTCCATTACGTTGTGTGAAAATGTATCACTAAAGATTTGTATTGGCAAGAAATCCTTTTATTGAAAATAGTTAATTCCATCATATAAATTGTTTCATAAATATTGTAACTGATGCGAGTAACCACATCGATCAGGAAAAATCCAATGTAAAGTTTTAAAAATAAGATAAAAATTACAAGAGGACTATTTCAAACCCAACTATTTTGATAAGCGAGAAAACACAAGTTTAAATTATTTAAACCTGAAAAAAATATTCCGATTTAGATATTGATTTTTCATTTTCTACAACATTTATTGTTACTGTTTTCTAAAGCAGACAATTTGTAAACGGGGAAAACGTATTCACAAGTGAGAGCGTAGGCTCCCGCGGCCGGCCTCAGTTGTTACTTGGCTGTCCAGAAGATGCCTTGTCCAAGGCACAGATACCAACGTTACAGCCACCATTCTGCGACCTTCCTCAGGGCGAAATGATTAGTATTCACAAGTGAAACACCAAATGTTCAGTACACTAATCTGGGTATGTCCGGCATTCATGGTTAGAAGCCTCCTGGTCCAGCAATCGAGACAAATGAAGGGTAATTCGATGTGACTCGATGTCCGGGTGGGGAACTGAATTTTTTTTTGGATCCGACGGGAACATTCCAAAATAATAATTTAAAAAAACTTTTTCATTTTGGGGAGTTGTGGGTAGCATCTAGAACGCGTTTTTTTAGGGGAGTTTAAAGGCACTCACGGAAATGATCAATATCCTGCGTCGGTAGTGGAATTTCTTTACCGATCTCCATGGAGGCTCGGAAGTAAAACAGTCGAGATACCGCGGATCCCTGAATGGGTGACAATGTGAGAACCCGGATTCCAACGGCTCTGAGCCCTGGCTGATTGGGATAAAAGGCAATGGCTTACGGTACGTGGCCTGTACTGCGATTTTTCCAACTTTGCCTCTCAATGCTCGTCTTCACTATGGAATTTGTCAAGTTAATTCGCGTCTTTCTCAGTCGTGCCGCTAGGTATTGCATGCTCGCGACTGCATCAAGCAGTGCTTGAGATCACGCGACTTCTAGCGGCACGATTGAGAATTTCCAACATATGAAAAAACTCTTTCAAAACGTCGGAAATGCCACATTCAGCTGGTTTTTACTATGTGGACAAAATTACCAAGTAAGAAAGCATTTTTATTGAAAAAATTTGGTTATTTCCGTTTCTTTTAACCAACTATTTAACTTGTTAATATGTACATTGACAAACGTTTATTTCTAAAAACTTCGAAGTGAATGCAAATACATTGTACTTCATAGTGTCGACATTTCTGGTAAATATAAAAAAACAGTAAATTAAAAATCTCCGGAAAAGTCTGAAAAGAATCGAAGAATTTAGATTTTAGGAAAACATTGTCTTATATTTAATTTCAATACAAGTATACTTTATTAGGTCAATTTACAAACTTACAAATTTTTCATCGAAGGAAGAAAATTTTCAAAATACATCATTTTATGCTAAAAACTGTTTAGTTTTTACTAGTTGTAACCTTCCGTAACTGACTCTTCAACTTTAGGGGGAAAAGTCAGAATTTTAAAATAAAATGTTTCCCATCGCTTTCATGAGGTAATCACAAAATGATTAGATGTGGGGGAAAATAAGGGAGATAATGAATCTTCATTCATTTTTGGTTATTTAGAATTTTATTTTTATTAAAATTGTGACGCAACACTTCAAGAGGGCCATGCTTTTAGAACGTAATTGTTTTGTTGCTGAAGGGAAGTCAAAAGATCAAATTTGTCAAATTCTCTCAAACTCATCCGGTGGCTCAGAGCGAAGTCGCGTGCCTTTCACCAAGGAGGTCCGGGTCCGATTCTTGTCGATCTCGTGAAATTTGTTGCAACAAAACCAGATTGACTGCTTCACTATGGCTAGTCCAACCCCCTATGAAGTGCCCTAAACCCTACCTCAATCCTAATTCCTTCCCAATTCTGGCCGCTGGGTAGTGACGCAGGAGCTCGCAAGAGCGTGCTCGGAGGTGCTACCTGGCGGTCCTCCAGACAACGACGTACGGACTACCGACATTGTACTAACGGAGGATTTCTCCAAAATTAAAAGAATAGATGTAACGAAGGATTACTCCAAGCGCTCAACGCCCCACAAGGGGTTGGGAGACGCGTCGCAAGGAAGGCGCGACAAATGTAAAAAACAAAACAAAACAACCTCGCATTAAATATATTTTTCCTCTATTTCAGGCGCGACCCCGAAGGAGGTCCGGAGACTTCGGAGCACAGGACCTCACCAAAGCGCCCGCATCGCTTTCGCCGCCCCCGGATGTGGCGGAAAACCTCTCCATGAAGAAGGGCAGCGGCGGAGGAGGCAGCAACCCTCCGTCTACGCCGCTCACCGGCCTGCACTGCAACACGCCGATCGCATCGCCTCACCCCGCGGTAGGTGTGCCTTGCTTCCTCAGGCCACCGCCCTTTAGTCCAGGACATATCTCGGTGTGTACCATCCAAAAACGCCTTGCTTGAAGTCGTTCAGGGTTTTCTTTTTTTTTTTTTTTTTCCGGCTAATATTCAGGGTGTGTCTGAACTTGACTGACGAACATCAGTGGCTCCTGTGGTATAACGGTTAGCGTATCGGATTGTTGCAATCGTGGTACCCCCCTGCTGGGAGTCGTTCAGGGTTTTTATCTGCAAATATTCAAGGTGTATCTGAACTTGGCTGACAAATGTCAGTAACTCCCATGGCGTAACGGTTAACGTATCGGAATGTTGGAACCAAGTTCAAATTCAATCGAAGCCGTGGATTTTTAAGGGACAAAAAATTCTTCGTACGCCTTCCTTTGGAGGGGAAGTTAAGTCAGCAGCCCCATTTTATAGAGTTTCTGCATGTAAAAGATCCTCGAGCCTAAAAGAAGCCCCTCAATCAAATTTTAATCGCGTGTTTTGTCGCCTGAGTAATACATTCTTTCGTCGCCAGAGGGCGAAAGGAGCGTTGCAAAATTTGTGTGGTCAGGAGAAAGAATATACCTTATGACCTGAGCCTCGCTACATAAAGTAATGCACGAATTGAATTGAATGGAATTGAATTGGATCATCTGGAGGCGGCTTCCTCATCATGAGAAGTAAAACAGGAACGAAACAAACTTCAAAAAAATAATTTATGAACAAGATTATTCTCACAGTTTAGGATCCTTCATGCCCATGACGGCGGCGTCTTTGTGGAGAAGTGATAAGGAATTAATAATAGTTGTCGTGATCCATTGCAACAATCTCTGAAAGCTCTTTGGAATCCTCTACTGAAAGAAGAAAGAGGTTCACGTAAACGCTGTAAGGACAGTGGTTGTTTTATTTCACTTAGGAGATACGTCCCCAAGGATTTTTATCAGCTTATGCAGGAAAAAACGTAACCTCTACTGAGGCACTACTGGAAGTGGCTTCTTACATTCCGAGAAGTGGAGCAGAGAAAGTCCTATGTCACATCGTTCACGTTTTCTAAAGTGACACAAGTCAAAACTTGTATTTTTAATCTCTCCTATAGTGGTATTCAGGATGTCACAGAATTTCACAAACGCGACGCGGAATGCCATGGTTGCATTCCAATTTGGTATTTCCTGAAGAGTAGCAATTTTTGTTTCGTATATTTCAAAAAGGTTTTAAAGAATTTCTAAAAGATTAATTTGTAAAATATAACAAAAGCTCCAATGTAAAAAACGAACAAAGATATATGAAATAATATATACATTCTAACTTGTGTAGCATCCAACTGCCTCAAAACACCTCTAAAATTACTCACGAAGCTCAGTAAACTCGGGGCGGGTGAATTTGTGTGTGGCAAAATTACACAAAAAATACTCATATTTTCAAAAAAAAATCAACATGACCTTATTCGAAGATGATTTTTATAAACACATTTCACTGAGGAAAAAATTGTATTTTTACAGTTGTGGCTGTAGGAAGATGCCCAAAAATTTTTAATGTTTTTAAATTTTCGTAAAATCAGGCATTTCAACGAACATGGCGCCTGCACCATTCTCTTAAACGTCTTTTACGTTATCTAAGGTCCAAATTTTATCAAAAAATTTTGGGCCGTTTTTAAGAAAAAATGTCTTAAAGAAAATAAGAATTGCTTATGTTTGACCAAAAATTTCGCAAAAAATACTCATGTTCTTGAAAATTTGAAAATGGCATTATTTTTAGATTAAATTGGCATTATTTTTAGATTGAATTTAAAATATCGGTTGCAAAGTGAAGCAGCTGCAACATTAGCAGATCAATTAGGAGATATCAATTTTGGAAAAAATAGACTGGACAGTTTAGCCCCCAGTGTTGTTCACGGACAGACATTTTGACGTAGATTTGTTTGATTTTTCCATAAGATAGTGTAAGTATTCTTTTTTGATCAGCCACTTGCCTAAGCAGCTAATGGCCAGATATATTTTGTAGATTGACATTTATTAAATGGTTATATCAAACGATTTTGAACGGGTATTGTAATAAGAAGGAAAGTGATGGAGATTACTGTTGATGTAATATCTTTTTGCAATGTGACATCTTGTCAGATTACTCCACTGACATCAATTGTAACTTACCACAGGGAGATTAATTTGTTTCAGGTAATTGCAGATGATTTTAATAAAGCTCTCTTATTGAAACTACAATGAGTTTGGTACTCCGTTTTATGGCATTCCTATGTTTTGCTATCTCGTAGATAAGTGTGAAGTCACTTCCCTTCTGTGTGAATCTGTTAAGGACTTGTGTAGCATGCCACTTGCAGGAATTTGATCCGATCACGAACTTTCACATCAGACAATTTTTCTGCAAAGTGAACTGAATCTTAAAGTGTAGTTTGCTAGTTTTTTTAGGATGGAAAGAGTTTCTTGATTAAGAGTATGGGTGACAAGTCAAGGGAGTGTTTTGATATTAGACAAGAGGAAGCAAACGATACTAAATACTTTGTTCAAAGTGCACTTTGTCTTTTATGGTAATTCACAATGTGAAAAAGAATATACTTTATTTCATAGCAGTTAGTACAATTTGATTTGATTTATTTTATTAGTAACTCATAACCTTGATTAAGTGGCCACCTCCATTAATGGCCAATTTTCCTGGAACCATTAGGGGCACCTTCAGACAGGATTCACTTTATTTCCATTAAAATCTGGAAATCAATATTTCCCAGTGTTGCATAACTTTCCCTTATATGCATAAATATAAGAGAAAGTAAAATTTAATTGTTAGGTAGTAGTAATTTGTTATGCTCACAAATAGTTTTTCACTATTCTTCGCAATTTTTTCTTAATTTCTTCATTTTTTAATAATTTTTCATGAATTTTCAAAATTTTGACTTGTTACTTTAGGAGTAGTAAGAGTGTGATATATCCAAAAATGAACCCTTATGAACATGTGATTCAATTCTACAATTTAGAATTCTTCCCACATGCTGAACCACAGTACACTAAATCTCATTTTGAATCTCATTTCGTTAATAAAAAACTAGGCATTTTTTGGTTTATGCTCACAGGATTGGCCTTGTTTCCTCTTAGGAGTCACCTCTGAAAATTTCTCACTATAGTTCAGGTGTGGATATAGGGTTTCTGAGCCTCTAGGAAAGCATGATGGGAATTATCAATTTTCGCAATAGACTGCCAAAATTTTAGTTTTATTGCTGGGTTCAGTCTATACAAGGGGAAAATATCAAAGAACAATTGGTAATCTAAACATGTTTCACTCAGACATTTTATTTTTGTTAGACATTTCATGTAGAATTCCTTTCAAAACCCAAATAATTGTTTCTTTATTATGAAATTACTGGTTGCTTTGATATAGAATTTAACATAACTAGAGTTCTGAAGTTTGGCAAAATGCTTTTTTATTATTGTTACGATTTCATGACTTTAAACAATAGGAATCCATAATTATATTTTTGGCGTTGTTAAAAAAAAATCATTTAGTCTTTTTTGCTTATTTGAGCATCTGATGCCTATTTTGGCATTTTGCCTTATTTGTGCCGTTTTTCTGCCTTTTTCATTGTTATTTTCCCTGTTGGCATCAATCTCTATCAAGCTGGAAACGTACCTGCAAGCGTGGACAACATGAAGGCACAGTCGTGTATTGTCTCTCTGTGCATGCAGAGGCTCCAGTTTCGAGTTGTGCTAAAAACCTAAAAGGGAAAGGAAAATGATACCAACATTGTTATATTTTTCATTGCTGCTTGCAGACTTGTTCACTCACGGAAAACTTCATCCTATGATTGTGAATGGCCTTGGATCCCTTTTCAGAACATAGCTGTCTGTCCATGATATACCCTTCTCGATTTTTTCTTGTTCTCTCATCCCTTTTAGCGATTACACAAGTCTGAAGTATAAAATCTAAAATTCGTTTTCACCTGATTCCATTTCAAGATTCAGAAGGGAGTCTACAATAGCATTTTATAGAGACAGCGGTACAAGTAAAATAAATTCATCATGGTCATGCACAATCATAATTACATAGAAAAGATAGTTTCCTTCCATCTGAATAATTTTAATTAATAATTTTTTGTACTAATACTGTTGTACTAATAGTAATTTTTTTTAATGTTTCCTGTGCTTTTACCCTTACTTTAGCCTTTTCTTCGTGCCTATTTTACTAAAAAATAATGCCTTTTTCTTGCCTATTTTAGATAAAATAAATGCCTGAACTTCTGAGCTCTAAATGTTACAGAATCATTTTACAGAAATGTAGAATGCATAAAGTTACATAAATGTTTTTATTTTTAGCCACCATTGTCTCTGAAGATGGAGAGCGAGGATCCCTTGCAACAGATTGATAGTGCACGACTCAACATGCACACTCCAGAACGTGAAAGAGAACGGGAACGTGAAAGGGAGAGAGACCGAGAAAGAGAGAGAGACCGTGAACGGGACAAGGAACGAGAGAGGGAACTACGAGAGAGAGAAAGGGAACGAGAACTGCGGGAGCGTGAACGAGAGAGAGAACGAGAAAAGGAAAGAGAGCGCTTTGAATTTTGCAACAACACTGAATCTTTAAGTCTCCCCCCTCATCCTCCTGTAAGTTTCTATGTGTTACTTTGTGTTAAGAAGTGAATTCCAAGTGCTTAACTTTGTTTTATAGAAATTATATTGTAAGACTTTACAAAAACCATATACCACCAGTTAAATTGGCTTTCTTCAATAGCCGTTGTGAAAAATATGGTTTTACATATTTTGTTCTCTGAATATCCTAATTTGTTCCTCAATAGTATATCCTGTAAAATTTAAGGTTTCTAAAAACTTATTGTTTTTAACAGTTTAAAAAATAATGCTAAATGGTTTTTATTGGGTATCAAAAACAATTTCTTCAATGAAACTTTTCAGAAAAATGCAACTACTTAACAAATGTATTCATTTTCAGGACTCCTCACTTGATAATTCAAATTTTGCCCATCTTCCTTCTGTGTCTGCTTTGTCTTTGACACCACCCCATGGTACGTTTTCAAATTAATTTTTTAAATATTAATTTTTTATACTATTTTAGTAATGGATATTAAATATTCATTTGTATTGATTTTCCAGTAAAATGAAATCTATCACTTGTCTCTTCTCCTTTCCTTTTTCTGGTAATTGCTTGTTTTATCATACATTTGTAAACTAATGACGATATCAATTTCAGTTTTCTCCCTCGACTCTCAACTTGGTTTCTTCCCAAGTATGGAAAGTTGCCGGAATCCTTTATTAAACGACCTCCCTGAGCCCCGAAGTGAAAACCACCATATAATAAGCAAGCGGAAAAGTAAGGGTACTAACGATTTTCCTGGCTTTTCTATGAGGAATAAGTATACACCACATGGTACAACTTGATTGGACAATAAATGTGTATACTATGTCATGCTTGCCAAAATTCTAATGCATTTTTTTTGTGTTCTTCAACAGTTGGACGCCCTAAAGGTCAACACAGTGCACCCCGAGGGGGTCCTCCTCGATCATGGACCAATGCGGAGCTGACAGAAGCATTGCAGCATGTCTGGAATAAGAAGATGACCACATCCCAGGCATCTCGCATCTTTGGGATTCCTTACAATAGCTTGTTGATGTATGTGCGAGGGAAATATGGGAAGAGCTTGAAACTGGAGCAACTGAAAAAGGATTGTCTGGGTAGTCCAGGAGGTCCTCTCGAGCTTTTGGGCATTGGAGCCATGAATAACCCTCCTCCAAACAATAACAACAATAATAACAACAATAACAATGCAACTGGTAAGTCAAATACTCCTGATGAAATGCTGGGGCCTCCTTGTTCAGAGCCAGATCTGGTCTCTGTGGCTCCAGGCTTCAATCCGTATTCTGCTGCCAACTTCTATCCCAGACTTTGGAGCATCCTTCCCTGTACCTGTGGGTATGATACACTTACTACCACAGTCTGAAAAAAATAGGGAGATATTCCCCCCTTCCATGCCCTTACCACTGGACATTGGATCTGTTGGTCGGGATCGTGAACGCACAGAACGCGAGAGGGAGAGGGAGCGAGAGAGAGAAAGGGAACGTGACGATGATGGGAGGAGTAGCAGTGGGCAGCGGCCTCAAGACAACTCCGCGGCACAGGAAGAAGCACACGACGTGAAGCCCACGCTGCCACCAGCCCCTCGAGAGGAGACACTAGTTGAACAGAATGGGCAAAACTAACTGCATACTCAAGAAGCACCATTAGCTGCTTGGATATAGAACCGAGAAGGCGATTCTTTCTTTGTTTATTGCATTATTGCTCAGAGAAATGGGAACTTTGCGACAGAGTCAGGCATATATATCAGAATCATACAAGTGATAGGTATTTCATACAGGGGTAATATACAATTTTTATACATTTAAATAGTCCATTATGTAATAAATATATTTACAGTGATGTATACATTCTAATGTAGGAAATAGATGACTTTTATAAGATAAATAAATTTATTTTCATGTTATTTGCAGATGAGATTTATGCAGAGGACTGGCTCTGTCACAAAGCAACTGTTGTACTCTGACTTGTAAACGCTATGCTGTAGGTATGTGATGGGTGCTCATTTCGAGATGTGATGTGAGGGCCACTGACTTGCCGAACACCTCCTGTTGTCCCTTCATCTTAGGAGAGCAGGAGTTGGTTGCTAAAAGGTACTTGCCGGGTATCTTATGTGTGGTCAGTAGTTACTTTACAAGACTGACTTCAAATGCCAATGTTCCAGTTATTTATATTTAAGTATATCCTAATTAAGTTACTTATGACAGCATCAACAGTTCCTGCAGAGATTTATACCAAATATTACATAATTTTAAGTTGAAGATGAAATAATAGGAGAAAGCATTTTTATATTCATCTATTATAATATCCTCACTTAATTATAAATATAGAAGATTTCTTTTGTATTGCTTTTTGAGATTCAAAGAAAGCAAGGAGCATTCTATGACGTTGAAAGTGGTGTGAGTGAGGTTCGTGAAGTTGCTTCTTTCTGTGGTGTATTTATCTTTGAAAATCTATGAGATACATAGAGCGTTGCTATAGTTGTGATAAGAAGTGAGGTTACAGACATTACTCAAGCATACGCTTCATGTTACAGTTCACGCGACATGTTGTTAATTATTATGAGCAGACAGAAAATGGCAGAGCCAGCTGTGTGATGAATCTGGCAGTTGTGTGGTTCTTTTAATAAACAAGAACAATATGAAAGTGCATACATTTTTTTAAATGAAGAAATTGCTTATCTTTGGAAAAGAAATCACACGAGCTAATAGATCACTCTGTGAAATATTTATGTGAAAATATTTTGGAAAAAGTTGCTCCCTTCTCTTCCCCCACCCCACCCACACAATGAAAATTGTGTATTTAGAAATTAGAAGTAAAACATTTTGTAATAAAAACTTAACAGATCATTCCTAATGATGCACACATATGTACACACACATACATACACAGACACAAATTATTTTTAGGTACTGTGGTCCACAGCATGTAAAAAAATGTTTTCGGTGTCCCATACTTCAAAAGTGAAGAAATTATATATATAAATATAAAATTGCAATAGTGCTTTAGTCTTAGTAACAAATGTTTTCTATCAACAAAAGAGAAAACATCAATTGCTATTTCACTGACTGTACTAGAGGCATGCTTTCTAGTACCCATCTTCTGTCCACTGGGTAGTTTTAAAACAAAACAAAAATAATTACAATCGTACTGTGAATGGCAAGCTCTTTTGGTATCATTAAATGCTGTTGAAGCTTTTCTAAATTACTTGTTGATTGTCAGGTTGATATTGTTTATAGTCAGTGTAGCCTTTGAAAAATTTGAGCATCAAAAGTTTGAAACATTATGTGAATAAAAATATTGGCATCTTGTGATAGGATAAAAATGTGTGTTAGATTTATTATAAAATGTGCAAAAAACTCATATGGCTTCCCTTAATAAGCAATATTATCATGACAATTACTGTTAACTTGCTATACGATTTGAGAGTAGTAAAGTGTCCAAAAAAATCAACAGCAAGCAATCAGCCACCAGACCGTCAGTACATAGACTACGTGCAATCATAGTAGTTTTACCAGATCAGGGAGAGGACAAATACAGAGATTGTTTAAAGTGAGTTGAAAGGGTACTGATACAGTTGTTTAAGTTTTATATGCTATCATCTCACAACAGTGTTCAGCAAAAGATTTTTACAAATATACACCATGTGTTTTATACACAGTTTGTTATTTTTCCACATATTTCCCCCAATTGACAGTTCAATAACTTGCAGGGATATTTCATGTACACATATACAGATATATAGCGGTACCCTTTCTCTCACTAATTCTCACACATATTTTTTCAATATCAAAACCTTGTGATATCATTTTTATAACTGCAACCAATTTTTTCCATGAAACTATTTATTGTCTTGTCCTGAGTACACATAGTAAGAAAGATAATAAGATCTATATTTAGTGATTGTTGAAAGGACTTTTATTTTTGCAGAATAGAGAGCATTACCATGTCCCTTATAAACACCGAGATCTTAGCCATTTGCAGTATTCATCATAATCATTAAATTAATGCTTTTATGTGATAGATCAATACCTACTGTCAACAGAGGTGTGTCTGTAACAAGACTGAAGGAAATAGCATTACAAGTGACATATTGTTTGGTCTGATTATCTGTGTTGCCATTGTGGAAGCAAGCAAGGCTTTTTCAAATGTTATTTGTTATTATGTACTGAGCTTGTCCTTTTTCTTGTACTGTGTTTGTAACACAACCTTAAAGAGCTTTGCTGCATCCCAATCTCTCAACCAGCATTAAGGAGAGCAATTTCATCATTTTAATTGGGCATTATGAGTGAAAAGTTGTTGCTGAATAGCATCATCCCAAAAAGGAAACTACTAGGTGTGATTACATAAGGTGCTATATTCTTGATGGTGGGGATAGTGTTGTTCAGAGCAACAATATATTCACTAGATGTGATATGAAAACTAGCAGTGTGGTGAAGCAGCTCTGATCTTAACTGGTTATTATTGCAGGAGTAGTAACTTGTTTGTTATTCCTACTGAAATATTGTACATACAAAGGTAATTGATGTGTAATAATGAACATCGGACCAAATAGAATATGTGAACTCTGTAACTATATTCAAAATTTTTCAGATGTAAATATTGAAATTTTTCTTCTGAAAAAAAAGTGGCAGGAAATTCTATCGAAAAACTTTGCTTCAGATGATTGAGTGAAAGATATTCATAAACCTTTTGGCATTTGCAACAAAAAACATGTCTTTGTTTCAAACAAGGCATCCTCTGTTGATTCCAAATGTACATAGGCCTTTTAAAAGAAGAAAAAAGAAATTGTACAAAAGTTGTTGTGAGTAGATGGATTAATGTTAAAAAATTGGGCAGTTTTGTTTGTTGTATCATGTTTGGTTTTCTTTCGTTCAAATTTCTGGCTTTGCATAAAACATTAGAATTGGTGAAAATGTTTTGGTGTATAAAACTGTACCATTAGCTACATGTGTTTTTTGTAAAAAGAAAAATTTTACTAAAAATATGACTGGGTAAACAATGTAATTGCTTGAGTAGCATATTAGCAGTTTTTATTTAATATCTGTGTGGAGTGCAGTTTCCTATGCCAGTGTTGATTGTTGAATGTATTTCTTGAATTTGAATTCTTTTCTTGATTCTAAATTTATAGAGAACTGCACACTTTTCCAAAGTCTCTTGAACAGTACAATTTAATTTAAGAGTATGAGCAATGCAAATACATTTTGATTTTCATTTTCTTTGGTTTTTTCATTTATATGAAGTTTAAAAGTTATTATCTGAGAAGCTCAAGTGCTTTCAGATCATTTTGTACGACACAGTAGAAGCACTTAACAGATTATTCTCTAACTTAGACAAAAGAAATGAAAATGTTTTCACAAATATAACACAAAATATTTTTAATTAATTCATCTCCATGATAATTGCAGGGTAAAGTTCCATATTCAGGGACACTTTTGATTATAGTACGTTCTGACGTACAGGCGAGACACATCATATGGTAGATGTCTAGTTATCTCGGTTTCATGTCAGGCTTCCAGTACTTAAAGACAGGCATTTTTTAGATGCAATTACTGTCACAAATGTGTTATGCAGTGTATGAATGACTGGTTTTTGACTTATTTATTTGTGATTGTGATTATTAAGTTACATCATTCCATTATCAGTATTATGTTTCTTTTGGATACCCTTTTATTATGGTGGTTATGCCATAGTAAATTATTTTCTCTGAAATGGCATTCCTGCATGTGGAGTAGTATTATGCATGGAAATGTCTTAGCATTGTAATAGTTCAGTATATTCTATTTCTTAATACAGCTGCTGTTGGTGTAATGTGGGTATACTGTTTAGTTCTGGAGTGCCTGGTTTACAATAGAGCATTAGAAGTGTTGAAGCCATGTAAAAAGTTCTCCATTCATTATTATGGTTTTCTCATTTTTTTGAGATGTTGATTGGGAGAACTTTTACTCTAATTTGGTACTTGTTGTGCGTGGAAGCTAGTTGATGATCAATGAATGTATTGGATGTGTGTTACAAATTGCCCTCTCAGGTCTCATATGAGAATTTAACCAGATAAAATGTTATGCTTTGGTGATAGTTTGTTCTCCTTTTGTTTTTATAGTAAAATGTTCTTTAAGTAAATTATTTTATTCTTTTTAGTTGTGAATTCATTTGAGACAAAGTTAATGGTTGTGCACTTAGTATTCTTACAGGAAAGATCGCATACTCAGTGTTGTGTTTTTAAGTTACAGTGAATTGTGGTGTTTTCTGTATTGTTTTTCTTTCTCTTAGTAAATGTAAAGATGAGAGAGTATACTCCTAACCAACTGTTCTTTTTGTGTTGGGAAAAATTTCAAAGCAGTTGTGTTATGGAGCTATGGTAGTTGCAGATTCCTTTGTTAATATGAATTTGAAATCACCACTTAATGCAGATGCATTTGAGTTGTCCTATTGCTTTGTAATAAAGCACTATTATTGTGAAGTTCCTTTTAGTACTAAGCCCAGTATTATAGTTTAAAGTTATTGTAATAGTTTATTATTTTATTTGTATAGTATCTATAGCCACGAACTTGTAAAAGAGGTGAATGGTATTTATTTAGTTTCTTGTAAGTTCAGTATTATAATGACATTCCTTTTATTTTATTGTATAAAGAAATCTATTGTAAGTAGTCTTAAAGGGCGTGGCTTAAATTTACTGCTTTGAATAAGTTATTCTTACTTGTAAAGAAAATATTATGTGAATTTCATTTTGTTTCCTATTAGTTATACCTGCATTCAGAGATCTTTTTATATGGGAGAGTATTGAAGGTTATGTACAAATATGTGGTCTCTGATTAAATGTTATAAGTAATGTAACAAATCCAGAGAAAGCAAAATGAAAAATTTGTTGTTGTCTCTTCTTAGGTTAGATTCTCATTTAACAATTTTATTGAATATGTTGCTGATATGTGATTTGAATATTAGTGTTTTATTTCAAAATGTACTGTTCTCTAACTTTGAATCATTCTTATTGACTTAGTTTACAAAACAAAGGTATGCAAATTTATTTGTACCAGCCTTACACATTCAAATATCATGGTTTCTGGAATCAGGGTATTGTTTTCCACACTCCGCTTTTCAACTGCTTGTGACCCTTAAATTGTAATCGTGCTAAGCTCATTATGTCGCATGATGAGTGCTCCTACACTGGAACTGTCCATGACTTGCCTACTTGATAAGAATCACAGTAATACCTCTAGAAAGAAATAGCAGCTTGTAATCTAAAATTCATCTCCTGCACTTATTCTTTATTTCATTAGCCAACAATTCAAAGTTCCTTTATGTGAGCCAATAAATATGTGTCATGATTCATTTCAGTTGAACTAACAGTGTTAAGTGTGACTGTTTACACTGCCATATATGACCAGAGCAGCTCGGGGTCTGTAGTGAGACGGCAAAAGGAGTTTGCCCGGACTGAGAAGTTTCCAGTGCTCTCGTTGAAGACGAGTATCACAAGTTTGCGTCTGACCCATGTTCCTAATGTTGTGCTAAGTGGTGCATGAGACAAAATACATGTTCCTTTTGGTTATTATTGATTTCTTGTCTCATTTATGTTTTTTTTTTATATCTTATTGCTTGATTTCTTAAATAGTTACTGCTTTTTTTTTGTAATATTTGTAATAATTATTGCTTTTCACTGTTATAATTTCTCTGACATTGCATTTATTTGAGAGTTTTATATTTGATTTGCTTATAGTTCCTATTTCTATTAAATTAAAAGTAAACAAATTATATTTCATTTGTTATTTACCTTTTCCAACTTTTCAATGAAAGAATGAAGAGTTGTAGAGGGAAGATGTGGAAGTTAGCCATTATCCAAAGATGTAATACTTAATAACATTTGAGAACAGCATCCATTTTATTTAGTATCTTCTGAACCTTTCTTTTTTCCAGATAAAAAATAGACGGTTATTCCATGTACTATTTTTCTTTAAAGAGAAACTCAGAACCGCTTTCAGTTTCTAGAGTGTATTGTAGCTTTATCTGCAATGCAATTCCTCAATATATTTTGTAAAATTTTTAACATCATTCTTACCATTCATACAATATTCATCTACATTGAAACTACCTCACTTATTCTTGTTCACACTCAGCAAATATTGTTGTATAGTTCCTAGAAAGGCATGTACAGAGATATTTAGAGAGAGGACGAACAGTATTTATTAACTGCTAGATTAGGGGAAGATTTGACTGCCAGTGGAAGGCTTAGTGTTCATTTCCCATGTGGTGCTCTCGTGTTCAGATATTCGCGTGATCAAGTGTGGAATGTTGTATCTACACAGATGGTCTGAGCTATAAGCAAGTGGTGCCGCTTAAGCTTCAGATTTGACTGCTTAAAACAGATCTCTAATTGTAAGCATACGTTATCAAATGCCATTTTATTCAACATTTTTTCCCTCTTAATGACTACTATTCCCACAGTTCCTAGTAGATTCTGTCATAGGTTGCATGTGATTCCTATAGCCTCATTAGCTTTTACAAGCCCCTCTCTCAGCCCCTTCAAGAATAGCATATGCAGTGTTGCTGTACTCTTGTATACTCGTGTTTGAGGGCAATGTGCAATAAGATTGTTTCTTTATGGTGTGTTCTATTGTGTATGTTGTGCCAGGGAGGCATATTGGTGTGTTGTGTGGATAACTATTACATTGTTGTTGGATTCATGGGTTAAGGGAAAAGTAGCTAGGCATTACGTGATCCTCGTGTCATAGTATTACACTAGTAAGTGCAGGAGAAGGAAGAACAGATTATGAGAAAGTGTGTTCAAGTTGGCAATTCTTTCACCATCATGTGGCAGCTTGGCACGAGTACAAGCTATGACGACAAGCTATTCTGTAAAACAATTTCCCATATACAAACAGGCTGATTACACTTGCATGCCATCTGCCCTGTCTATGAAAGCAGATGAAAATAACTCTTAGTTTTCTGCTAGTTGAACTTTCTCATTTGTTGAACATTCTTTTAGGAACTATTATAAGTGAAAAACCTGTTAGAGAATGATATTAATTTAACCAGGCATGCATTTCACCTTACTTGAATACCACCACGTGGTTTTTCCACTACTACATCTTTGATATTAAACATGTATAGACTTTTAATTTACTTGTGGAACTTTACTTACATTTCCCTTCCATCCAAATTAAGAAGGAATTTTTATTTTGTGCCGTACCCATAGAAGTTCTTTTACAACATAATTTTAACGGGATAGTAATCATTGTTTTGTATATATAATAAAGAGAATGATCCCTGTATGAGTGTACATAAATATTGCAAATATATCTGTTGTATGACTGTACAATTCATTGCATGACACTATTGAATTAATCACCATGATACAGTGATGTTTATTGGTTACAATATGAACAATTGAGCATTTTTATTTCAATGTTCTCCATCATTGTATCTCAGTGAAGTTATAAAATGCAACCACGACAAATGGTGGTATTGACGTAAGAAATATTTCTTAAGTCAAAAGAGAATGCCTGTATTTGAATAAATGTTTTATTTGTATTATTTAAACTTTAATTTATTGAAGTATCAAAGAAATGTTAAGGTGTCTAGCAAATGAAGGGTTGTTTTGTTATGTTGTATACATTTTGACAATAAACACTGTCTTTGGATATGCTGTATGAATTAAAATATTCAGATAGGGAAACTGCTACAAACCCCAAGTATACAAGAAATCTATTTATTATGTAAAGAAATGTACAAGATAATAAACTTTTATGAATGAATGTGCCCTGCTGTTTTTGTGCAGAAAAATCTTAAGATTTATAATGAAAGGTTGTCACAAAATGAATCATGTCAACAAATTAAATTGTTAATGATAACAATGATTCATATTTTCAAACCTACACCATTCATCATCCAGAAGTAGACACCTTAACATCAGTAGGTATGGGTTAGTGTTGTTAGAAAATTGGAAAATGTGCTCTGGTTTGGAGGATAAAATACAGATAAGAGATGGAGAATGTGACCAGTATTTTTCCATTTTCCCCCTCAAAGTTTATTTAATCTTAAAGGACAGGGTAGCATCGAGCAGCAAATGCACTGGTTGCATCAAGTTCAGCAGAACACTGTTGTCTTGATGTGCTTGCGAAGCGCCTATCTGGCGACGCGACTTTAACAATCAGCGCCCGTGTCAGGCGGACGGGTCAAACCGTGTCTCGCCCATGGAATGGGTGCAGCAATTATGGGCAAGCCACATTCCACTGTAGTATAGTATACAATGTAGTCTTAAAACATGGAAAAATTATATATATTATATTAAACAAGTTCCACATACAGGACCTTGGCTGTAATATGTAAAGAAACTGGAGAAAGAAATAAAAAAAGGTAGACATTTGATAGGGACTTAGTCTAGTTTTCGAAGATGTTTCAAAGTTAAAAAAGAAATAAAGCCTTGTAAGAAGTTGGAGTTCTTTTTTTTACTATTGACTATCCTCTCTTCTTCCTTTTCCTTCATATTGCAAGATATTTACAGAGGTGAACTGCAGGTTTTTATTTCAATTTTTGTTTCTCAATAATATAATCTATACATTGAAAGAAATTTTAGAAGTTAAATATTTATTTTAATGCCTTTTCAATAAAAAGCAGTGTGCAAATACATCAGATTATCAATTTCGATAATACGAGACATTTGAATATTGCGGTGGTTTCTGAACGTTGAGTAAGTTGAGAAGTTTGTTCATAGAAAGCGCTGGCAGTAACAAATTTTCCCGCCCCCTTCCCATGTAAAGTAAAAGCTACCACTATGACTGACAGAAGGCATTGCAAGTTCTGAATACCAGCAGTCTTAAACAATGGCTGTATCTTTCAATAATAAATGATTTTGTACCTCCTAACATTGAATAAAAATATGTGCTTGAAATCATACGCAGTTTTTATGGAACTAAATGATGAACAGAGTGGCTACGATACTATGCTTCAGTATAGGTCTATCGTATGATACAAAGCTCTTATTTTTTATTCAACAACTACCTGTTCTACTGTCTTCACACGCTGGAAATAATGCAGAAATACACGATTTGTTAAATGGATACATAACACAATTACGCAAAGTCAAAAGCTCTTCCTGAAATTCTCCTTCTTCTTCTTCTCCTTGTCTTCTTCCTCTTGTATTTTTTTACTTCTTGGATACAGAGTAGAGAGAAAGTTATGTAACGCTGCGCGAAAAAAGGGCGAATTTTCGGCAGAAAAACTCTTGTTAGAGGGCCCTGGTAACGAAAAAGTCGATGAATCCTGTTGCTAAATAATATAAATAAATTTGTTCTGCCGATTTTCTCGAAAATTGATATTCCTCAATCGATTTGACAGATATCGCGGCTCATTGAATTTGAAACCGATATTTTCAAAAAGAAAGAGACTTTTTCCTTACTGAAATCTGTTCTTTAAAGATAGATTTTGAAATAAAGTCATGTACAATTTTTCGACAATTTTAGCACTTTTCGCGTAATTTTGCGTCAAAATACGGTCGAAAAAGTACGTCCTGTTTTGGCACCACTAGTTTACTTTCTCGCTGCTGAGTAGAGAGAAAGTTATGAAATGTTACGCGAAAAAGCGGCGAGTTTGTTTTTTTTAGCAGAAAAAACTTATTGGAGGGCCCTGGTAACGAAAAAGTGGATAAATCCAGTTGCTGAATTTAGAAAAAATCTCTAACACGTGATGTAGCCAGAATCCATGTTTTGTGGGTCCTTTATAGTGAAAAATCGATTGATGGCAAAAAGTCTGTCCGTCCGTCTGTCCATCCGTCCTGTGAACAATGCAGCTGTTAAACCGTCCAGCCGATTTTCTCTAAAATTGATATTGCCCAATTGATCTGGCTGATACCGAGGCCCCTTGAATTTGAAACCAATATTTTTTTTTAATTTAATGTAAATTAAAATATTTTAATTTTTGAGGGTACTTTACATGAAGCCCCTGGGACATTTTTCAACTTTTCATAAAAGGCTAACTTTTCATAATTGTTGGATAGAGTGAAAGACGTTTAAGAGAACGGTACAGGTCTAATTTTCGTTAAAAAGCCAGTTTTGTTTTCGAAAATTGCAAAAATTTTTAATTTTTTCAGGGTCTTCCTACAACTACAATTATGAAGGTGGAGCTTTTTTCTCATAATGAAATCTGTTCCCTAAATATAGATCTTGAAATAAGGTCATATACAATTTTTAGTAAATTTGAGTACTTTTCGCGTAATTTTGTGAGAAAGTACATGCTGTTTTAGCACCACTATTTTCTTTCTAATTATCCTCCTCCTTTTTCTCGTCAGTGCCTGCGTTAATAGTCTCACGTATTATTTGCAAGGGATCGCTGCAACAGGAACGAATGTAAGGTATAAACATCAAGGGTATTGCCTAATAAAACACTGACAGACGACTATGATTCTCGGCTCTTAGCCAATATTGTTAACCAGTGGCGTATCTAGGGGGGGGGGGGCGGCGCGCCCCGGGTGACACTATTCTAGGGGTGACACCAATTACATTATTTTATATTTGGAATTATATAATTTAAATCATTTACTTAAAAGTTTTATGTATTAAAAGTTAGTTTTCTTAGTTTTAGTAGTTTAAAAATTTTATTGTTGAAATTATATAATTTTTATGATTTAGTTAACAATTATTTATATTAATTTAATAAGTATACATTTAAATCATAAATATAGATTATGATTTAATTGCAATTATATTGCAATTATTCTTAATTACATAGAATTTGTTAATATATTATAAATAACTATCATGTGCAAAAATGTTTGTATTTTTAACAATATAATGCACAATCTATGCAGCAATAGATATTTTATACTTAATTTATGCGGGATGACACCATTAGTTTCGCTCAGGTGACACCAACTGACGCTACGGCACTGTTGTTATTAATCGCGCAACTTTTCTTGACCGACGACCTTGCTTCCCCCTCTCTGGCACAATAAACAATTAAAGGCAAAAACTCGCAGCGAGCACTGATGACAAAATTCCAAACACATCTTCACTGACGCGAAATAGTATAGCACGGCGCGAGCATAGACAGGCGCAAACACAGACTGACCTTTATGGCGCAAAGGCCGAGAAGTGAAAAGCCGAAAGTTTATTACAAGAGTACATGAGGAGAAGTGCGGACAGGAATTACACGAAATTTTGGGCACAATTATTCTAGTATAAAAATTAGTGAAATTATAGACGTACTGAAAACACATGGAAGAGTAAACGAGAGACAGCTAAGAGTCCTATTTTTCAATTCGCTTTTGACAGGACAAAAATTATTTTGATAAAAGATGTATTAAGAAAGGAAGCCCAAGAAAATGTTTCAGTTGTGGCTAATATCAAAATTAAAAGGAGAATTTTTTAAAAATTTATCTTATTAATAGTAAATACTATTTATTTTGTACAGTATTTTCTTGTGAAGTTTAATTTATAAACAATTTTCAAATAAAATATTTAAATTTTTAAAATAAATATTTTTACTAGTATTAATACATTTGGCACTAAAAATATTTTGAATCTCAGAGACATTAAAAATATTAGTTTTAAAATACTTTATTTGTTAAAATTTAACTAACAGTTTTTAAGAATTTTTATAAATTATTAAAATATGTTCTAATTCTGTACATTTTCAGGGTGGAGCATATGTTTCATTCAATGTTTACTCCCTCTGAAGTATAGTTTTGCCCTTCAATTGTATCCCTCCATATATTGTTGCATTAACTACAATATGGATAGAACCATTGTGCATTTAACTTCATTTAAAAGAAATGTATACACAATAGGAATATACAAAAATGGAAATCAATATGGAGACAATTATACGCTGCACACAATATTATTTGCTGACATTCAAATGTTAAGTACACAGGATTATGAAGATTTAGTACACACAACTTGAAAGTTAAAAGAAGAATATGAAAAATGGGGATTACCACTTAATATACACAAATCAAAATATATATCATTGGGGGATATACAAAGAAATTTGATTTTAGGTGAAGGAAAAGGTATAATTCAATATTGTGATAAAGTAAAATTATTTAAGGATTACAATTCACTCAGACAGAGCCCAAAATCAAGAAATCATGAATAGAATAATGAAAGGATGAACTGCATTTAACACACTAAATGGAATTTTATGGGTCAGAAATTTTACTACAGTTATGAAAAAGCATATTTATAATAGTATAATAAAAAATGTTATATCATATGGAGCAGAAACTTGGCATTTAAAATCTAAAATAAATTCAAAATTATTAGCAACTGAAATGGAGTTTTGGAGAAGATTGGATTGAATTTCTAAATTAGACAAAATCAAGAATGTTACAATATGAGATCCATGAAAATTAATTACACATTATTAGACTTTATGCAAATGAAACAGCTCCAATGGTATGGTCATGTCCAAAAGATAGAAGAAACATGACTTCCACTGAAATTATCAAATTAGATGCCTATTGGTAGCCTAAAGAAAAAGAGGTATACTGAAAATAACGGATACAAGATATATTGAAGACAATCAAGAAAAAAAAATTAAACACAAAAGATTGTAAAAAGAAAATAAATTGGAAGAAATTAATTAAAATAATATAACAAAAGAAAAATATAATGTACCTCAAATGGTTGTAGGAAACTATATTGTAATACATTGTAAACCTATTGAATAAATAAATAAAAGGAGTGAATGAAAACCAATAGCGGTGAAAATACTGAGATTGAAAAATGTATGAGGTAGTGTCGATATAGAAGCAAAGTAGTCGTTTAATGGATATTTAAATTGTTTTTAAATACATTTTTGACACAAAAATAAGTAGTATTAATTTATTATCAGTTTGGTGGTAAACATTCTGTTACAAAAAATAGAACATGACATGAAATAGAATAACATAAAAATAACAAGCTTAAATCAATTTATCTAATAAGCAAAATGGAATAAATATGATACAACTTAAACGTTATTTGGATTAAAAAACTCTTAGAATATGAACACTTAGAATAGGAAGTGTAAAATTTTATAAATTCCGTTTTTAGTTAGTTCCTTTCCTCCCATTAATATCAATAGTCCATTTTTGTATCCTTCTTTCATTATAAAAAGTCCGTATCTTTCTGTAGGGCCGCTTAAGAGAAGCAGGTACCCTTATACAACCGTTGACTATTGGCTATCATTTGAACAGCGCGCCACTCGGTATTCCGCTGTCTTCTATTAACGGGACGGTGGAATGACCGTAAGCTAACGCTCTCTGTCAGCCAGCAGAAGAAATTAATACATGTACCGATAAATCGCGATTAGTTGGTGTCGGTTTCATGCCAGCGTACTTGGTTACGTACCATAACAACGAATTATATCGAAACCTACGGATCATTCCACGCCAAATCGAAAATTCATCTTGTTTGTATCGATTTTCTCTGAAACTTTCTAGTCTGTTCATACAACCCTGAATATAGAAAACGGATTTTTTTTATCATAAGTAATACCCCGAGTGCTATGGGAACTGTCGATAAATCCCGATCCGCGAAGCGAGGAGGGAACTTACCTGAAAATTTCCAATGCACTAGTGGTATTTAATAGGATTATTCCGCGAACGAAAGTACAAGAGAGTTCCAAAATGCGTCAAATATTAAAAATAAATGATAGAATATTAAAATCAAAGAGGTAGTACCGGGGGAGACCAATTTGCAAGCACTCAAGGGCCACAATCAAAGCCTTTAATACACTTGAGGGACATATATTCATAACTCAGGCGATCCATACGCAACCCCTTAATGTTGATCTCAGGTGTTTGCCCGGCTGCTCTGATACGGGGGGGGGGGGATGGAACCATGCGTGATACGATGCCGCACCATGCAAAACTCAGTGAAACACATTGGAATAATTTTGACTTTATGAATTTTTTTTTTTCTTCTTCTTCTTCTTCTTCTTCTTCTTCTTCTTCTTCTTCTTCTTCACTTCAAGGATTAGGCGGCTGCCTGTTCCGTCTTCACACTTCAAACCATCTTCTACGTGGTCTTCCTACACTCCCTCTTCCTGTTGGGTTGTACTGCAACACTTGTTTAGGTAGTCTATTATGTTCCATTCTTTCTAAATATTTTTTCCAGTCTTGTTTACATTGTTGTATGGAATCATTTAAGCGAAATATATTTAATTCTTTTCTTATATCATTTCTTTGTTTATCTAGAAAAGTACAACCTTTTACTCTCCTTAAAAACTTTATGAATTTACAAGAAAAAAAATCCTGAAACTAAACTCAACTTATTTTTACATTAAAGCGGGTTGTGACCTCGACAGGACGTTTGCGCTAGAAGCACAATGTTCTCGCCCTACATAGATACAAGAGAATAGTAACTAAGGGGCGGATTTTAACGTCACTTTTTACTTTCCCCTATACGTACGTATATACGGAGTAATATATACATAGTAAAGGGAACGTTATGTAATGCTGCGGAAAATCGATTTCGAGATTTCAACGGAAATACACGTTTGGGGTCCCCTGATACCGAAAAAAGTGGTTCTTTTCAAAACGTCCAACCATATGTCCGTCCACATGTCGGTCCGACCGTCATCTGTGAACAACCATAGCGCTTAAGCCATATGTACGATTCCTTCCAAATGAATATTCCCCGATCGATCTGGTTCCAGTCGAGGCTCGGCGATTTTGAAAAACATTCTTCAAAATTTGGGGGGTACTTTACATGAAGCCCCGGACAATCACGAAATTTTCTCAAAACGGCTCCAATTTTTACTTTCCCGTATACGTACGTATACACGGAGTGATATACGTAGTATAGGGAGTACACGGAGTGATATACGTAGTTCGACCAATAGGAAACCGAAAAATTAAGAAAATGGCAAAAAAAATGTACTTTTGGCGGTGATAGATGGCAGGTGGCAAGAAAGAGTATGTGGCAATGCCAAATATCTAGCGAATACCCGAGGAAATAGAAAACTAACACGGGAAAGTCTGTGCCATTCTGTAGCACCATCAGTTTTTTTGAAGGCCCTAGCCGGATAAGGAAGGTTTCCGGTCGTAGTTTGCAATTCGACTCAGATTTTTCCCACATGATTAGATGTGGAATATATTATTATTTTCTTAAATATGAGGCTAAAATATCCACATGGTAAGTACTAACAGCGAAAGAAACGTTTTTTCCGTGTTTAAATTAAGAAAATAATCATTTTATGGCATTTCTTTCATTTCTTTGCTTCAGATATGAACTTTGCCGTAATAATTGGTTAAAACATTGACTTGTAAATGCCTTTCAATTCATAAATTGATTAAAGCCATCTATAACATTCTATAAAAATGTTAACCAAAAATTTATTTTTTTAATAAAAATTCACCTAGTTCATAAACTTCCAGAAGGAGTTGCAGATAGTGCTACTTATGAAATGTAGACAATTTAAAATGCTTTTGAGTGCTCCAACCCGGCAAATATCTAGGATTTGATTTACGACCTGGCGGGTCAATTTTGTAACAACGCTTTTTTACGATTTCCGTGTCTTAAATAATATATGTTTATAAAATATGTAATATTGTCGAAATTGATAAAAAATAATAGAAAATGTCTTAGTATTATTGAAAATCTTTATTATACCGCGAATAATATTTTTATTCAAAACAAAAATGATTTATGTTTCGTAAAATACACAAACAAACTAACAATAAAGAACCAAAGATCCAAGTCAACTATGGCCTGTCTGGCAGGGGTTTTCAGTGGAAGGAGAAGAGATATCAGCGAGGAGTGGGGTGAGGAAGGAAACCTTGAGAAGGAGGGGGGAGAAAGGAGGGGGAGAAAGGAGGGGTGAAAACAACTGGGAAAGGATATAGCTAAGAGAATAAACAAAACATATACTGGCAGTTACCAGTATGAAAATAGCAACACTGAAACTAACTCGAAAGGTAAGATTTCAAACAATGGCATAATTTCTAGACGCGAGGAATAATGCAAAACAGCAAATTATGTAAAGCTTGGACTCAAATAGGTATTCAGATGATAAATTGTGGAGTCCCACAAGGATCCATCCTGAAACTACACTTTATCAAAAAAGTACACTAATAGAGGGCATTACACTTTACAACATGCTAGGCCGCGATATTAAAGACTTAAACAGAATACATACATTCAAAAGTAAATTGAAAGCTTTCCTGCTTAACAACTTTCTACAGTGTGAAGGAATACACAAATCACAACCCTACTTCCCTTAACAACATATAAACCAAAATACTTATCCCATTATTAAGACTATTATTATTATTATTATTATTATTATTATTATTATTGACATGTGCACCTGCATATATCATATCTGACTAGTCATCCACAATTAAAATTGTATAAGTGACTCAATATATGTTGTTATTATTATTAGTAATAGTATTATAATTATGATTGTTATTATTAGTAGCAGTAAAATTACATAAACAAGTGAATTTTACTTTCACATTAAACATTACAATCTGGAAATGTTAAATTATTTTGCTATTAAAAATAAATATATACTGTATAATATCTTAATCTAGCTGTAACAAGTATTGTAGTAGGCTATTGACTTATTGTAGTAGGATAATTCCTAGGCTAATGACCCATCTCGATCAGGTTTTTGTCCAGTTTCCCTGGTCCTTTGAGCAAATGCTGAGATGGCCCCTTGTTTCGCTTCTGGACAGTAATGTAACTTCACTCTCTCCACCCAAAACATCACTTTGACTCGTCATACACGATTGTAATTGTATATGTGACTTAATAAATTATTATTATTATTATTCCATTACATCACGACTAAAGATCTTATGAGTCGGCTGAATCTAAAATCTACTCCAGGTTGCAACCAGCTACCTAAGGAGCAGATTCGGTGACTATCAGTGCCTCTACAATACTTTACGCAAAATGTGGGCTGTTCCAAATAAAGCAATTTCTTGCACTTCCCAGTCTTTTGAATTACCTGGGAGTTTAGACAAGTTCTTACTCAAATTTTGCGGAACAAATCCCAGAGCTCCGATAACTATCGGGATGACCTGTGCTTTTACGCCCCACATTCGGCTGATCTCGATTTCCAAACTCTTGTATTTAAGACGTTTCTCTGCCTCCTTGGTAACGACGTTTTGATCGCAAGGTACAGCAACATCGATAAGTAAACACGATTTTTTTGGCCAAATCCCGGATAACTATATCCGGTTTGTTTGCCGCTATCGTGCGATCAGTTTGAATTTGTTGGTCGTACAATATCGTACACAATCCAACAGACGTCACCGGTTTCGGTGAGTGTTCGTACCACTTGGGCATGTGTTTGGAACTTCGAGGGCGGTACAGATCTGCCAGTGGAGGTAGCTACACACCCTGTCATGTCTTTTAAGGTATTCGGTCTTTGCTAGGATTGGACAAGCTGAGACAATATGATCAATGGTTTCTACTTGCTCCAGGCAAATGCGGCATTTGTCATCTTGGGAAATTTTGAGAACCGCTTTATCATAATGTCGTGTTCTCAAGGCCTGATCTTGGGCAGCTATTACAAGTGCTTCCGATTCTGGCTTCATCCTTCCCCTTTTAAGCCACATAAATGATTGATCTTTATTGATCTGCACCTTGTCCATTCTTTTTAGGTATTGACCGTGGAGTGGTTTGTCTCTCCACGATTTCTTTAACATTTTTTGTGTCTCACACTTCATGTTTAGCAGCATCAGAAGTTCAGTGTCTGTGTTATTCGACGTGTCTTGCCTAGTTTTCTTCGCAATGTTTCTTGCTACACTAACAATGCCTCTGTTTCCCATTCTTCGGTCAGATTTCATGACCTGCCTCATTAGAGGGTCGTCTTGATGGCTGACTACATACTTACCCAACCCGACTATTGCGTTGTGCCAGGAGGCCTCAATTTGTCTGAGGCCTCTTCCTCCTTCCTTACGTGCCACATAAAGTCTATGTATATCAGCTCGAGGGTGGGAAACGTGATGCATTGTCAGCAGTTTTCTGGTTTTTCGATCCATGGTGCGAATTTCTTGCTCAGTCCAGTCCACTAGTCCAAAAACTGTATTCGGCTACAGGTACCGCCAAACTACCTATTGCAGATATTTTATTCCTGGAATTCAGAGCGGACTGCAGGACCAGTCTCACTCTTCTATAATACTCCCTACGAATTCTCTCTTTCATTCTGTCATTCGAGATGCTTTCACATTCTTCAATGCCCAGATATTTGTAAGTTTTACCTGGCTCAAGATCTTGAATCACAGTGTGCGTATCAATTTCAATGTTCTCAGGACGTTGTGAGTTTCCCTCTTTTTAAATTGATTTTTGCACACTTGTCAAGACCAAACTTCATGCAGATGTCATTGCTAAAGTCATTCACGACAGACAGCATTTGGGAGAGAATCGCTTCATTCTTGGCAAACACTTTCAAATCATCCATGTAAAACAAATGTGATACTGGCCTTTCATCACCATGGAGCTTAAAACCAAAGTCAGCTTGCGACAACTGTCTCGATAGTGGGATCAAACTAATGCAAAACAGCAGAGGGGATAGTGAATCTCCTTGAAAAATACCCCTGTTAATCTGAATACTTCTGGTTTCTACTGCTTCCTTTCCGCTGTGGATTAGTAACCTGGTACTCCACGACTTCATACTAGCCTTGCAAAACTCAACAAGTCTAGGATGAAAATCGATAGATCTCCAGGGTCTTCAAAATCCAATCGTGTGGTACACTATCAAAGGCCTTTTGGTAGTCAATCCAAGCCATGCTCAAATTACGTTTGCGTTTCTTTACATAATTCAAGATGACTTTATTCAGTAGCAAGATTTCCTTACACCCATAAGAGCCTTTACGACATCCTTTTTGTTCAGCTGGCATTAGATGATTCTTATCTAGATGTCTATACATTTTGTCAGCTATAGCTGAAGTTATAACTTTGTACAGTACTGGCAGACAAGTAATTGGCCTGTAGTTCTTCGCCAAAGAGCTGTCTCCCGCTTTGGGTAGCAAATACGTGATGCCGCGTGTGAGCCATTCCGGGATTTCCTTTGGGTTTTCAAAGATTTTATTAACAGCCTTTGCTAGATGAGAATGTATTGCTGTTAATTTCTTAATCCAATAAATCTGGATCTTATCAATCCCGGGGAACTTCCAGTTTCCCATGTTCTTAATTGCTTGGAAGAGGTCCTCTTCCGAGAATTGGTGAACATCTTCCACTGTTTCTACAAGTTCATCGGCAGCATCAACTTCAGATTGAAGCCAAGATGCGTCTTTGTTGTAGGATCTGCTCTCTTCCCAGATTCCTGCCCAAAATGCTTCGACGTCATCTTTTGAAGGAGTAACAGCTTTGCCATTCGGTTTTTGAGTCAGATTGCGATAGAATCTCTTCGCGTCTGTTTCAAACAACCGGTTCTGTACACGGAAATCTATTCTACGTTTGTACCTTCTTATTCGTTGAGCCCATGCTTGAATTTTCTCTTTTAGCTTCTCAACTACCATTAGCCTGCTGGTGTCATTTTCAATTTGGTATTTTTGTTCAACATTGAATATTTTTCGTTGAACTTTAGAGGTGTGCGTTGATTTAGAAGATGCCTCAGCTAAGAATGATATTTCACGCCGGGTGTCGGCTATCCGTTTCATAATTCTGTTCATCCATGGGGTACAGAGCTGTTTACTCTGTTTTGCTGTCGGCCGTCGGTGTTCTTGGCTGGCCCCAAAATTATCTGAGATACTAGATATCCAGTTGCATATATGATGTGATTGATTTCAGTAATATCTAGATCTCTGCCTGGGGTCTCCACACCTCTTTTGAGACAGAATTCACTGTTTCTATCACTCTTTTAGCTTTGGCATTTTCGTATATTCTCCTCAACGGTACGCGAGATTCAAACGGAAGTTGACTAACTCTTTCTATCTCGCGCCGAAGGAGATTTCGCATCATGTCCTTAATCGTGTAATTTCATTGCCAGATGAGTTTTCACCACTGACGTGTGTTTCACTGGAAAGCGAATGAACCTTCCCACGGGATCATCATTTTCAAGTTCTACATGTTCGTTCATGTGGATTGTTCGAGCGAAGTACATATTCCGCATTTCTCTCAATGTCAGCAAGTTGATCTGCTGTGAATTTTCCACTGCTGAGTATGTATCGTCGTTGACTGGCAAGCTTCTTTGAGTCTAGGGTAGGTCTCATATCTGGGTTCCGCTCTCTCCCATACCTTGAAAACTTCTATTTCAGAGCCCCCATTTTTCGCTTTTGCGTAGTAAAAAGCCCACATCACCTCCTTTAATTCATCCCGGGTCCATCTCGACGATGGCTTCGAGCTACTGCCGGCTCTGGGTCCCTGGGACTAGCATCCGTGGGATGGCCAGACGTCGACAAGGTGACATTAGCTCGGTTTCTGAGCAGGTATGGGACATTGGTAGAACAAGGGCACGTTAAGATTTCATTACATTGCTTGTTCTATCCATTTTGCTCATTGGTTTGAATTGAAGATTCGCAGGACGCAAGTTCGAGTTCACAGATCACACTTAACCCTCGGGTTGTTTCCTGCCATCCGTTACTGCGACCCACAGTGGGCCTCGGGGCATCCCCCCGCAGGGCCCAGCAAGGGGTCCCTCCGATCGCCAGTCGGCATTACTAAACCCTACGGGATTTTCACTGACTGCTGAAGGCAGCCCTCCTTCGCTGGCTAATGCAAGGTTCGGGCCTCCACTCTAATCAGTGGCCTGGTGTGCCAAACCAGTTTCTCTCCTGTACCCTCTATGGGCCGACAACAGGAAGTCCAAAGGTTTCATGACCCTTCCCTCTCTACTTACTTCCCACTCTCCTCAAAATGGGAGTACTTCTTCGTCTGACCCCTCACCTTCACCCATTCAGCAAGGGAGGCCCCACCGGTAGCTAGGCTACCACTGACATAGCTTTAAGGCTCATGGGGGTACTCAAGCTCCACCACCAACTGCAAGGTCGTGTACTCCCTAGGTGAGTTATTATTATTATTATTATTATTATTATTATTATTATTATTATATTATTATTATTATTATTATTATTATTATTATTATTCAGTTTTGTTTAAGATGTGATTATATGCCTTGGTAAATATATTACTCTCTAACATTGAGTTCGTAATATTATTTATCGTAATGAATAATGTTTTCGATATTAATCGGGCGTAGGATCTACGTTCATTGTCAAATATGCTCGTATTATTACAATCGAAAGTTTGTGACAAACTCAGTCTATGTTTAAATAGTATATTAAGCTTATCTCTGGTTTCCTTTATGTTGCTTTTATGTTCATTCATTTTGGTTCTAATTTTCCATTTCGTTTGTCCCAAGTAGGTTTTTTCAGTCTTGATATTGAATACCATAAACAACATTTTCGAAATCTAATTTAGGAATTTTATCTTTAACATTGATTATCAGATTATTTTTATTTGTAATATGTCTAGCCACAAACTTGATTTTGTCCCTCTTAAGGTTCTTTTTTTATCTTATTGGCAGCATTCGGTATATAAGGGAGAATAATCTATTTTTTGTCCTCGAGTACAACTTGCTCTGATGGCTATTTATTTCCGCTAATATGCAACCTCTCCTCTTACTTTATTTGTTGATAAAATTCTTAGGATAATTGTTCTCAGAGAGTATTGTATTGAGTTCATGGTGAACTGGATGCGACAATTTTAAGGCCCTGTCTAATAATCCATAAACTATATTGATTTTCTGTTGGATAGGATGTTTGGACAAATAATTAAGTACTCGGTTAGAAGCACTACTTTTTCTGTACCAATTTATGGTTACAATACCATTATTGTATGTGATATTTACATCTAGAAACTAGTAGGTTTGTTATTTTCCCTCTCCATAGTGAATTGGCTTGAACTGCCATACGAATTATAAGGGGAGGTTGTACACCTCGTAGGATCAACATTTTTGATAGTCGTTTTTATGCTATTTTCAATCCTAAATATTCACTCAATATAGTGCACTGTTCATTTTTGTGAATTTTTGTTCCTAATGACTTTTAAATGCCAATTTAAATGTCTAGCCGCGCCAAGTGTCACGCCCAGTTTTATGTCACCTGCCACTTTACACTTATTTTTTGTTTTCCAAGTCTCTTTTAGGGACATTTCTTTTTGGTTGTATTTAGAGTGGTATGGCCAAACTGCTTCGCGATGGTCATTTGTTTCCTGACATTTTGGCGGCTTTATTTATGTGAATATCGTGCGGTGTAGTTTGTTTATAGTGAGTGGTTTTGTGGTGTCTTAAATCCTGTGCCTAGATCTCAGAGAGTTTTTAGGACAAAATGTGCGGGTCCTGGGAGAGGACCAAGAAAAGAGCATAATAGCGATAGAAAAAGAGCACAATGCGACAGATTGTGATGTGTCGGAAAGTGTAAGGTTAGAGGACGCAGTCTCGCCTGAGAACAGTGCTTGTAATATTTTTTTATAGTGCGAGAAGTACACCTTAAGTGCTAGAAGAAAAAAAAATTCATGACCCTTCAGTTAGTGACAGGACTTTGATTATGATCCTGGCAATGTAAATATAATATTAAATCCGTTATTATTGTCAACGTTTTTGATATCTTCATTTATAAATATATATTTACTGCGCAAGTGTTGCGTGGCAGAACTCAGAATCCCAATGGAACTTTTAACAATTTGATTTGGACCAGAGTGTCACAAAATGCGTTTGTTGGGTTAAACACTGTATCTACAGGTGTCTATGACTCAATCATAATAACTTTTAAATGAAGGATGCTTGGGTAGAAAAAAGTATTTGACCATTTAGATATAGATCCTGGGAAATATGCAATGAAGATTTTTAGAGAAGTAGATTTTCAAAGGGTAAAAAAGGCAGATGAGGAGATAGAAAAAAATGTTAAAAACAAATGAGACACTAGGAACAAGGAGAAAAGGTTTTAGAGGAAGATGCTGAAGAGCCAGAATATGCACCTGGATTGTGTTAGAGGTAGGTTGTCACAAAACCATCATTTATCGAAAATTATTATTTTTTTGTCTTCATGTACCTTTTTCTGAGAAACTACTGCACATAGCTCTATGAAATTTTCACAACTTATGTAACATGTATTTGCCATGATTGATTGGTTTTTATATAAAAATTAACGAAATAAAACTGAGATATTGAGATTATTTTACAAAAAAAGTGTTTAAAAAATAGAATGTTGGAAAAAAATTAAGCAATGTAAATGAATCGTTTTAAAAAACACTGAATGTGAAGTACATGTCTATAAAATAGTGTGTAAAATTTCAAAGAGAAGGTACATAAACACAACAAAATTAACATCGCAGAGATAGGCTGTACAACCTATTGAGTATGTTAAGCATGTCCTGTTTATGAGCACAAACTATAATATAATCTACATAACGTTTATAGAAGACTAATTTTATTTTTGATAACATAACTTCTAATTTACGCATCACTAGCTGTGAAAAGATCGAGCTCAAAGAGCCTCCAATTGGTGTCCCTGTACAGTGGTGCTAAACAGTGTTATTAAAAGAGAACTATATTCAATAAAATACACCTAGTCGGCCCCGTGGTCGATATCGCTAAGTCAGTAGCGCCGTTGTGATCTCGCACCGAGGAGTAGCGGGTTCGAGTCCCACCTTGGGCATGGTTGTATATGTTCGTCCTTTCACTCCTTTCATCACCATATCGTTTCATCCTTATATCATAACCTTAAATCCAGTAGTGGTCGCTAATGACCTAGTAGTTGATGCGGCCTTAAATCTAACAAACATAATGACATCCTGCAAAGGTATCGTTAAATTACACAATTTGTGCAAATAACACTCTATGGTTGCAAAAATTCGCGAGTGGGGAATATTTGGATACAGCTACTACATCTAATGATACCATCTCATGGTCAGATTTTATTTATTTATTTTGTCAAAAAACAGTAAAAACTGTATATGACGTGTGGGGAAAGAAATTTATCTGCGCACATTTTCTTGAGGGCCAGAATTTAAAAAAAAAAAAAAAAGCAAAAATGAATTTAGAAAATAATTATTTTAGAAAAATAAAGATATTTGAAAAAATGTTTGTTCCCGAGTTATAGAAAATCAATTTTTAACTGTAAATGAACTACAAGCAAAAGGAGTGCTCAACAAAACGTGCGTACAGTGAAGCTACATTTACGTCCAGAAGCAAAACAAGGGGCCATCTCAGCATTTGCTCAATGTATCAGGGAAACTGGACAAAAACCTGATCGAGATGGGGGTCATTGACCCGGAAGCTGAAGTACATTACTTGTTACAGGCGTATTAAATATTTTTTTAATGTATACAATGCAAACATAAACTAATTCATTATATATCTTTGTTTTGTTACATTAAACATTATTTTTCTTTTTCACGATCAGTATAGTCTCTAATTGTATAGAAACAGTTTTGCAGCAGAAAAGATTTTACTTTTAACTTAAATTTGTGTACCGACTTTAATTGTTTTATGTCATCTGGCAATGCGTTGTAAAGTAACGTACATGTATTGTATGTTGATTTCTTGTACTGAGCTGTTGATACTGACACTTGATGCACGTGATTTCTACGGCGTGTGTTGTAATTATAAATATCAATATTGCATGAAAATATGTTCCCTCCGTTAAGTAGGTCATTTTTGACAAATATTACAGATTCGTAAATAAATAGACAAGGCAATGGTAGGATTCCCAGCTCAATGAAAAGAGGCTTGCAGGAATCACGTGGAAGGCATTTTTTCATTATTCGAATAATTTTCTTTTGCAATCTGAAGGTCTGAATACTACAGGATGAGCTTCCCCAGAATATTATGCCATATCTCAGGCGGGAATGCACATTTGCAAAATAAACGCAACGAGCTGCATGAAGGCTGACAGAATTTGAAAGAATTCTGAATGCATAGCATAATGAACTTAATTTAGTGTTTAATTCTGTTATATGTACATTCCATTTGAGGTTTGATTGAATTGAAAGACCTAAAAATTTTGTTGCCTCAACATCAGCTAATTGCATATTGTTCATTTTCAATGGAACATGCGATTTCCGATTTGAGATGCAAAAATGCATTGAAACAGTTTTTCTTTCGTTAACAATTAATTTGTTATTATTAAACCAATTTGAAACTTCTGAAATTGTACTATTTACTGCTTCTTTTTTGCAAAGAACATTCGTGTCATCAGCAAACAGAACCGTTCTTCCATTTTTAATAGACGAGGGCATATCGTTTACATATAACAGAAAGAGAATAGGACCTAAGATCGAACCTTGCGGGACCCCATGCACAATTGGCAAAGAATTGGAAATATAAGTATGTAATGTCCTTTCCTGACAGTATGGTATTTCTACTCTTTGAGTCCGATGTTTAAGGTAAGAAGTTATCCAATCTAGGGCAATACCACGAATTCCATACGAAGGTAATTTTGAGAGCAAGATCTTATGGTCAATAACGTCAAAAGCTTTCGACAGATCTAAGAATATTCCAATGGGTACTTCATTTTGGTCTATTGATGAAGCAACATCTTTGAGAAAAGAAAAAATGGCAGTTTCCGTAGATTTTGATTTTCTAAAACCGTGTTGTGAGTCTGAAAACGCTCTGTTTTTTCCTGAGAAATGTTTCCATTCGTAAGTAGAAAAGCCTTTCTAATATTTTTGAGAAAACTGACAAAAGAGAAATTGGCCGGTAATTTTGAATATCATTTTTGTTCCCTTTTTTAAAAAGTGGCTTAATTTTTGCTGTTTTGAAAATATCTGGAAATATTCCTGTACATAAAGAAGCATTGAAAAATGTGAGTTAACGGATGTATAAAGGCAGGTGCACAAGTTTTAATAAACAATTCCGGAAATTCATCTAAACCAGATGAATATTTATTTTTTAGTTTACTGACTATTCTGAGGATTTCGTTGGGAGAAGTTTCGGGAATAAACATCGTATCTGAAATTTTTTGGGAAGTGTAAAATGTTGAATTTTGTGATTTTAGTCCCTTCGTGAGATCAGACGCAATTCTGGAAAAGTGTTTGTTGAAGAGATTGGCAACTTTTTCCGGATTACTCGTTTCTCTTTCATTATCCTTTAAAATAACGTTCTCTACAAGGTATCGAGATGATGTGGTTGTATTTTTTACGATATCCCACATTGCTTTAGTTTTGTTACTAGCGCTCAAAATGTCCTGACTATTTTTCATTATTTTTGCCTGAACTATTACTTTTCTTAAAATTCTTTATATTCTCGGAAGTATATATGGAAACCGGGTGATACGTTATGATGTTTAGAAATAAAGTAAAGCGTACGTTTGTTTTTACACGATGTTCTAATTCCTTGTGTGATCCAAGTATTACTTTTGCTTGAAATGTTTAATTTTCTCTTTTTAAGAGGAAAGCACGCGTTAAAATGAATTGAAAGCTTGGAGAAAAATAAATTACATTTTTTCATTTGTGTCAACAGCGTTATAAACTTCGTCCCATGATTCCTTCATCAAGTAGTCCGTAAATAATTTTATATTAACTTTAGTGAATGCTCTGCACATGCGTGTATTATTTATCGTGTCAGTGTTTATGTTCCTAGTAATTGTAAGAATTTGTGCATCGTGGTCACTGTATCCTAGATTATTCGTTATTATTTCATATGTAGTTGTGGTTTTGTTAATTATAATTTGATCTAATGCTTTTTGTGATTAAGCGTATTCCGTGTAGGTACATTCACTGTAATGTCTAAATTAAAAGAATGAAGTAAATTCAGAAACTTCTCTTTTTCGTGGGATTCGCTCAGAAAATCAATATTGAAATCTCCACATACAACAATGGATTTAAAAGAGAGTTTACTAATTTTGTTCAGAATTATCTCTAGATTTTCCAAGAAAGTGAAATAATCTGAAGCTCGCTTTGTTGGAGGTCTGTAAATGCAAAGTAAGATAATTTTGAGCGTAGTAAGATGTACTACTGTTGTTTCAAAAACTTTTTCAACTGCATATAAATTGAATTCTGACAAGAAGGTATGATTCTGACAGATGGTAGAATAACAATCTATCCTTGACAAACAAACTATTCTTAACTGCATGAGCATCTGTTATTACTTTCTCGCCTTACGAATTCTCGTAAGAAGAGAAAGTTATGTAATCGTGCGGCGGAAAACGGAGAATTTTCGCCAGAAAATCTCTTATAGCAGGGTCTGGTGACAGAAAAGTGAATAAAATCTGTTGCTAAATTAAGAAAAAAAAATCCTCTATCTCGTGGTGTAGTCAAAATCCATGATTTGTTGCTTCTTCATACTTAAAAATCGATTGACGGCATTCCGTCCGTCTGTCCGTATGTGGTCAACGCTAGCGCCTAACCGTTCGGTCGATTTTCTTCAAAATTGACATTCCCCGATTGGTTTGACTCGTCTCAAGGCCTCTTGATTTGAAACCGATATCTTAGTATTTGAGGATACTTTACCTGAAAGCCCATTTTGAGATTTTATGAATTAAAAAAAATGGCTCCAATTTTTATGATTATATTTTGTTTGTTGAATAGTGCGAAGAACGTTGAGGGAATGACGTAGGCATCATTTTCGTTGAAAGGCTCTATTTTTCGAAAATTGCAAGAAACTGTTTAAAACGGCAAAATTGAAGATAGAGATTTTCGCCTCAGACAAAGTCGGTTGTACAAAATAAGCCTTCAAAATAAGTCATGTACCATTTTTTGGAAAAACGAATAGTTTTTGCGTAAATTGCGATTCAATTTACAAAAAAAAAATATCTCAAAAACCGCTCCAAATTTTTTCTTTAAATTTTCTGCACGTGTGTATGAAGGGGAAGGTAAATAGATAAATAAACTAGTGGTGCTATAGAATGGCACATACTTTCTCGCAGTAGTTATTTTCCAAATGCCGATCATCCGATAAATTATGTGGAGTAAACAGTTCACCGCTGCCTTTCTTGGTCATGTTTTTTGAAAGACAAGTTTTTCGCATGTTGACAATTACCGGCATCGTAATGATAGAACTGATACAAGTACGTTTTGACTGAAATATTTGCAGTTGTCCTGCAAGTCGGTTTCGTAGCGCGGTTGGTTAATGCACCTTCGGGTTGAGCTCTTCAACAAGGAAGGTACCGAGTTCGACATGTCAAATGACCAGTTGTCTAGTATATATATGTATGAACCGATTTAAGTAAAATTATGAGCATTTCGGTCGGTTTTATTCTTTTATGGCTCTGTTCGACGAGGTGGTGTTGGTGTTACGTAGTGGTATAAGTGCCGGTTCGTTGAATTTGAGTTTCGTTTGTCGGGTCTGGGTACCGAAATGGTTTGCTGGTATTGTACACTTTTGCTGGTTTATGGAGTAGTGGAATAGCAATAAGGACCGTATAGAAGCAGAGCGAGAAAGTATGTGCGTTGGAAGCACCACTAGTTTTACTTTCCCGTATACATACGTCTATACGGAGAAATATACGTAGTACAGGCAGTGCCGTGTTAAGCCGGAAGGGCCCAGGCCCAGGGCCCCCTAATGTTCAAGGGCTCTCGATAGCTGTTAAAAAATATTTAATACTAAATTTTTCAAAAAATAAATTAAAACGTAAACAAAGTTGTATATGGTTAAACAACTCAAAAAATTGGCATAACGGAGTGATCTGTAGCGCATCATTGGATAATATTTATAAATTGGAATGTTGCTGGTTGATGCTTTTCAGTTAATAATGTACAATTCAATAAAAAAATTAAAACTATGCAAATTGTAGTCTTTTTCAACGTAATTATAAATTTGTTATTCTTACTTTTACTTTCGGGTATACATTCGTATATACGGAGTAATATACGTAGTATAGGGAGAGTTATGTAATTCTGCGGAAAATCGATTTTGAGATTTGAACGGAAATACAGGTTTTGGGGACCCCTGATCCCAAAAAAGTGGTTTATTTCAAAACGTCCGTCTATCCGTCCGTCCCTGAACACTACTAGCGCCTACACCATGCTTAGGATGTTTTCCAAATTGAAGAAAGCCCTGTCCACCTGGCTCGAGTCGAAGCTTTCAGATTTTGAAAAAAACATTCTTTAAAATTTGGGAGTACTTTACATGAAGTCCGAGGGACATTTTCAAAATTTTCCTCAAAACAGCTCCAAATTTTTTCTTCAATTTCTTGTAAGAATAAAGAAAAATACACTTAAGGTGGCTTAGGTCCGATTTTGACGGATAACTAAATTTGCGAAAATTGCAAAAGTTTGATTTTTTCGGCGTCTTCCTACAACTACAAATTGAAGATAAAGAACTTTCCTTCAAATAAAATTTATTCTCCGTAGTGAGTTCTTTCATTAAGTTCATGTACATTTTTTTTCAAATTTAGTAGTTTTCGTGCAATATTGCGTGCAATATTTGCAATTTTAAAAAATTACAAAAACACGATTTTTCTCAAAAACACCTCCAAAGTTTTCCTTTAAACCTTTGGTAAGGATAGTGCAAAATGTAATCTATGAGATAACATGAAAGACATATTTCTCTATTCTTTTGTTTTTTTCAAAAATTACAAAATTAAAAGTTTTTGACTTGTCTCTCATGTCGTTAGTATTTACATCAGCATCGATTTGTTCACATTTTTATATTTCTATGTGCTTTAAATAATGTCAAGTAAAGTTTCTCGAAACTCAACCGTTTTCTGTGAAAACTAGCCAAAATTCCGCATTTCAGAAACGCTCAAACGCCATTTTCTCGTAAATGGCTCCAATTTGTTTCTTCAAAAATTTCAAATGGCCGATCCAATGCATTTTTTCTAATTTTTGTCAGCCATTTTGGATCGGGTATTAGAAATTTTTAAAATCTGACATCAGATTTGTATTCAGAGACCCAAAAAACCTCTAAGTATGAATGTTCATGAAGAATGGGCAAGATATGGGACAGAAACTCATAAATATTGAGAAAATGGTACTTTTTACCCATTTTTAGCAATACTTAGGTCATCCAAAAAATTATATTACTTGTACAAGGATTATTTGGTATCAATGTGGGAAAATCATAAAAAAATATTCACACATTTCTGATGCATCTATTGTGTTCTACAAGGACCAAATGTCAAAAATTACCAAAAAATGCCATGTTTGAGCGATCGGTGCGCCCTCTAGAATTATAATAAAAATCGTTGTGTTTTCACAAAACATGTTTTTCTCGTCGAAAACTAAATCTAAGCACCAAGTGGGCGAAAAAAAATTCTACTCACCCTTTCCTCAACTTTAACTTCTAACAAGTAATAACATGGCTTTTATTTGTATTCTAGACATAAGACTGTGAAATGTACCACTGAAATATTTTCACCCACAAATTGTCGTTATCATTGTCAACTACTAATATTGGAGGTGTTGATGGTACGAATAAATATATATTTGACCATATAGAATCAATCAATATTGATTTCAGGAATTAAACTAAAAAAAACAACATTTATTAATGGCTCAAGGTTTAGCACGTTTAGCACATGCCTTGTCAAGAGCAATTATGACAACGGTTGACAATGTTATACAAAATAACATAAAACAATAGAATTTACTATTACTGAGATAAATATTTACATTGCTTTTACATCAAAGCATTACATTTCACAAAAACGTGAAGGGTTGTCAAATCAATAGTTACAGTAGGCAATTAAGGAGAGCAGCACCATTTAGATATGTTAAGGAATTATATAAACTATAAATATTTTGAATAATAGAATGAACATGTGGGATTGGCAAAAAATAATACAATTATGGAAGGTTGGTGCAGTATTAACATTTTATAAATTTGGTTCAGTTTTGTATGTCACGTTTTGTGTTCATCGCATCATTCATTATGATATACAACATTTCGGCAATTAGCCTTTTTGATGTTGGTTTCTCATTATGTACAATTTTGACTTTATCAAATGCAATGGAGTGGTTTAGTTCTGTCCTAGGCTTGGTTAAAGAGGTATGTAAATCTGCGTCTTTGTTGATGTCATATTTATGTTGGTATATCCGTCTGCTAATATATTGTTAGTTTCCCCAATGTACACCTGCTGACAATCATTGCAAGGAATGGAGTATACAACATAGATTTATCTCCTAGTTTAGGTTTATCTTTCTGCTTGTCATAAAGATGGCTAGTCTTATTTAGATTGTAAAATACAATGTCTAAATTGTATTTTCTGAAATAGGCTTTTATTTTATCATTGATAGGTTCATAAAATGGTAGAGGTATCGTAAATTTTTATTGCTGGTAATTGTTTTTGATTTGTGTGTTAATCCTTTTTTGAATATATTTATTAATAAAGAATGATGGGTAGAGATTGTTTTTCAGGATATTTTCGACTATCTTTAGATTTTTGTTGTGAAATTCAGGATTAGCTAAATTTAGTGCGGAATCTACAAGATTGTAAACCATGGCTACTTTTTGGATTCTTAGAATGCTTGGATAGATAATTTAGAACTCTTCCTGAAAAGGTTGGCTTTTGATACCAGTCTGTTGTAATTTTATTTTGCTTAGCAATTAACTTAAGATTTAAAAAACTAATTCCTCTATTTTCGTTCTCAAATTTCTGTGGAAAGATTAACCTGGGTGGAATTTGTTATGTAATCGACCAAGTGTCGAACATTGGATTGATGTAAACAAGTAATCAAGTCATCCATGTACCTGTAATAAAATAAGACAGGGAATTGAATTTGGGAGAAGCAGAAGACCTCTATTTGTTCCATAAAACTGATTGACAAGTACAGAGGAAACAGGAGACTCCTTGCTAATCCAAAGGTTTGAAGTATTTTTTTTGTGAAAGAAAATGCGTATTATTTAAAATGGCTCTTCAACCTATTAAGAATTGATCTAAGAGAGTGGGGTGATTACTAATGTCAGACCAATGTTCTTTAATAAATATCAAATAATTCAATGGGGATGTGGTAAATAAAGACTTAACATCCAAAGAGCAGAGATATATCCAGTGGAAGGATATAGAATCAATGCATTTTTTAAAATGCAGAGCATTACTAACATGATCGACTTTTTTCCTGTAATGTGGCTTAAAATTTGATGGTAGAATCTGGATAATCTGTAAGTAGGGCCATTGATTCCTGCTACAATAGGTCTCATAGATAAAGGTTGCTGTGGATCTAGGTAAAGTATTAATTTTGGGATGACACCATATGACCATATTAGAGAATTTTTTTTCATTTATAGAATGTATTGTTTATTGTGCCAATCATTTAATTAAGGAATTAATGTTGTTCTGTAAAGATTTGGTATTATCTTTAGGGATATTTGTTATGAGGTGCTAGTATCATCCAATAGTTTAAACCTGTATTAATATAATCTGCTTATCCATGATAACTGTTAACAGCTTCTTTATCAGCTGTTTTTTAGTTTTAATTCCTGAAATCAATATTGATTGATCCTATATGGTCAAAATATATATTTATTCGTACCCTCAACACCTCCAATTATTACAAGGATCAACAGGAAGAACTTACATGCAATTTTAATAAATACTACTATTAACTATCTACTGAATATTTTGATGTAAAATAAGTTGTAAATTTACCTTGTTCAGAATAAAAAAATTGGTATTACACTAGCACACTCACACATACACACACATTTGAAAGATCCATCAAAAAGTATATAACAATTGAACTCTCACACAGTTAAAACAGTGTGGGACAAATGAAAGGATATGACTTTATACATTGACTCCAGCTATATTGCAACAGTTTCAACATGTAGACCGTTCGCTTTACATATACCAACAATCACCACCTGTATTCGAGTGTGGTTTGTTCAGGCAAATAGACAATTTTTTGGCAGGTTCAAAACAGTTGAGCATTGTCGAATGCCAATCGTGAAATGTGTTCTTCCGCCAGCCAGACGAGCCAAACGTCAGCTGTTAATGCCTCAAAGTGTCAGTTCAGTATGTGCAGTTAGAGGTTAGAGAGAGTTTTGTCGAGTACAGTGAAATGTCTATTATCCGAACGTCAATTATCCAAAACGTAAAATACCCGAACTCATATTTTCTCGGAATAATTATTTTTTTAATTAGGTACCATATACTATATGCATTCATTTTCTTTTGTAATATTGAATATTGAGAATGATCCTCGATATATTACAGTGATAAAATATTAATGAGATACTGTACTGTAGTCAATAACCTGACATCAGTGAACTTTAACAAATCCTACAATAAACGCTTAAGAAATGGGAATATTTATTATTAGCAGACAAACGCTTTTCACCACCTTTAAGTGCAAGAGAACTAACGGTATATTGTCAAAGTTCAAATACAAGGATTTGTACGTGCAGTGCAGTATTTTAATGATACGTTCTCTTAAAGAAACTTTATACAACGTCATTTTGTTTAAAATTTTATGCTCGGTTTGGCCTCAATTAGTTGGATAATCAACGTCCCACTATCTTTTACATTGTATCGATATCTACACTGAAAATAATATTGTAAGAAGTGATTCAAATCATGTTGGAAAGCAGATGAAAATATGTATGTGTGTGAATTACTTATCAAACAGATTTCAAAGAACTGGCCGTACACCGAATTTAAAAAGTCCGTGTTGTTTACTTTCATCGAGCTTTTAATTAAACACGCAACATATTTCATTGTAATTATAGAATTGTGTACGGAAATAATATTTATTGAAAAAGGAACTTTTTTTCTTGATTCTAGCTATACGAATACATTGATTCTATTTATTTATTTACGTCAAAAACAGTTTAAAACTGTGTGTGACGAGCTAGGGGGAGAAGTGAAATTTGTGCACGTTTCATAATTCTGTGATCACTGTCCTAAACAATATTCTAGTCGAATTTTGAATACAGAAAAAGAACGGTTTTTTTCAAGTTTTTGTTGACAACAATATTCGCTCCTATATAATATATTTTCAAAGGTAAATTAGCTATGAATTTGTGCCCTTAACCCTCATCATGTTCTTCATGAAAGTATAATACTTTTTGCCGCAACAATATGGAAAACAATAATTTCAATAACTATATTTTCCACTGAAATTCAGAAGACGTGCACAAATAATGAAGTTACATTTATGTCCAGAAGCAAAACAAGGGACCATCTCAGCATTTGCTCAAAGGATCAGGGAAACTGGACGAAAAACCTGATCGAGATGGGGGCATCAACCCAGAAGCTGTGGTACAGTACTTGTTACAGGTTCTTTAGAATTATACAGTCCAAATGATAAATAATTACATTAACTATCATTGTTACTTTCCTTTTGATGCTCGGTATAGTTTCGAATTGGTGTAGAAACAGTTATGCAGCAGAAAAGATTTTACTTGGGACTTAAACTTTTCTATCGAATTTAATTGTTTAATGTCATCTGGCAAAGTGTTGTAGAGTAATGTACATGAATTGAATGTGAACTTTCCTTTTGATGCTCAGATTCCATGCGAACATTCTGCAGCTGGCGGAATGACTAAAATAACAGGGAGCAAACAGCTCCAAGCCACGTTGAATAACACTTTGTAAAATGAATGCGAAACTTTTCTTCCATTTTACTCCGCCACACGCCCCAATTTCGCACGGCGTCGGCGAGTGTCAAAAGAAGGCCGCGCGCATGATGAACCGGCCATACACACGCATTCGCTCGCGCGCGGCGGAGGTTAAAAATAGCGCGCGGAGCCTCGCGTTTACGGAGAACGTCATGTGTAAATCGCACGACCCCATAAATATTCACTTAAAGGTCCCCGGGGCGGGCCCCTCGCACGGACCTTTCGGACGGGCATTCTTGGCAACGCGGCTGAAGGAGGCCGCGCCGTCGCCTTAGCCGGGCTCCCCTAGCGCCGGACGTGCCCCGATTGCATCCCGCCGTCGAGTTTTTCTTCAGCCTTTTACCTCTTCTCCGGAAAGCAGAGCCCGATTGCATCCCGTTCAGTGGATGTATCCCGATTACATCGGCGACCAACTTTCCCAAGCCTTTTACCTGGCTTCCCGAAAGTAGAGCCCGATTGCATCCCGTTCGGTTGGACGTACCCGATTGCATCCCGTGTTAAAGTTTTCCTGAGCCTTTTATCTGCTTCCCTGAAAAGACATCGCGCCGTAGCCTTAGCCCGGGCTCCCTTTTGCGCCGGAGTGTCCCGATTGCATCCCGCCGTCAAGTTTTTCTTCAACCTTTTACCTGCTTCTCCGGAAAGACAAAGGCCCGATGCATCCCGTTCAGGTGGATGTATCCGGATTGCATCCGGCGACCAACTTTCCCAAGCCTTTACCTGGATTCCCGAAAGGTAGAGCCCGTTGCATCCCGTTCGGTTGGACGTATCCCGATTGCATCCCGCTGTTAAAGTTTTCTGAGCCTTTTATCTGCCTTCCCGAAAAGACATCGCGCCTTCGCCTTAGCCCGGGCTTCCTTAGCCGCCGGACGTGCCCCGATGCATCCCGCCGTCGCGTTTTTCTTCAGCCTTTTATCTGCTTCTCCGGAAAAGCAAAGCCCGATTGCATCCCGTTCAGTTGAGTTATCCGAATGCATCCGGCGACCAATTTTCCAAAGCGGCTTCCCCAAAAGATAGAGCCCGATTGCATCCCGTTCGGTTGGACGTATCCCGATTGCATCCCGTTCGGTTGGACGTATCCCGTTTGCATTCCGCTGTTGAAGTTTTCTGAGCCTTTTAACTGCTTCCCGAAAAGACATCGCGTCGTCGCCTTACCCGGGCTCCTTAGCGCCGGACGTGCCCCGATTGCATCCCGCCGTCAAGTTTTTCTTCAGCCTTTTTACCTACTTCTCCGGAAAGGCAGAGCCCGATTGCATCCCGTTCAGTTGGATGTATCCCGCTTGCATCCGCGATCAATTTCCCAAGCTTTTACCTGGCTTCCCAAAAGGTAAAGCCGCCGATTGCATCCCGTTCGGTTGGGAAGTACCCAGATTGCATCCGCGGTCGTTTTCCTCAGCCTTTAACTGCCTCTGGAAAAGGAGTAGCCTGATGGCATTCAGTTCGGTTGGATATCCCCCGATTGCATCCCGCAGTCACCTTTCCTTAAGCACTTTACCTGCCTCCCTGAGAAAGCACAGCCCGATTGCATCACGTTGGTTGAGGTACGCCGATTGCATCCTGCGGGTAAGTTTTCTTAAGACTATTTAACCGCCTCTCGAAAAGACCCGAGTCCAATTGCATCCCATTGGTTGAACGTATCCGACTGCCATCCCACTGTTAAAGTTTTCCTGAGCTTTTATCTGCCTCCTCGAAAATGCATACCCCGATTGCATCCCGTTCGATTGGACGGTCTCCCCCCCCCCCCCCCCGATTGCAACCCTTTCGGTTGGACGTGCCCCGATTGTACCCGCGATCAAGTTTTCCTGAGACTTTTCTTAAGCCTGCCGCCCGAAAGGTATAGCCAATTACATCCCGTTTGGTTAGTATGATTTGTATTGAAATCCATCAGTAAGTGCGACGAAACAATTTTGAACGTGAAGTGATAAACTAGATATGTGAGACCTTCTTAAGAGGAAAATAAATGTGGTCACTTGAAACACATTTAGCCACATTTAAACCTTACTTGAAAATAGTTTTTCGTAATACTGTACTATCAAATCGATCACAACAAAAACCAAAAGAGGAACGAAAACTCACACTAACGGTCAGCGCTCGTTTAAGGAGTTTAAATTTCGTTAAGTAAAAATCGAAACAAAGACATGTATACTTGGATTTATTTAGAGCTGAGTTTGAAGTAAATCAGCTGTTGACAGTTTCATACAATCGGGAAATTATGTGTCACTACACGGGACTCACATGGTGACGTTCTAGCTTCCGATTGGATAAAACCGTCAACAGCTGATTTGCTTCAAACGCCAGCTCTAAATAAATCAAAGTATAGGTTGGAATTTGGATACAAAATCAATTATTACAAGAAATGGTATTGCGTTTTTTTATGTGGTTTTTTAATAAGGAAGATAACGACACACGTCTGAGATCATAAATAACACACCGGCTATTGCCGTGATTTTCAAATTTCAGTATCTTCAGTAATTTGTCTAGATATGTATAATTACTTAAATAACTTTTCATATACTTTCTGTATTATCGACTTAATATAATCGAACAGAGAAAAACAAAAATGACCCTCCAGACGACCGGCGTCGTTTAAGCATTTAACAGTCCATCGTCCGTTAATTACATTGAAACAAAGTAGTCGAGCTCAAAATGGTCGTTTGAATACATATATTTCAGAAATGTGTATATATTTCATGTGATTGTGTTCTTATAAGAGATTCTACTATGAAAAATGTTGACTGACACCGATATTACAAAACAACAATGCTATCGCCACTACGCACTCGACTAACCCACTATTTATGGACTCGGTATTGCTCTACATTGACGTAATGCCTTTGCCAATTTTTAAGCGACCTATGTGCCACTTAGTATTTACTTAATGAGAAGGGGCGAATTTTGATAATCTAAAACATCTCCAAAAATTATCAATAAAAATGCCAGAAAAGCAAAGAAAAAAATTGAATCAAACCAGCTCAGATGAGCAATTCAGGCTGTTGGATGTGTTACTAATGTAATCGAGGCTTCTTCCTTTCAAGCAAACTCAGTTGCAGATTTTGTCTTGGACTGTTCTTTGCAGAAAATCTGTCGTAGTTATCCCAAAATCGGCCGAATCGACAATGGCGCTGGTAGGAGTCACAGGAAGTTTAGATTACATACAACGGCTGACAATTCCTGATCGAAGAAATGGAATAGGTTATCAGCAATTCTGTGAGAAAATTTGTTGCATCTCGTTAATATTATTTGTAGCAAGTACCGTTAAAGTGCTATTAAAATAGATAAAATCAGCGAAAAATGCTTTTTAAAAATAACGAGAAGAAAGTTAAAAAAAATGACATTAGTCGAAATCGACTGAATATGCACCAAAATGCAATAAAAATTTATACATTTCCTTTTATATACGTAAAATTAATATCTATATTAAAAGGCATTGTTTCTAAATTGAAAATAACAATATGACATTTCATTTAATCTCCTCTTTTGTAATGACAAATTAATGAGCGGGGTTTGGATTCTGATGACATAACACTTCTTTGAAAATGATCTACAAAATGACTTAAAAATAAGAGAAAGACACATATAAAATTACTTTAAATTAGGGGAAAATGTCCAATTTAAAGAAAAAAGACAAAAATTTGTTTGAAAATTTGTACGAATTCAGTGAATTTTAAAATTTTAAATAACATTTATTTTATTAGAATTATGTTTAATATAAAGTCTATTATAGAAGGAAATACAATCCTTAGCTCTAATCTTCCAACCATCAGTTTTGAAAGGCGAGGAATTTACGAAGATCCTTATAATTTTTGAGATTTCGTAAAACATAGTCCATTGCAATTGCATAAAAAGTGCAATTAGCACAATAAGTTCGGAACGTTTGAAGAACAAATTTGGATCCGTTTATCAGAAAATGCGGAATTTGAGCTCGTTTTTCACAGAATACGGTTCAGTTGTGGAGAAACTTTATGTGACATTGAGAATGCAGCAAAATTAATTCTACGTCGTCTTAAACAGTGTAATTTGCACTGTACGTACTAAAAGTTTGAAGAAAAATGTTGAGTCATTTATCACAAAAAGGCTTTTGAACGTTTCTGAAAATGCGGAATTTTGAGCTATAGTTTTCACAGAAAACGGTTGGTTTTCGAGAAACTTTACTTGACATTATTTAAAGCACGTGTACATGTAAAATATATTAATGTGAACAAATCGCCATTAATGTAAATACTAACGACATGAGAGACAAATGAAGAAAATTATTTTTTTTATTTCGAAAAAAGAAACCGAATAGAGCAGTATGGCGTTAATGTCATCTGATAGAGTGCATTTAGCATACTCCTACCGAAAGTTTTAAGAAAAAGTCTGGAGCCGTTTATGAGAAAATCTTGTCTTTGTACTTTTTTAAAAATTGCACATATTGCACGAAATATTGCGCGAAAACTACTGAAACTTTAAAAAAAATTACATGACCTTATTAAAAGAACTCACTATGGAGAACAAATTTTATTTGAAGGAAAAATCTCTATCTTCAATTTTGTAGTTGGAAGAAGACGCCAAAAAAAATTCAAACTTTTTGCAATTTTCGAAATTTGAGAGTTAACCGTGAAAATCGGACTGATGCCACCTTAATAAGAGTGTATTACTTCTATTCCTACAAGAATTTTACAGAAAATTTGGAAGCCGGTTTTAAGAAAATTTTGAAAATGTCCGGGGGCCTCATAACATGAACCCCTCAAATTTTAAAGGATGTTTTTCAAAATCTCAAAGCTTCGACTCGATCTAGATCGACGGGGCATTTTTTCAATTTGGAAAAACATCTTACGCATGGTTTAGGCGCTAGTGGTGTTGACAGACGGATAGACAGACTAACGGACGTTTTGCATTCAATTCAAGAACACAAAACAAGGATTCTGGCTACACCACGTGTTAGGGATTTTTTTCTTAATTTAGCAACTGGTTTATCCACTTTTTCGTTATCAGGGTACGGAAATGATTTTTTTTCTGCCGAAAATTCGCCGTTGGTTTCGTGCATCATTACATAACTTTTCCTATACTATGTATGTTGCACCGTATATACGTATGTATACGGGAAGGTAAAGCCGTATGTATACGGGAAAGGAAGGCCATGAATCAGATGGCAAAACGACGTACGACCTTAACATTAAGAACTGGAAAAAACAAGCAAAGATAAAATGGAATGGAGTAAAATACTTGAGCAGGCCAAGATCCGCATGTAGTGCCGAAGGAAGAAGAAAAAGAAGATGATGTCGATCCCGGTGGCCGAGATCGCGCAGGCAGTAGTGTCGTAACGACCTCGGACCGAAGGATCGCGGGTTCGAATTCCGCCTCGGGCATGGTTGTATTTGTGTTCGCCCTTTCACCCCCTATCATCACCATATCATGTCATCTCCACAGTTACCACAACGTTAAACCCAATAGTGGTCGCTCATGACCTAGATGTTGATGCGACCTTAAATAACGAAAAGAAGAAAAAGAAGGATGTTTTCGTTTGGGCCTGTTGTTCTGGTGCAGCAGCCAACGTCAAGGCGCCGCGAGTGGGGAGCGGCCAAACGTTTGCGACCGCCTCTCGGCGGACGCGCCGTGGGGCAGGTCAGTAACGACGGCGGTGGCGGCGGCGGCGGCGGTGGCGCCGACGCGACGTCGCGACGCCCGCCCTCGCGGCCTCGACGACGCTGCCCCCGGCCGCCGAAAATAGCTGACTGCTTGGCGGCGGCGGCGGCGGCCGTGGTGATGGTGGCGGCGCGCGGGGCGGTGACAAACTGATGGCCGAGAGACTAGCCGCAGTGGCGGCAGCGGCAGCGGCGGTGACGGCAGCGGTGGTGGTGGCATTGAGTGTGACGGCAATGGCCATGACGGGAGTGGAGTATGACGGCAGCGGAGGGTGCGGTAGCGGCTGTGGCGGCAATGGAGATGACGACGGCATGGGCTGTGGAGGGCAGTGGAGGTGACGGCAGAGGGGGTGGCGGCACTGAAAGGGACGGCAGCGGCCATAACGGAAGTGGAGTGTGACGGCAGCGGAGGGTGCGGTAGCGGCTGTGGCGGCAATGGAGATGACGACGGCATGGGCTGTGGAGGCAGTGGAGGTGACGGCAGAGGGGGTGGCGGCACTGAAAGGGACGGCAGCGGCCATAACGGAAGTGGAGTGTGACGGCAGCGGAGGGTGCGGTAGCGGCTGTGGCGGCAATGGAGATGACGACGGCATGGGCTGTGGAGGCAGTGGAGGTGACGGCAGAGGGGGTGGCGGCACTGAAAGGGACGGCAGCGGCCATAACAGAAGTGGAGTGTAACAGCAACGGAGGGTACGGTAGTGGCTGTGGCGGCAATGTATCTACATGCCGCAACGGCTGTGGAGGCAGTGAAGGTGACGGCAGAGGGAGTGGCGGCATAGGAATTGACGGCAGCAGCTGCGACGTAAGCGGAATATCGATTGGGGAATATCAGTTTCGGAGAATATCGGCGGAACGATTTAGCCGCTAGCGTTGTTCGCAGAATCCATGTATTGTGGGTCCTTGAAACCGAAAAATTGGCAAACCTTCTGTCCGGACATTCAATTTTTCGGTATCAAGGACCCACAGTACACGGATTAGAAGTACACCACGGGTTAGAAGATGTTTTTTTCTAAATGTAGCAAGTGGGTTAATCCACTGTTTCTTTGCCAGGGTCCTGTAATAAGAGTTTTTCTGCCGAAGATTCGCCGTTTTTTCGCGCAGCATTGCATAACTTTCCCTATACTGCGTAAGCGGTAGCGAAAAAGTGAAAAGGCGTGACGGAAGAGATATTAAAAAGGAATAATAAACTGAGAGCAATAACCGGCAGAGATGGCTCAATGGTAAATCCCGATGCATCTGCACAATTCTTTGCCTGTTGGACCTAGAGTTTTCGACACTAGAGTAGTGCTCAAAAAAACCGCATCACCTCGCTCACAGTCGTAATCTGCAATATAATTCTGAAAATACACCCCCTGATTTGCAAAAATCGAGTGAGTTATGAGGGTAATGGTATCAGAAACATCATACAATCTACACTAAACTAAAGGCAGAGATTTTCTGACAAAGAACAGTATAAGACAAAAGTCTGCAAACTGAGTTTACTTGAAAGGAAAAAGCCTAGATTACATCAGTAACACATCCAACAGCTTGAATTGTTCATCTGAGCTGGTTTTGATCAAATTTTTCTTTGCTTTTATGGCATTTTTTATTGATAATTTTTGGAGATGTTTTAAATTATCAAAATCCGCCCCTTCTCATTAAGTAAGTAGTAAGTGGCACTTAGGTCGCTTTAAAATTGGCAAAGGCATTACGTCAATGTAGAGCAAATAACGAAGTCCGTAAAATATACGATTACCCATTTTCGTGATCATATTCGATTAGGAAGATACAGAATGCCCATTTTCTTTGGGTAATGTGGTTTTTTGAGCACTCCTGTAGCTTCATAGATGGATTGAATCTAACCACTGTTTTAAGCGCTCGGCTAGCGACCGGCGATTCTAGCGATCGGCTGAGCTGATCACTAGTTTTCCGTGGTACCGAGCTAAGTAGTTCAGTGCGTAGCGCGCTGACTTTGCAATCGGGTTCGACTCCCGGGCTGGCCATCGTGACCGGGGTTTTCCCTCGGTCATAAGACGATTGCTGGGATGGTTCAAAAAGCCCACGATCGCCTTTCACCAATATCCTATCACCTCCTAATCCATTAATAATAATAATAATAATAAGAGTAATAAGAGTAATAATAATAATAATAATAATAATAATAATAATAATAATAACTCCACCTAGGGAGTACACGACCTTGCAGTTGGTGGTGGAGCTTGAGTACTCCCATGAGCCTGAGAGCTATGTCAGTGGTAGCCTAGCTACCGGTAGGGCCTCCCTTGCTGAATAGGGAGAAGGTGAGGGGTCAGACGAAGAAGTACTCCATTTTGAGGAGAGTGGGAAGTAAGTAAAGAGGAAAGGGTCACGAACCTTTGGACTTTCTGTTATCGGCCCATGAGGTACAGGAGAGAAACTGGGTTGTCACACCAGGCCATAGATTAGAGTGCAGTTCCAAACCTTGCATTAGCCAACCAAGGAGGCTGCCTTGTGCAGTCAAACTCCCGTTGGGTTTAGTAATGCCGACTGGCGATCGGAGGGACCAGTTCCTGGGCCCTGCGAGGGGGATGCCCCGAGGCCACTGAGGGTCGCAGTAACGGATGGCAGGAAACAACTCAAGGGTTAAGTGTGATCTGTGAACTCAACTTGCTACCTGCGTATCTTCAATTGAAACCAATGAGCAAAATGGATAGAACAAGCAATGTAATGAACCTTAACGTGCCTTGTTCTACCAATGTCCCATTCCTGCTCAGAAACTGAGCTAATGTCACCTTGTCGACGTCTGGCCATCCCACGGATGTTAGTCCCAGGGACCCAGAGCCGGCAGTAGCTCGAAGCCATCGTCAGAAATGGACCCGGGATGAATTAAAGGAGGTGATGTGGTGCTTTTACTATGCAAAAGCGAAAAATGGGGGCTCAGAAATAGAAGTTTTTAAGATATGGAGAGAGCGGAACCCAGATATGAGACCTACCCTAGACTCAAAGAAGCTTGCCAGTCAACGTCGATACATACTCAGCAGTGGAAAATTCACAGCAGAACAACTTGCTGACATTCATAGAAATGCGGAGTATGTTCTTCGATCGAACTACCCACATGACGAACATGTAGAACTTCAAAACGATGGTTCTGTTGAAGGTTAATTTTCTTTCCAATGAAACACACGTCAGTAGTAAAAATTCATCTGGCAATAAATTACACGATAAGGACATGATGCTAAACCTCCGACGCGAGATTGGAAGAGTTTGTCAACTTCCATTTGAATCTTATGCACCGTGGAGGAGAATATACGAAAATGCCAAAGCTAAGAGAGTGATAGAGACGGCAAATTCTGTCTTAAATGAGGTGGTAGAGATCCCAGATAGAGATCTAGATATTACTGAAATCAATCACATCATGTATGCAACTGGATATCTGGTATCTCTGATAATTCTGGGGCCAGCCAAGAACACCGACGGCCGACAACAAAACAGAGTAAACAGCTCTGTACCCCCATGGATGAACAGAATTATGAAACGGATAGCCGACACCCGGCGTGAAATATCACTCTTAGCTGAGGCATCTTCTAAATCAACGCACCACACTAAAGTTCAACAAAAATACTCCATGTTGAACAAAAATACCTAATTGAAAATGACACAAGACTAATGGTAGCTGGGAAGCTGAAAGAGAAAATCCATGGGCTCAACGAATCAGACGTTACAAACGTAGAATATATTTACTTGTACAGAACCGGTTGTTTGAAACAGATCGAAGAGATTCTATCGCAATCTGACTCAAAAACCGAATGGCAATGCTGTCACTCCTTCAAAAGATGACGTCGAAGCATTTTGGGCAGGAATCTGGGAGGAGAGCAGATCCTACAACAAAGACGCATGTTGGATTCAATCTGAAGTTGATGCTGCTGATGAACTTGTGGAAACAGTGGAAGATGGTCACCAATTCTTGGAAGAGGATCTCTTCCAAGCAATTAAGAACATGGGAAACCGGAAATATCCGGGATTGATAAGATCCCGATTTATTGGATTAAGAAATTAGCAGCAATACATTCTCATCTAGCAAAGGCTGTTAATAAAATTTTAGGAAAAGGAACTCCCGGAATGGCTCACACGCGGCATCACGTATTTGCTACCAAAGCGGGAGACGGCTCTTTGGCGAAGAACTACAGATCAATCATTGGTCTGCCAGTACTGTACAAAGTTATAACTGCTGCCATAGCTGAAAAATGTACAGACATCTAGAGAAGAATCATCTGATGCCAGCTGAACAAAAAGGATGTCGTAAAGGTTCTTATGGCTGTAAGGAAATCTTGCTACTGAATAAAGTCATCTTGAATGATGTAAAGAAACGCAAACGTAATTTGAGCACGGCTTGGATTGACTACCAAAAGGCCTTTGATAGTGTACCACACGAATGGATTTTGAAGACCCTGGAGATCTATCGATTTCATCCTAGACTTATTGAGTTTTGCAAGGCTAGCATGAAATTATGGAGAACCAGGTTACTAATACACAGAGTAAAGGGAGTAATAGAAAACTAGAAGTATTCAGATTAACAGGGGAATTTTCTAAGGAGATTCGCTGTCCCCTCTGCTGTTTTGCATTAGTTTGATCCCACTATCTAGACAGTTGTTGCAAGCTGACTTTGGTTACAAGCTCCATGGTGATGAAAGACCAGAATCACATTTGTTATACATGGATGATCTTAAAGTGTTTGCAAAGAATGAAGCGATTCTCTTCCAAATGCTGTCTGTTTTGAATGCCTTTAGCAATGACATCTGCATGATGTTTGATCTTGACAAGTATCCTAAAATCAGTTTAAAAAAAGGCAAACTGACGTCAGAGAGCATTGAAGTTGCATCATGTTTCCCACCCTCGAGCTGATGTACACAGGCTTTACGTGTCACGTAAGGAAGTAGGAAGGGGCCTCAAACAAATTGAGGCCTCCTGGCACAACGCAATAGTCGGGATGGGAAAGTATGTAGAAACCTTTAGATTTTATTTTTTATTGTCTTCACAAATAACAAATGTGCTGTAGAAAATTCTCAGATAAATATTTCCCTCCGAACAATTGAGAATATTTGTCGGTAACTCTTCAAACATTCGTGGTATTACCGATGGTAAAATACCAGGAAGATTTTTATGAAAATTTTCGAGTCATTATTATTAATAGTTAATTCTCATTTTTCGCAGTACAATGACGTTGTTTGCTATTTTCCAATTAAGAGTCATACATAAAGATGCAAAGTAGAAACATTGTTTATGAAATGTGATAATAGAAATTCTGATTAATGAATTAATGATTTTAAATAATGTGCTTGTGTCAGATCTTAGAATACACCAAGATGCGCACACTGGAATTGTATGAGGTGATGTGGCACTTTCCACGAAAAGGCTTTGACATCATTTCTAGAACATATGCAGACGGAACGTGGTATTTAGTCACCATTATGGAATGTGCTAGCCTGATTTCGTTTCGTCAATAACTTATTGCTCTTAATTTTTTCATCTTGGTCACAGAATCGTTTTTCTTATTAGTGATGAGATCACTTCTGTTACTTTCGTTATATAAAGTGTTATAAAGTTATGGCAAAATATTCATTTATCAGTGTTGAATGAGAGTGCTGATTCAATGTACAACTAGTGGTGCTACAGAATGGAACAGATTTTCCCGCATTAGTTTTGTTTTTCCTTTGGTCGCGACTAGATATTCGGACTTGCCACATACTCCTGCCAGCTACCATCTATCGCCTTCCAAACTACATTTTTTTGGACATTTTCTTACATTTTCGGTTTCCTATTAGTATAATGGAAATATTATTTTAAGAAAATTAAAGATCTGTAAAACGTCCTCCTAAATAGAAATTTTCATTGAAAAGTAAGGGTCGTTTTTAAGAAAATATCGTTGAAGCGTTACTGTAATGCGAAATTGAAGCTCTTTTTCGCAGACAAATTTTGAGTTTTTGAAAACCGTCATTGGAAGTAATTTAAAGCACTTCCTGTCATAAATGCAATAGTGTTTACAAATTATTGAAAATGCGAATATTAACATCGTGAGAGCTATTTCCAAAACATTACATTTGTGTAATTTTTGAAACACAACTAACTTTAAATCACATTAAAGAGTGCAATTAGAACTATTCGTTGGAATCGTTTGAAGAAAAAATTTGGAGCTATTTTTGAACAGCGAAACTCTAAATTGTCATCGTCTTCTGAATCATCATCGCTTTGATTCTCAGTGCATTTATTACGATGCTATTCACTATGATTTCCATTATCCCGTTTTTTTTCGATAGTCTTCTAGTTTCTGTACGTGTTATAAAATAGCGAATAAAAGCACATGGCTCAGTAAGGAACAGCAAAAATGCGAGAACTGAATTCATTCGGAAGCAACGGTAGGCAGCCCTGATAATCTTGCCGTTCCGTTCCGTGTGGGACCAAGATTTTGACCAGTCCTTGCCGAGTTGTGCTGGTTGAGTTCTAAGGAGCCCATACCGGTACGTCAAGAAAAGTTGCGCGACTAGTAAGTACACAGGCGGATCCAGCCAATCATTTTTTTGGGGGGAGGGAGGGCCTTTGTTAACTTTTGTTAAACAATAAACATATTTCTTATTATATTGTATGTTATTTACGTACTGTAGATATGATACTTTTCAATATTGTTGTTTAAATAATGACATAATTGGAACAGTGGTGTCAAGGTCTCCTACAAGTTGGAAAGCATTATTGAGTTATATAGTATATATAGCACAATAGATCAGTAGTTATTTTGAAAAAAAGCGAGGCAGACTTGAAGCATTATAATTTATTGTAAACAATTGGTGCTCAATATTATTGCTAGGGAGAGAATTTTTATGCCCTAAAAAATCTTAAAATATGCTTTTAAGAATATGCATTTATGACCAAAAACTTCTTAAATTTACACAGTAATATACAATTAAAATTAACAATATTAATTTCCTGTACAAATCTTTCCAGATAAAATTCAGGAAAAGCATGCCTGGAATGAAAATATATAATTTTGTGTTAATATAATGTAATCTACTCTACCGGGAGAAATAATTGAAATAAATATTCACCTTAGTGAAATACATTGTCTGTCTTTTTTGCATTTCGTCTGCCTGGTTTAAAAAAATATGAAGAAATATCCTACATTTACTCGAGTATTTTATCATTTATAGGAAAGAGGAAAAAACGGAAACTCTGTCAAGCTCTTTCTAATCAATGAGATCTTGCAAGTAAATAGTTACATGATTAAATAAATAATGACATGAATATGCACCAACAGGAAAAATCGGCCAAATATGCACAAAAATGCACTAGCATATTAATCTACATAGCATCGAATTGTAACTAAATATTAAGAAATTTTACTTAGTTATGCCCTGAAGCAACAGACAAAAGATGCAAAATCATAGAAATCCACTCCCTAACTATTTATTATACACATTCGGCGTACAAATCACAAATCGAATGGAATTAAAGCTGACATATCTGAAATTCCTTAATCAGAGATATACAAGGTTATATTTTAAAATTCTCCTGATGAGATGCTTTAGAGGGCTGTTAATGCAAAAAGAAATTATTACTTACCCCTACTAACATTACCACTACTATCAATACTATTACTACTACCACCACTAATATTATCAGAACCTCCACGATCACTATCACTTCTACCACTGTCACCAATATTACCAGTACTATCGCTACCGCTACCATCATCATCATTACCGTCTCTAACGTTCCCATCCTACCATTATCACCGCGACCATGACCACCACTACCACAACCACTACTAACTCTGACAAGCACTACTAACCCTGTCACCATTTACACTACCACCCAATTACTACCACCACAATCTCTCCCACCACTATCATCGTCATCAATACTACTATCACTGTTATCAATGCAACTGTCATCACTACCACAACCACTATCACCACGTTCTCTTCCATCACGACCTCTACCGTCATGACTTCTACCACCACGGCCACTTCCACCACTACCACTAACATTCCATCACTATCAATCCATTACTACCACAACCACCACTACCAAAGTTAAATATGTGAAGGTTCTGTCCCCAATCCCTTCTATATTGCCAGGGAGGTTCCTTGATTTCTAGTGCTAAAGCACTGCCGAAAGTATTGATTTTACTCTTATTGCCACTTAATAACTAATAATCAGGATTTTGTGCATCTACCTTTTATATCTTAGTTCTAGGAACATACCGTAGTCACTCCTATTTCAATTCAACGAATTCAATTTTACAGAGGAACTAGCTTTCTTTTTTTAATTTTAAATATTAGCACTGAATGAATTACAATTGAAAGTAAGTTTTAAAATGTTTTTGACATAGACAAACTGTTTGCAACCAGTCATTGCAAGCAGGTGACGCTGTAAGGGGTGAGAACATTAGTATAAAAGGACCGAAGGTGCTTCAATGAGGTTCAATTTTCACTGAAAACATTTTCTTCGGTATGCCCTTGACGTCATAATCAACCGCATTCTTGCAATGAAAGATGTCTTCCGGTGATGCTGAAGATTCTTAAAGTTGGTTTATTTTGCTTAAACTGGTTTACGAGTTATCAATTTTGACAGTTCGTGGAAAGGCTCGCAAGAGCGAAGAGGTTTTGTTTTTCGTCGGATCTGGAACACCGTTGGTTACAGCGCTTTTAATTGGAGTTCAATTATCTTTCTCCAAAACACTTATTAACGGAAATTTCGATGTAGAATTCGGTCATGTTGGCATGTGGTTAAAGATAAGGTACGCCACAGAATGTTTAATAATATCAAAGTAAATATACAGAGTTCTTCAGCTTGTTAGAAAAATCAAATCAAATCTTGAGTTTAACCCACATCTTCCCATGGTCCTTTCAAGAGATATTTATATCTTATATTATCTCATATGCCTTATATTGGGAATTTATTTTCTCATTAGTCGTAGACAATGTTAAACAAAACAAATGCAATTTTCAGAATTCCTACATGCTAGGAGTCGATTTAACACTGGAGTGGACTTAGTCGAGATTGCTAAAGCATTGTGCGCTCCTGGCCAGGTCCGATTCATGAATTGCGTTGATTCGAATCTTCATCTAAGACCGTTCTTAGATGCTAAGTGCTTGTGGTTAAGTAGGAGGGAGAGGCTGGTGTAAAGAAAACGGTGGTAGGTTCGCGCCAAAGTGGACGGGGCATACGCAGCTAACGTCTAAGGGTTTTGCTACTTCTAGAAAAAATTGGGGATATCAACGAAAATGATACCTACATCATTCCCTTAAACGATTCTTTGCACTATTTAACAACAAAATATAATCAAACAATTTGGAGCCATTTTCTTTTAACTTTGAAAATCTCAAAATGGGCTTCATGTAAAGTACCTTCGAATACTAAAATATCGGTTTCAAATTCCAGGGGCCTTGAGACGAGTAAAAACGATCGGCGAATATCAATTTTGAAGAAAATCGGCTGAACGGTGTAGGCGCTAGCGTTGACCACAGACGGACAGACGGACGTTTTGCCGTCAATCGATTTTGCAGAATCAAGAAGCAACAAAACATGGATTTTGACTATACCAGGAGGTAGAGGATTTTTTTCCGTAAATTTAGCAACAGGTTTTATCCACTTTTTCCTCACCAGACCCCTGCTATAAGAGTTTTTCAGGCGAAAATTAGCCGTTTTATGTTTCACGATTACATAACTATCTCTTCTTACGAAGTATTTGTAAGGCGAGAAAGTAAAAATGCCCATTTATCCGATTTGCGTTTTGGAGTGCTCTAGTTCCATCATTTACCAACATAACAATGTTTTTAGTACTGCAAGTTGCAAATACAGTAGTTCTCAAAGAAACCGAATCACCTAAAGAAAATATCTCTCAAAAAACAATATTTTACAAAATCTTAAAATACGTTAACAGAGGATAACACAAGGAAACAAAATTTGTTTTTTTCATACCTCCAGGATGAAAGTAGGCGATTCCAGAACAAACGATCACGCCGATTTCGAAAGTTAGTATAAAAAAAGTGTCTATCACGCAGGGTTCAAAATATATGAACATATTTAGCTTTTGAAATAAACAAAATCCTATACTAATTTCCGTGTTTTCACTCCGGTTATGTTACTAAACAATTTTATGAGCATGCTTCATAACAAGTTAAAAATGCAACATGCATATTTGTTCAATAATATTGAAATATCTTGGAAGGAGAAATTCATATTGAATTGCTTAAAAATGCTTTGTGCTTTGTCACTCTTGTATTCCAGTTTACTCTCTCTAACAAGAAACCAGCAATAATCTCCCATCATTGCAGGATCTTTACGCCCAAGGTATCTTTTCTCAATTGTAGTAATATCGTGATCTAACTGTTTACCATATTCATCACTAATATCAATCATATTCTGTTGGAAAAATTAAGATGTAAGTAAAAAATTAATTTTCAGAGACATTCTACACCTCATATTTTTGTAACTTTCTAACCATTCTGTGGACAATGTTTTATAACTGTATTCTTTCTTTTTCCCGAGAAAAGCATACAAAATTCTATTAGAGGGTTTCCAAGATGCTAAATCAATGTCTCACAATTTTTATTTCAATATTTCATCCAAGATGAGTTTTGTGATTTGCGGGCCGACGAAAATTCCTTCCTTCGATTTTGCATTACTCATTCCGTGGAATTATTTCACTGCTTTGAAACTATATTTTAAGAATCTATAAACAATTGCTATTCATGTGGATTATAGAGAACACACAATTCACCCATTTATCCCTCTAAAGTATGCACAAAAGCAAAAAGTTAAGTGCAGAATATTGGGCAAAGGTCTCGTGTCTGTTTCTAAACTCTGAATATTTTGTCCCGGCAGCTAGTACTTTCCATTACTGTAATCTGGAGCCTAGCAATTCAGATTTGTTTTGACAAATACAGGTCTCGTGCCAAATCATTTAGCCCTTCCTGCTGTACTACGTGCAGACCAGTGTCAGATCTTCCTGGGAAGTAGTCTGATCTTTTGAAGTGCAGACTTCTGTTTGTGGGGGAAACAAAGTTTCAGTTTCATCACAGTTTTCTTGATGAATTATTGACCATGTTTCCGCGGGTACAGCACTTTTAATTTGTCATTGTGTGGCATAGGTAGCATGGCAGAAGAGTTATGTGGATAATTGATCTGTACAGACAGATATCGTTATCATTAGGAAGTAGAAGTCATTAAAATGGTTTGTAGGTATTTTCCACAACATTGGTACAGCGAATGAGGGGCTAAAATAATTCCTTTCGGTGACAGATGGAAATATGTAGGTGCACGTGATGGATAGGAAATATGAGGGTGCACGTGACTTGTTTTCAAAACACTCATTAAGACTTCGTAATTGAGCGCGACCACCAGACACGATAATAAAGACAAATTAAACAAACGGCAATCTTCGGATACATAAGGTAAAAAAACACCCAAGAAAGCCTTATTTTGTTGATATCTTATGAATGTGGCATAGATGAACTGAACAGATATTTTATTTTTAAATGTATTTTTTGCGTATTGAGTCTACATATCTTACACGTACAATTTTATGTTTTTGTATTAATAGCAAAATACGGTATGATACGGTATATTTATGTAATATGAATACTGATGAAAACCTGGAATATATTTTATGTAAGCGCCCAATATATAAAGGGCTTAGAGGACCATACCAAAATGAGGTATTATCCTTTCCAAATTGTCTCATTAAACCAAACTCTGAAAGATCAAAAACTCCTCTACAATGTTATTTCATCAATTCTGAAATTACGAGCATTTATTATCAATGAATAGTTCAAGCTAAATTCAACAGGTTGTCTCACTTGATGAAGGTTGTTCTGTTTATACGTATTTGTATATTATATTGTCTTAATTATTTTGTATCTTATGTTATAGTATTGCTTTGTTATATGCATTTGTTGTGTTGTTTATATTGTATCTTGTACTAACTACTTTATGCTATTAGAAATTACTTGTAATGAAATTGTTTACAATAGAGCTGTGAATACACACAGCAATTTGTGAAAGGTTAACCCTGTAAAAAAATAAAGTTGAATTGAATTGAATGTTTAAAAACTGTGATATAACGTTTTTATTGCGATGTTCTTAATCTACGTATTTTTTAAAGTATATTTAGTGATACTTGTTCGACAAGATATTTGTCTTTCAGGTATGCGAACATAACATAACATTGAATAGAATATGAGGAGAAAAGTAACCTCTAACACATTACTGACATAGGTATTTTTGATTTTGATAACAATGATATACATAATGGTTATAAATAGTACATAACATATGAAATGTATACAATAAGTAATAGATACTGTGGAGTTAACTATGGAGGATGTAATAGATCTTTTGAAGATCGTGATTTAATCTACGTATAAAATTGAGTACGTTGCGCACTCTACCTTCCTGGAAGAAAAAATCTTATTTCCTAGTGTAATTATATTGTTTCGCTATGTTTGCTTCTAAATTTGTAATGCAGAAATCAGTTCAGAAATATTTATCGTTGCCGAAACGGATATCCACCAAGGCAAACCTGGCTATTTTACAGCAAAATTACCAAAACTAATGTCAAACGTCGTGTCTTAAAAGAAAAAAAGTATGGTTTTAACTCATTACTTTTGGTTCGTGTGCTAGTGCCAAGATTTAGTTACTGATCTTTTGCGCCACCAGTAACTGTGATACGCACGTGGCACAAATCACTTCTGCGAGTCCAGAAGTCAAATTTCGAAAAGGCATCGTCTCGAATATTGCTTCTTTTTCGGAACTCTGTTATAACAAAATACAGAAAATTGAGATTTTAAGGTAAATCAGGTTTAAAAAATGTTTTTGGGGGGAATGAGTCTTTATCCATAACATTACACCAATTGCCGCTTGGTAGCAGATACATTACTATTGCGTGGATGGAGATCGCCGATAATTTGGTGGAATAATGCTGCCCAATATTCTGTTTTATAAAATCCATTTTCATAAATTAAAAAACAGGTACATAAGTCGTTTTTTCGATATAATTTGGGTATCATCTATTAACGGGAAGCAAATGAAGTTGCAGGAAAATTAATTTTCGTTCTCATAATCAAAATAGAATTTGTGTACAGACAACAGCATTCGGGATAGCGAGGATATGCAAACGAGTATTCTGAAGCGAGTGTCTCCTACTTTTGGTCCATTATATTACTCAAACTTCATGGTCACTGGTCGAATTTCAATTCGTTAACCTACTCAACATTTGAGAGATGTTGTTCCATTTGTCAGGTAATGTTAATATGTTCGGTAAAACAATTTTTCAAAGCAGTAATGTTTTAAGAATATGAACAGAAATCCAGTTTAGTATCTAGACCATTTAGTTTTGGCATTAGATCAAATAAACAGCTGACTGTTTGGAAAACGTTTGAGGATGTAGTTTATAATATCAAAATATTTAAAAACAATATCTGAAATGAAAGGAATTCTTCGATAACTTTTTACGAGAGTTCCATCCTTGCCTTCAGACTATATTCTGACTTCTAAACTAACACACACTATAAACGTAAAAATAGTTTTCAGCTCACCATTTGCTTCCAAACAACGTAACATTAAGTACACGCCAAAATATAATTAAGTATGCTCGACATACATGCTATTTTCGCTTTTTGTCCCATACGAAATAACAGACCACTTGTGGCTTGTTCTACTTTTTTCGCATCTTCGAAAATAACTGGATCGCAAAGTGAGACCTGGGGCATGAAAACGTACGTCATCCCCCGTTGAAAAACTGACTTTAAATGACTTATTTACATAAGGGAAGTGGCCACTCTCAGACACGGATTTCTTATGGGTTGTATTTTATGCCTGCTTAAAGAAACATTTGCTCTTATATTTGATTTCTATTTATAATGATGCTTATAATAACAATAATAATTTTAATAACAATAAGGCAATGTTCTTATTATTATAAGAACATTGAATTATTGTTGTATGTTTATACAACAAAAAAGTATTGCCGTATGTTCTTCTTTCTATAAGAACCTTGCCTTATAACAATTATATAAGTATAATTGTAAAGGAGAATAAGTATTTAGTACCAGAATCTCTATGACGATCTCTCGGATTATTTCTTTCATGATTACCAATCTCACCATTCTCTCTTACCTCTTCGCTACTCTTTACCACTTCGAAGTGTGTCATAATCAAGTTTATACACAATAGGGTGTCGGTATAAGTTGTTTCATCATATTGATCTGTACCTTTCAAATTGCTATAACCTGATTAGCGTTTAATTGCAAATAAACATACAAATAAGTATGGTTGATTAAGACCGTAATTTAAAAAGGGAATAGAGATTTGTTAATACCGTAAACCCTCGTTAGCACGAAGTGGCTTAACACGAATTCCACCCTAACACGAACAAAACTTCGGTCCCTCAAGAGATTAAGGTAATGCGGACATTTATAATACTAGGTTAATACGAAGTTTTATAACAAGAACTCTGATTATTTCGGTCCCTTGGAATTCGTGTTAATGAGGGTTTACAGTAGTTAAGTTATAAATGAATATTCCTTGTAAAGAGTTGGAATGTGTGAGATGCCTCCATTACATTTTCGATGATTAAATATAATTAAAATATAAATATAATTATATAAATAATTAATATTATAATTAAATGAAATATAATTATAAAATAATTAAATGTATAATACAATTATATATAATTCTTAAAATATTAATATATTTAAAAATAACGATTTCTATAGTTAAAATATGAAATACTAAAAAACTGTTAAAAATGTAGATTTTGGTGAATGACAGAATATTGTTGTATTTTGAGGTTGTTGTGATCACGTTGAGCGTCAGAGTGGAAAAGTCTGATTTGTTATCCCTAGCGAATACATGCAACCTGCGTTATAAACGGTAAGGTTCTTTTCAATGGAGTGTTTTAGAGACTCTTGATTCGGCATCACAGAAAACACCATTAAAATAGAGGTGTCATTAGTAGGTCGAGAGAAGAGGTAGCTCGGACAATGCATTGAATTTGTAAACAAATTTTTTTTCTATTAGCTCAAACAATTTCTGATTTAAAAATTGCACTGTGATAGATTGATTTTGTGAAGGTTCTGACACAATAACTGATACGCGGATTTGTTGTTCGTTTGCAAAACAGATACAGTCCATGACGATTTTTAAAATGGATAATGTGCCTAATTTATAGCAGGATACAAATTAATGTGATAAAAAATTAATGTGATATTTAAGACCATTTTAGATTGTATTGTTAACATTTTTACTCTCTCATGTACTGCATACGCTGTGTAGAGAAATAATGTAATCATGTACTAGAAAATGGTGATTTTTCGGGAGAAAAAGCCGTATTGTAGATGTCTGAAAGCGAACTTATGAATATCTATTGTTACTATGTGTAATAAATTATACGTTTTGTAGAACATTGATATCGAAAAATGATTTGTGGCAAAACATCAGTCCGTGTATCTGTGTGAACAACTCTTATCGGCTAAACCAAAAGCAGGATTTTCACCAAACCAGAAATTCCCCAACCGATCTGGCTGATGTCGCAATACCTTGAATTGGAAATGGATATTTTAATTTGTTTTTCTTACTTCTCGCCTTTACTTCGTAAGAAGAGAATGTATTGTAATAGTGCGCTGGAAATCGGCGAATTTTCGACAGAAAAACTCTTAATGCCGGGCTCTGGTAACGAAACATGTGATGCTACAACAGCACATTCTTTCTCGTATTAATTCTAAATTTGCAATTTTCGAAAACTCAGAGACTTCAATGAAAATGGACACATGCGCCATTCTTATGAGCGTCCCTTGTTTTATCCATGGAAAAAATTAAAGAAACAATTTGGAGTGATTTTGGAGAAAATGCGATTATTACAAATTGAATTAATTTCAGGAAGAAATCACGAGAAATCATCGTTTAAAAAAATTCACTTGTTTGAATCGGTCCAGATCGACCAGGAAATATTTATTTTGTCAAAAATCCTACGAATAGTTTAGGTGCTAGAGTTGTTCACAAGAAAACGGATGACTGACGGACGAACGGACGGATGGACGGATGGAGAGACTGACGGACGGTCGCGTTTTGTAAAAAAGCAACATTTTTTCGATATCTGGAGATCTCAAAATGTGTATTGATCCATTGAAATTTCGAAATTTATTTTTTGCAGTTGTACATAACCTTCTGTATTCTACGTACACTAAGTGACTCCGTATACGAGAAAGTAAACGCACTTTTTTCTGTATTTTTTCAGAGTGTCTTAGAGAAAATTGGCTATGAATTGTGCCAATTAATCTGTGTGGTCGAGAAGAATGGAATTAACTACTAATCTCCTCTGTAAGTAATCGAAAGTTACCAAAACGTTATTTTGTTACTTTAAAATATATTTTTTAGAGAAATTATTTTAGTATTGTCTAGATGGTTCCTCAAAATTTGATCACGGGACGAACGGACTGACACACTTTACTCCGTAACTGTGTAAGGATTTCTACAGCCACAATTATATTAACGTGATTTCTACAACGCCAATTTCCCAACTGGTCGCTTCACTTTGAAATGCTTCATACTGAAGAAATACTGCAAAGGGATCTTGATGCGTTATATTACTGGGCGGAAAATAATGGAATGCCCATAAATAGCTCTAAAAGTAAATCCATCACTTTTGGCAGGGGTCATGATTACAGTGAAACACATTACCGTTTAAATAATGACATTATTCCGAGAGTTTCCTCGTGCAAGTACCTAGGAATTCATTTCGATAGTAAATTAAGTTGGAAAAAACACGTAGATTTTGTTGTAGGGAAAGCCTGGAGATCTCTTCACTTTGTAATGCGCATCCTAAAAAAGAGTACGGCAAACGCGAGGGAAATTGCTTAATTATCTCTTGTTCGTCCAATAATGGAATATGGAACAATTTGTTGGGATCCGCACAAGATTATGCAGTGTAAACACTTGGAAAGGATTCAGCATAGGGCAGCTAAATTTACTTTCAGGGACAAGAAAACGGCAGGGTGGGATTCACTCAAAAACAGGCGATCAGTAGCAAGACTCTGCGCCTTGTATAAAGCTTATAATGGTCATCCAGCTTGGAAAGAAATCAATCGGCGGCTATGTATTCCTACATACATCAGTAGAGTGGATCACAGGCACAAAATAAATTTAAGACAGCAGAGAACGGATGTCGGGAAATTTTCTTTTACAAATCGAACGATTACGGAATGGAATAGATTGCCTGCAAAAACCTTTGAACCCTTTCCTCAAAGTGTTCAACAGTTTAGGAAATTAATTTAGGGTATTATTAAGTAAATGAGGGAGAATAGTGGGTTATATAGCAATGCATAAGTGTTTTATAGTGAAGTGAGGTGTAGTGCAGTGTATAGCAGAGAAATAAAGAAGGAAATGTTTTCAGGTCTTAGTGAAGTGAAGTGCAGTGAAGTGCAGTGTGATACTAGTGCAGTGTGTGTGTGTTTGTGTGTGTGTGTGTGTGTGTTTTCTCTCTTAATGTAATTTAATGTTTTATGAATCAGTCAGTTTTTATATTATTATCATTATTTTACCATTATTATTACTACAGTTAGTATATAATTTGCTCGTTATATTACCTTATTCTTATTGTTGTTGTTTTTGTTGTTATTGTTATTATTATTATTATTAGTGATATTAGTGTTCTATATTACTGAAAGGCGGTGTATATTTATGTTTTTGTAATTAGCTGCCACCGGGTTATGCCCAATTGCAGTTTAAATAAATCTAATCTAATACTCTAGTGCGCCTGCCGGCTACTGTTCCAACCGCAGGTACGTCATGTTTGGCTTACATTCCCTTAGCACCATTACACAGCAGCACAATGCCTTTCAGTAGGGAACAAGGATATTGGAATAGGGTGATCAAAGGTCTAAAATTTCGTAATAATAAATCGCTATGGGACCTATGTTGACCCTCTTACTTCAAGTAATCCTTTGTTTGGGTTCATATTCCATTGGATAGTTAAGCCTGCTTCCACGTTACACATTATCTGATTCTGTGAAAATAATAAAATAAATTAATCATCATTTCAGAATTTACGCAACCAATCAGGTTTCAGACTTCTCAAGATGCCGATGACATTATTTACAAATTAATTTTTACTTATTTTCTATGGTACCGAAAGTCTTACAGTGTCTCCAGTTGAACGCGTTATACACTCGTATCGCTATAAATCAACCAATGAAATACATTTTAAATTTAGTTTAATTTAAAAATTATTTTTAACGAAATAAGTCGGCTAGATATGGCAACTCATGATCTCCACCCGACTTGTCTACCTAGAAAAATTTCGCATCGAGGAGTACAAACCATAAAGAATATTTTTAATATTATTATAAAAATAAACAGCTACACACGTGTGTCGGGACTAATTTATCCCATCTTCAGTGGCTCCATGTGTCATTGATTAAGTCGTATGCGTATACGACTTAAGTTGGCGCCATCTTGTTTGTCGTGCAGAATTCTGTGAGTGATTTTAGGTGTTTAATCCATGATACTTTGAGCTACCGAAGATTAGATAAATTAGTCCCGAAACTCGTATATGTCTGTTTATTCTTTATATTAAATTTATATTGTAATATATTTGGTGGTTGATACGTCCTCGACCCTTAATAATCATTGTGGATTATCACAATATCTCTGCCATCAGCACGAAATTTAGGAAAGCTCCATTTTCCGTATCACAGATGTAAAGACAGCATGATTCAAACCAGAACCCCACCCTGGGCCTTGGGAGAACTAGTGATGCTACGACAGCACGTATTTCTTAGTTACGACAGTTTAGTAAATGCCTTATTTTACATGGCGAGACTCCGACCATGAGACTAGCTCTTCCGTCTGAGGATTTTTCGCCCTTAAAAATTCACGTTTTTGATCGGGTTTGAAATTGTAAACTACGGTACAACTGCCCGATACGCTAACCGGTACATCACCGATGCCTATTTCTCAGTCACTTTTACAATTTTCGAAAACTCAGAGCATTCAATGTAAATCGAATTTGCGATATTTTTATAAGTGTTCTTGGCACTATTCGATAAAATAAATTAAAGACAAAATTTTGAGACTTTTTGGCAAACATCTAATATTTAAAATAGCCTTTATGTAATTTAAAATTACACAAAAACTAGTCATATTTTGGGAAAAAAATGTCCAAGTATACATTTAATATTCTTAATTTGAAGAACAAATTTAATAAAAAATGTCTAATATGAATATTGTAGTTGTAGGAACCGCCGACAAAAGTTTTAACTTTTGCAATTTTTGAAACTTTAGAGAATTCAAATAAAATGGGCCCATGTTTTATGGGCAGTTTTTGTTCTATCAAAGACAAATAAATAAAAATGTGGAGCCAATTTTGAGAATTTTGAGAACATTTTGCAAATATTGAAGCTTCATTTACAGTACATTTAGATGTTCAAATAACGATTTCAAATTCAAGGGGTCGCGATATTAGCCAGATCGACTAAAGATTATCAATTTAAGTGAAAATCTTGCATACAGTTTAGTCGCTGGCGTTGTCCACATATGGACGGAGAGATGCTTTGTCGTAATTCCATTTTTCGGGATCAAGGACCCGAAAAATATCGATTCCAACGACTGAACGTCTTAGAGAACTTAATTTGCATCATAATTGGACAAATATTATCCACATTTCGGCTGATTGATTGATTGATTGATTGATTAGTGGTTTCGAGCGCGTCAACTGCGAAGGTACCTAAGTGTAGTGTATGCTTTTTATGGCGGCAAGTGGCGGTAATCATCCCCTGCTGGATGGTGATATCCGGTGTGCGTGTGTGTGTGTGTTAAGAGGTAAGGATAGGACTAGGAAGAAGAAGAAAAGATCGCGTGCGGTCCGCGGTCCGTTTGTTAGGGTACTGCTCCGGCATTCGCCGGGTGTTGATGGGAGAAACCACGGAAAACTGACGATCAGAGCAGCCAGCCCCTAGAATTATCATTCAGACAGCTGCTGAATTCAACTTAGCTGAGAACCTACTAACGAATATCCTACCCTGACCTCCCGATCAGAGCATTGACATGCTACGAGTCAATCTAGTCAACCTAATCCGGTCCAAATTTAAAATTCAGGGATCTACAGTACGAATGTGTCTACCGAAAAACTGTGATCAACTGATGTGACTGCAGTGTCTCTGACCGGGAGGCCCTACATTCGAGACCCGACGGTGGCAGGATTTTGGACACTAGCGCGATAGCTGGGTCGGAGCAGTACTCTAACAGATCACGGACCGCGCGCGATCTTTCCTTCATCTTCCGTGGTCTATGTTCACCCATTACTTACACGCACACACATACACTAACATGCACTACACCTTCACCGGTCGGGGAGGTTAGAGCTTGTCCCGGCTGCGGCGGTGCGCCGCAGGTGGAAGATACCTGGTTTGGGGAAAACGCCTCTAGCCGACGGTAGGTCGGTGCCAGATTACACCATCAAGCGGTGGAAGATCAATGCCACATTCACTACACTCACGGGACTAGTGACCTAAGCTAGAGTGGAATCACCCATCAATCAACCGAAACAAGCAGCAGCATTACATAACATTGTACATACTGCGTATACTGCGATTTTTCTAACTTTGACCCTGAAGGCCTGCTTTATGATGGAATCTGTCACGGTATTTCGCGACGTTCTCATTTTTGCCGCCAGATATCGCATGATCGCGACCGTATCAAGCAGTGCTTGCGTTCATGCGACTTCTACCGACATGACGGAGAAAGACGCGAAATGCCATGTGATATTCCATCGTGGCCATGGGGGGGGGGGCTTGAGGGGCAGAGTTAGAAAAATCGCAGTACAGGTGGTATGTGAGCTGGGAAAAGGGGGATGCCCTGCTCGTCCTCGTCGTCCTCTCCGCCGTCCTTGCCGTCCTCTGGGTCGCGGGGCCGGTCCGGGCGGCGGCGGGACGACTTCGGCGAGCAGCCGTTTTATTGAGTTTTTAATAAAAAAAAGGCAGAGTCCGACACGCGAATCAAAGTCCGGCGTATACGCAACGTTGCCCGCGGTGGCGGTCTCATCGGCCCGGATGCTTTGGAGACGGCGGGGTGGGGGAGAAGATGTATTGAATTGAATCGATGCCTTATTTTACGTGGCGAGACTCAGGCCATGAGGCCTGCTCTTCCGTTGGCCACGCAAACTTCGCTACGCTCCTTTCACCGACTAGCGGGGAAAGAAGGTATTGAGGCGACGAAACAGGAGATTTGAATTTAGCTCAGAGGCGTCATTTAGGCTTGAGGATCTTTTACATGCAAGTAAATCTACTAACATGAGACAGCCGGCTTTACTTCTCCTCCGAAGGAAGGCATACGAAGGATTTTTTCGCCCCTAAAAATCCACGCCTTCGATCGGGTTTGAACCCGCGAACTTGCGTATAACAGTCCGTTACGCTAACCGCTACATCATCACCGCAAGATGGTAGTGGCGGCGGCGGCGGCAAAGGAGAGTTGTTGTGGTGGCATCAGTGGTGGCGTTGGCGGCGGCAGCGACGGCGGAGCGGACTGGGGCGGTAGCGGCCAGGGTCTTGTATCTCTCCATGAAAACTGGAGACAAAGCTTGAGGCGGAGACAAATAGGAGGCGCCTTCATGAAAGCCGGAGACAAATAGGAGGCGCTAGTGTCGCCGGGTGCACCTGCAAGTGAGGCTCGCCAACTTCCGCACATAAAAATTGGCTGATTTCTGAGAAATACGAAAAGTGTCTTGTAAATTTTCAAATATTCATAATGTATACATATAAGAAACCGCTGAAGAAAGCGCAAACATCGAAACTTTTTTTGTAACATTACACGCCTGCTTGCGTCTCGCAAACCTACGCAGCTGCCACACACGTTTGAAGTGTCGTTCGCAGCAGCTCGTCTTTGAGTTCCTGTAAGAAGGTGATAGAGGAGACGGCGCCACTATGTTATATGGGAGTTAAAAGGTCCTGGTCGTGGCAGTGATGGCGGTGGCGATATCCGTCGTAGGTGCAGCGGTAAGGGGATGGCAGTGGTAGCGATGGGATGGCGCGCGGGGGTAGCGACGTGATGGCGATGCGATACGATGGCAGTGGGAGAGTAGCGGTAGCGTTGAAGTAGCGGAGGTGGCTTTGAGATGGCAGTAATGACGAAAGGATGCCAGCGGTAGCGATGGGTTGGCGGTGGTAGCGATGGAACTGCGGCGGAGGCGATAAGGCGGCGGCAATAGCAATGAGACCTCACCGATATCGAGGGGATGGCAACGGTAGTGTTGAGTTGGCAGCGGTAGCGATGGGGTAGCTGCGGTAAAAACGGGTCAGTAGCAATAGCAATGGAATGGCAACAATAACGATGCAATGGCAGTGAGTATGCGATATGATGTGGTGGCAGTGGTTTGGCAAAGGTACATGGGGTTGGCATGGGTAGCATTGGGAAGGTAGTGGTAGTGATTGAATTGCAGCGGTAGTGATGAAACGCCAGCGGAGGTGATTAAACGATAGCAATAGCGATCGGACGTCTACGGTAAAGGGTAGATAGAGCGGTAGCGATGGGATGGAAACGGTAACGATGGAATGGCAGCGGTAGTGTTAGGATGGCAGCATAGCGATGGAACGGTAGTTGATAAGATCGTCACCGATAACAATTAGATAGCAACGGTAGCGTTGGATTGGCAGCGGTAGCAACGTATTGGCAGTGGTAGCGATGGAATGGCGACCACTGTGACGAATGACGAGCACAGGAATGGCTAACGAGGTGATGGCAATCACCGATAACGAGGAGATTGCAACATTAATGATGGATTGGCAGCAATAGCGAAGGATTGGCAGCGATAGCGGTTTGTCATTGGATAGCAGTACTAACGATGGAACGGCAGAGGAGGTGACAAAACGGCGGCAATAGCGATCGGACGTCGACGATAACGAGGAGATGGGAACGACAACGACTGGATAGCAGCGGTAACGACGGAACAACAGCGTGTAGCGTTCTGCTTCTGCCACCTATTTTCTTTGGTTGCATCTGCTGCTACTACTTATTTTAGTATATGTAGTAACACTTCAATTCTTAAATATATAATTTATTCAAAGTATTAAAATCTTCGTACATTCCAAATTTTATGATAATGCAATTTATTATTCAGAGGAACATCAGTACGTTCAGTTCTGTCTCTATTCATATTACATATACTTCGGTTTTTCTTTCTTGGCGAACAGGGGGTGACAATAAAATGGAATGTCTCTCGGTATTTCGTGTCGTTCTCCGTTGTGCCGCCAGGAGTCGCATGATCGCCAGCAGTGCTCGATACAGTCGCGATCATGCGACTCCTAGCGGCGCAACGGAGAACGACGCGAAATACCGTGAGATATTCCATTTTATTGACACCCCCGTGCGCCAAGAAAGAAAAACCGTTGCTAACATAATTTTTAAACAAATGAAGTCCATCATCCGTTACTTGTTTACGAAAATGTAAATAAACATATGAGAACTGTGCGAAACGTTACAAGCGATAGCGACGGGACACCGCAGGTAACGCTGGCGCGGGCAGAGGGGGTGGTGCGGGCTGCTTTGCATACGGGTGTCCATTCCCGGAACGCGCTCGGGTGCAGGGCGCGCGCACGCCACCTGGTTCGCGGAACCGCCGTCGGCGACCGGGGGCGCCAGCGCAGCGGGGGCTTGGGCCACGGGCGACGGGCACCTCCGCCGCCGCCGTGCCGCTCCGCTCCGCGCCGCGCCGCGGTGACTGGAGTGGCATGCGGAACGAGGCCCTGTCGTAAAGTTTTAATTAGCGCCACTGGAGACGCAGTGGGATCGTAGGCTTCCTAGGTCGCAATCATTCGAGTGCTCTCGCCCGGCCGAGTGGTGAGAACAGATGAAGAATATGAAGAAATGGCACGTGGAAGATCCAGTGGCACGGCCCCCATTCTCTCCCTCCAAAAGCCTAAAGTTTTCGATTGTTACCTTCTTGTATTTGGCAAAATTTGGCAAAATTAATTTGTATGTGCTCTCGCCCGGCCGAGTGGTGAGAACAGATGAAAAATTTGGAGAAATGGCACGTGGAACATCCAGTGGCGGATGCAGCGGGCGTGGCCCCCATTTTCCCCCTCCAAAAGCCTAAAGTTTTCGATTGTTACCTTCTTGTATTTGACAAAATTAATTTGCATGTGCTCTCGCCCGGCCGAGTTGTGAGAACAGGTGAAGAATGTGGAGAAATGGCACGTGGAAGATCCAGTGGTGGATACAGGGGGGTGGGATGCCCCCCCATGCCCCCGTGTAAAGACCTACAGTTTCTTTTGTTATCTTCTTTTATTTGGAAAAATTAATTTAAATAAGTGCTCTCGCCCGGGCTAGTGGTGAGAACAGATAAAGAATATGGAGAAATGGTAGATGGAAGATAAAGATATGGAGAAATGGCAAATGGAATATGGAAGATCCAGTGGCGAATCCAGGGAAGGGTTGCCAGATGCTTCACGCAAACGACCGCCGTTAGATGACTGTAAATCCACCCAATTCCGCCGAATAAGACAAATTTAGCTTTTCAAGCGGGAAATTTGAATTTTCATTACAATAATTGTATTTAAAATTTGTTTGAGGGAGTGGCCCTTTGAAATGCTTGATTCGTTTTTTTTTTGTTGGTGGAAATTTTAATTAATAATTTACTTATAAATTATTATTACAAAATGTATAAGTTTTTATCTTAATTTTAGAGAACAAGTTTAGAATCAATCAATATCGACTTATCTTAAAAATCATCCTTTTGTTCCCATTTTTTATTTTAATGTTTTAAATACTTTCTCTACTTTCCCATTTTCATTCTCCTTGCTTCTCCTATATATCCGCGCTTAAAAAGATTGCCACAGAAATGCTTGTATGCCAATGCTTATTCCCTTCGGCTTAACGGAAAATGCTGACAGTGACACCGTACGTCCAAAATATGACTAATTTTAAACGGTGTGTTCTAAAATTAACTACAAGTACTGCTACTGTGATATATTAAGTACTCAAATTGTGCACGACAAAGGCGGTATGATTTACAGAACAACACCCTAAGCTAGAGGTCTAAAAACTAACATTGCTCAGTTCTCAAAGTGAAAACTTTGAGTCACACACAGTCAATGTCGTTGTCTCGTTTTTTTATTTCTTGTTTTTTTTAGAAAATTTCGTCGTAATCTGAAAACCCGCCCTAGACCGCACATGTTTTGATGCATTTCCGCCCATTGGGCGGTATTCCGCGAAGTCAATTTTTGTCCCGCGAGGGAGAGCTGTTTTGTAGCCCAAACAGCGGAATTCCGCCCAGTCTGGCAAGCCTGTCTAGGGGTGAGGGCATGGCACCCATGCCCTTTTCAAAGGCTTTCAAGGCCTTTCAAAGGAGTTTTCGTTTGTTTCCTTCTTTTATTTGGCAAAATTAATTTGTATATTTATTTACATTACAATTATGTCATTATTTAAAAAGTAATATTGTATAGTGACATATATACACTACAGAAAATTAAAATTTAATAATAAATGTGTTTTTTGTGTAAAAAAAATCTATGATGGTCCGCCCAAAATTATCGGCTGGATAGACCCTGGGAAGATCGCTTTTGATTGATCGATTGATTCGTGTTTCCGGGCGCGTCAACTACTCAGGCCAGTGTAAATGTATGTTAGGTCAGTGTATGTTAGTGTAAGTGTGTGTAAGAGGAGAAGATAGGACAAGGAAGAGGAAGGAAAGATCGCGCGCGGTCCGTGGCCCGTTTGTTAGGGTACTGCTCCGGCATTCGCCTGGTGTTGATCGGAGAAACGACGGAAAACTACCGATCAGAGCAGCCGGCCGCTAGAATTCTCCCCAGATTCGACCTAGCTGACAAGCTAGTGTCGAAAATCCTGCCGCCGTCGGGACTCGAACCTAGGACCTCCCGGTCAGAGGGACTGCAGTGACATCAGGTTGATGCACTGCGCCATCTCTCCCGGTGGGAAGATCGCGTTGTAGTAGAATTCGTCATCATTCAACAAGTTGCACCAATTAACGGTTGTAGTTAAGACCGAAAAATGATATTTCAGACCTAACTCGAGAGTGCTTCAACGGTCACAACCGCTACAATGAGAAAGGAATGAAAGAATAGTTTTTGTTCACTAATGGTTTCTGCAACAGAAAAGTTGTATTTACAAGTGGAACAACTAACAACACAAGTAATTCAGCATAGAAGTCAACATGTTACGAATAAAAATTGTTATCGAGAAACTCGTTAAATCTAGTCGCTAAAACAAGTGTTACTCTGATAGGAGTGTCACTTTGGTACACAATTATGGAATAATGCACGTATACGTAAATCATGTAATTTTACTGAAAAAAGCGAAGTACAGCCAGCATCGTCAAGCGGTGACTCCAAATCGTCCTTTTGTGCGTGATACACGAACTAAATATGAGAAGTTCCTAATCGATACTGGATTCAATTTATGTTTTCCAATCACATGCCTAATTCAATGATATCATACAGCTTCATGCAATCTAATCACTGCCAATTAGAATTTCAACGTAGGCTGTCTGTCGTTTACACCCAATATTGGTATATGAAAAAAGGACGTTTGGCGGTTCTTGTTAACAATCTTTAATAGACCTTTAATAAAGGTTTTCTAAAAATTTGTTCCAAACCTTATCTTTCAATTTTTATGCTTCGATAGTTACGTGCTATAGGTTCACTTTTCATGAAAGCTGTCTGAATTTTTGAAAATTGCAATTACTTTTATGTCGTTTACCTTTATTATTAAGCTTAGAGATTTCTTCCTTATTGTATTCTTTTCCTCTATATTAGAATTTACTTTATATCATTTCTTTCTTTTTTCAAAATAATTGGCATTTTTGTGTACTTTTGTTACAAATTTTCAACATTTTCGAAGAATATTTGGCAAGAGCTTGGCAATTGAAAAAAAAAAAATAACGGATTGAGCACAGTTCACCAAATCACAACTTAAACACTATTTTATTTAAAAAAAATTAATAATCAAATCTTACACATACGTAATATTTGGCATCATTTCCCACGTTACTTGATTTCATTTCACATGTATTTTATACTTTGATCTATATATGAGTACAGCTACTTCAAAGAATTCTAGTGAAGTTCCTGGAAATCTCAAAACTTTTTGAAAAAGTATTTCCTTTGTTCTTTGTAAACGAAATAAGAAGACAATTTCAAGGAGATTCGGAGAATTGACAGTAACGTCATATTTTGACTTGTGACAACTCAAAAAATGATGAATTGAGTACGAGGACGGATACAATTTTTTTCATTTAGCATTTTGCAAGGATATAGCACAATACACTGAATTAAATAGCAGAAATTCCATTTTCATTAAAATTCTTTAATCTTCAAATTATAAATACATGTATTTTTTTTGCAAAACGGTTCGTTTAGTGAAGAGTTTTTTAAAGGGATATGTGAAATGTTGGTAGAATAATGTGGCAATATTATTTTATTTTTTTTATTTAATAGGTAATTATAACACATTGATACAAAATTTCAGTTCTTTTAACTATGTGACTAGGCTGAAGGCCTTTAAGCCATTACAATACCTACATCCTACCGCATTCTAACCTTTCGAATTCTGGCATTCACCCCTAATGGTCTCTTCATCGCATCAAAGCCGCGGAAAGGGGACCATAAGGTACGGCTGAGGAAAAAACCCCTGAAGGGGGAAAAACCTGCCGTCAGAAGACAAGTACATGCTAAACTACTAGTTGTTTTATTCTAAACTATTTATTTATTTATTTCCTGGCGTGGGCATCTTCTCCATCCAGTCTTTGGCCTCCTCAGCCTCTGAAATCGAACACCGCCACAGAAGATCGCCCGCACCACCGCCTCTTCGAACAATTTTCTACTAATTAACTTAATTATCGCATACTGACTAATTTAATTATTACTAACTTACTATTTAATATTAATGATTAGCATTACTGATTACCTTTCTAGTTAACTTAATTATCTCTTGCTTATTGCTTATTGAATTAATTATTTCATCTCCAGTCTAGGCTCCGCTCGTACTACTAACCAGTGCAGTGTGGCAATATTACACAATGATTGGATACAACGTGGGACCACTGCTGCCACGTCAGAAGTAAGTTACATTTCGTAAGGGGATGTGAGACGATCAACTGTGGCTAGTGATAATTAGTGTATTTTAGTCTAACGCAGATGGGTCTTCAAGCAGGACGAAGAATGAAAGGTATGTTTAGGAAAGACGAGCGAAGTGACATAAAACAGTACTACACATTTTGCCCGACATTCTTGGACTGTGCAGAATTGCAGCACATTGGGTACCGTATCGACTTACTGATATGAGTGACATTGTAACGGATGCCGCCCGTGGTGCATACAAAACCTTACGGCTTACTAGCTCGTTTCTGAATCCAGCTAGAATTCGAAACATTTTATAGTTTTTTCGGGGGGGGGGGAGGGGTCTAAATGAAAGACGAATTTGCCTCACTTATCAATATGACGACAGATAAATAAAACAGCGTGTGTATCTGAGGACTGAATAGTTCGTACAAAATGAAAGAATATTGTGAAGTTCCTGCGTGAATTCTCACAAAAACTAACAAAGCTACGGAAGGTGGTTTCCAGTAAAATCTCGAGAAATGTATGAAAATGATTATAGAGTATTTGAGAGTTATATGGAAAATAACGCGTGAATTGGCTGATGAAACAGTATTTTTCGGTTATTTGTGTCAATTGCAGAAGCCACACCTGTCTCAATGTGCGGAATATTCTGCATGAACCTCCCCAGGGAAAGTGTTAGTAGCACTCATACAAATGAAATCGTTTGAGCGAGTGAATATTGCGTTTTGCTAACTCGTAACTAAGAATAAGCAATTGTCCTTTTCTATCTCGCATGAAAGGCAAGATAGAAAAATACAGTTGCTTTACGCATGAACAATTTGCTTAGCTTGGTGTTCTTAGTGCAGTCGTGGGTACGTGTTCAGGCTTTTAGACGGATAGGATTTTCTCCGCGCTGTGATTGGATAGTTGGTGGAGAATCTCCAACAACGAACCACACACAATGCGGAGAGAATCTTCATCGAGGAAAAATTGCGGAATTTCTGGCTGTCGGGGCGGAATGCGGATTGGACCTCAAAAAGGCGGAAAATGCGAATCTGGCAACACTGGTTGGGGAACCGTCGCGTTTCCGTTTTTCTTCATATAGTCGCTTACTCTGGAGCAGTTGTGGCTGAGTGCGGTCGTGATGATCTCTGCTCAATTATTCGCTGCATATGGAGCTCGCCCCGAGTCACTCGACAGGGGTCCATTGAAAACAGGATCTAGCCTGCACGTGCGCTTGCAGGTGACTGGCGCTTGGCGCGTGTTGAACATCAGACCACTTGGCGCTTGGCGTGTGTTGAACATCAGACCACTTGGCGCGTGTTGAACATCAGGCCACTTAGCGCTGGCATCTGTTGAACATCAGACCACTTGCCGCTTGGTGTGTAATGAACATCAGACCACTTGGCGGGTGTTGAACAGCAGACTGCTTGGCGCGTGTTGAACAGCAGAGTGCTTGGCGCGTGGTGAACAGCAGACTGCTTGGCGCGTGTTGAACAGCAGACTACTTGGTGATTGGCGGGTGTTAAACATCAGACCACTTGGCGCTTGGCGTATGTTGAAATCAGACCACTTGGCGCGTGTAACAGCAGAGTGCTTGGCGCGTGTTGAACAGCAGAGTGCTTGGCGCGTGTTGAACAGCAGAGTGCTTGGCGCGTGTTGAACAGCAGAGTGCTTGGCGCGTGTTGAACAGCAGAGTGCTTGGCGCGTGGTGAACAGCAGACTGCTTGGCGCGTGGTGAATATCAGATCACTTGGCGCTTGTTAAACATCAGACCACTCACCACCGGGTGTGCGCGTAAGCGGTTGTGAGCGCGCTGACAAAGAGTCACGCCATGGAAAATTGATTGATTAGTGATTCGGGAGCGTCAGAACGGCTTAAGTCATTAGTCCCGTGAGTGTAGTGCATGCTTTCCTCCGCTCCGTGTGATCTTCCTCCGCTGGATGATGAGATTCGACGCCGACCTAGCATTGGCAAACGGAGTTTCCCCAAGCAGACACGGTACTCGTACCTCCCGCCAGCGGGGCACCGCCAAAGCTGGGACAAGCTCTAAATTCCCGACATATGTGGTAGTGTAGTGCATGTTAGTGTGAGTGTGTGTAAATAAAGAGTGAGGATAGGACAAGGAAGAGGAAGGAAAGAACGCGCGCGGTCTGTGGCTCATTTGTTAGGGTACTACTTTGGTATTCACTTGGTACTGAAAGGAGAAAGCTGGGAAAACTAGCGATCAGAGAAGCCGACCACTAGAATTCTCCTAGGACAGCGACTGAAACTCGATCTATCTGGCTAGTGTCCGCTATTCGCGCTATCTAGCTAGCGTCGAAAATTCTGTCACCGTCGGGACTCCAATCTAGAACCTTCCGGTCAGAGGCGCAGCAGTGACGTCAGATGATGCCCTGAGCCATCTCCACCGATGTCTGGAAAAAAATGTTTCCGATATTTTTTATACAATTCTTGTAAGTCTACGACAGTTCTGTAATGGTGAGCACAATGCTCTCCAATCAGAGCGTTGGCAGGTGTGGTGGCTCACTTGCTGACTCTTCTTTCTGGAGACGATTTCGGTTCAAGGTTGCCAAAGCGTTTCTCAGATGGATGACGGTAGAAATGTTCATGAGTAAAAAAACGGTAAAGGTATCCCAGTGCAATTGCACACCGACCGAAGTCGCCGACAGGGGAGGTGAAGGCAGAGCTTCACCTTTTCGTCGCCGTCGGCACAAGGGGGAGATTGTGTGGCATGCACAACTCTCCGGCAGCCTTTACCCCCAGGAGATACTGGTTCTCACTTAGCTAGGTGGCTGAGTCGACTTCAGAACCGCCCAGAATGGAAAGCTCCAGATAAAAATCCCAGCCTAAGCCGGGATTCGGATGTTCTTGAGTAGTGAATGATAATGAATGAAACTTGCAAATGAAATGGCGATTCATTAGCAACTCGTGGAGGTACAGTAGTGCTCAAAAAACCGCATCACCTTGCTCTCAGTTGTAATCTGCAATATAATCCTTAAAATACACCAGTATGCAAAAATTGAGTGAGTTATGAATATGATGTCAGACACATCGTATAATCTACATAAAATATATGATTACCAGTTTTTGAGAGCATTTTGAATTAGGAAAATACAGAATGCCTATTTTCTTTAGGTGATGCTGTTTCTTTGAGCACTACTGTATGTGAAGCCTACAAACGTTACAATCGCATTGTGAGAACGCTCTCTTCTTGACGCTTCCACTGATGAGTTTTTAGTTTGAATCCGGCCAATAGCATTTTAATGAGATTTGTATTCCAATCACAGGCACCTTAAATCGAAAAGTGCCCATGTGCATTTTTCGCTATCGTCTTATCGCAGGTGACGTTTAGCTGTTTTGGAAAATAAATATCCCTTCCACTATGGAAACTGCAGTAATCAATATAGAGTCTGAAACAATGCAATAAGAAATATTTTTCGCAATTTTAACATTATATTCACATTTAATCCTGTATGATTTATTAACTGTATTTGTGAAATAGTGAAACCGAATTTTACTCGTGATTTGGAACTTTTCGGAAACGTTTCAAACCCCTAGTGAAATTATCGCTAACACTTTTGTTCCGTAGGATGCTAGTTCAAGCCCCTGCACCAGGAAAATCCACATATGTTTTCTGAAAGGAAAAGTTGTTCTATGGGGCAAAAAGGTTTGGGAGAAACTGATGTATTCAAATTTATTTATAACTTCGTAATTCTTCGGTGAAAACAAGTACTGGTGTCGATTCTTGGTAACCATCATCCCGTCCAAGTTTACGGCCCTCAAAGAAGATTAAGATTAGTGTGGAAGGTAAGATTATTCAGGTTCTTGTGAAGTGGTGCAAGTAACATTTATACTGCGTTGTCAGCTCCCAAGTAGACCAGAGTAAAAAGAATGAAGCATGCTAATTTTCGCGTCAATTGCAAGCTACTAATTAGTTTCGCGAATAGTTAACGGTGAGTAGCATAAACGTAGAATGGTACTCTCAGATACTACTTATTTTTGATCAAAGGCGTGAGAGAAATCTTACGTCATTATTTATTCCTCTTTCCTAAGAAGTTTATCACAGAGATAGTTTAGTATGTTTTAGTTTGATCCCGTTTTAGTTTAGAGAATTCTTTAATTTATATTCTAGGAATAGTAGTGTGACTTGGTTTGCCAAAGTTCCGAAACGTTGGCAAACTTGGAGTTTTTAATTACCAAGAACCATTAACTATTCCTAGAATTAATAGTGAGGTCGTGAATTCAAGAGCTTTGAATTTTATATTTAAGAAGAATAAAACACAACAAGATCACATCATAAAATTTAATGCCCTATATTACATAACATTTTGAGAAGTGTGTCATCTTCAGATACTAGGACATCAGGTTGAATATAAAACTGAATTTTAATTTAATTTTCCTGGGTATTCGCATTAAATTTCATATTGGCTGTTCTTTAAGATTAATCAATGGAACAACTCCGTTCATTGTAGTTTGCCTTTGTCTTTCTCAGAATGGGTACGGTGTCCGTAAAAGGTGAATAATGATACGTTATTAATAATTAGCTAAGGTACTTGTTCATTGATCTGGTACTTGTTTCAAACTCATGTACAAATGCAATAACACATGTCTAATTGGGATATTACAGGCTGCAAGTTAATATCTAACAAAAAGTGTAGTTCACTATCAAGTGAACTACACTTTTTGTTAGATATTAACTTTTCTGTATTAAAACTGCTGCTATCAACTAACATTTAACTCGCCTACATCCTTCATATTTGGGAAGAATCTATAATCTCAGAAATTAGATTCGTTTTCAAATGTAAATACTTTTCCAGATAATTATTTTATTACATTAATATCCTTTCTTACCTGAAGCCAAAAACACCAACAAGAGTTCACACAAAAGACGCTGAAGGAAACATCAGCAAAAGCTACAGGATTTTTTGGAATGAAGTCATAAACAGTAATTTGCTAATGCCATCAATCAACATTAAATTTTATTTTTGAACAGTAAGATAAAATAATTCAATTTCAAATAAAGAAATAAACTAAATTCGCTGTAGCTGTTTTTGTATAAACAGTCAGCAAATAATCAGTAGTTAATTAAAAGATCAGGCAGGGCGTAACATGTGATATGGTTTGATGGAGTAGGGCGGGACGGGGTGTGGCGTAGCTTGGCGTGGTATGATATGATGGGTTGGGGCAGGACGGGGTGTGACGTAGCGTGCCGTGGTATGATGTGATGGGGCGGGGCAGGATGTGGCGTAGCGTGGCGTGGTATGATGTGATGGGACGAGGTGTGGTGTAGCGTGGCATGGTATGATATGATGGGGTGGGACGGGACGGGGTGTGGCGTAGCGTGGCGTGGAATGATGTGATGGGGCGGGGCGGGACGGGGTGTGGCGTGGTATAATGTGATGGGTCGGGGCGGGACGGGGTGTGGCGTAGCGTGGCGTGGCATGATGTGATGGGGCGGGGCGAGACGGGGTGTGGCGTGGTATAATGTGATGGGGCGGGGCGGGACGGGGTGTGGCGTAGCTTGGCATGGTATGATGTGATGGAGGCGGGGAGGGGCAGGATGTGGCGTAGCGTGCCGTGGTTTGATGCGATTGGTCGGGGTGGGACGGGATGTGGCGTAGCGTGGCGTGGCATGATGTGATGGGTCGGGGCGGGGCAGGATGTGGCATAGCGTGGCGTACTATGATGTGATGGGACGGGGTGTGGCGTAGCGTGTCGTAGTTTGATGTGATTGGTCAGGGTGGGACGGGATGTGGCGTGGTATGATGTGATGGGGCGGGGCGGGGTGTGGCATAGCGTGGCGTGGCGTGGTGGAAAGGCGTGGAATGACATGACGTGGCGGGGCGAGAAGACGCTGCTGAGCGGAGCGGGGCGGAGTGGGGCGGAGCGGAGCGCGTGTGGGGCGGTAGGAAGTGCTTGGAGCCATGCTGTAATTGCAGCCGGCCGGGGATCGCGACCAGCGGAGGCCGCGTTCCAGCGCCCGTGCCCGGTCCCCGGCTGCAGTCCACGCGACTAGCTCATGACCTCACTCCGCCCGCGGGGAAGCTGTCCTTTTATGACGTCTTTTGTAAAAGAAACGCCATGCGTCAAATGGCGTGTTATCGCCGGCCCATGTGCTGTCCGAACTGAGCAGGTTTCCTGGTCTCGTTTCTCTTTACGACATTTAGCTGCTCTGCGAGCAGTCAGAGTGTATAACGAATACATAGTTATAAACAAAAATTAGAATCACAAGTTTAGTTTGCGTGCATTACGATCCAGCGCTTTATTGTTCGGACCGAATTCGACCAAGCCAAGTTTTTGACCAAGCCAAGTTTTTGACCAAGCCAAGTTTTTGACCAAACCAAGTTTTTTGACCAAACCAAGTATGACCAAACCGTACGGCCTTGGGTAAATAAAAACAACATGGACTTTTTTGTGGGAAGTTTCGTCTACATTAATTTTGTGAAGAAGACAGGTGTCGGTAGGATGGATAGTTATGAAGATATATGCAAAAAAATTAGAAAACACCTTTAAAGACCCGCACCCCCACACACTCTTCAGGATTTTTAGTACACTGTGAAGTAGGTGTCAACAATTATGCCACTTTCGAAACTCCGGTATTTTTTCATTCGATTTGTCCTAATTTGGCTGGACTATAGGGTCTTTCTCTCCGACAACGTTATTTGGTCGAGAGAGACAAGAATCTCTTTTAACTCTAACGTCGAATCTTTAGTTTGAGAGCGAATACGAAGGAAACCAAAAAATGAAATTTAGTAATTATATCACAAATTCACGACCATTTCGCACTTTCTAATCTTTGGCCGTTCGTCTTGTAGACATTTGTTTGGCACCCAGTAACAAACTTAGGCGTTGACAGGGACCGAAAAGGTATTGAATACCGGTAAAATACCGGTATTTTTTCATACCGGTATAAAATACCTTTATTCTTTTATACCGGTAAAATACCTTTATAGGACGTCTATACGGTACGGACGTCCATAAAGGTTATACCGGTATTTTCAATAGAAATAGTGTAGCGTTCGCGCCCCCACACGCGCGTTCGCGCCTCCACACGCGGGTTCGCGCCTACACGTGCTTTCTCTCTTTCGTTCGCGCCTTCATACACGCGTTTGCGCCCCACCCACCCGCGCGTTCGCGATCCACATACGCGCCCGCGCCCCACTCGCGTGTTCGCGCCCCACACGCGCGCTGGCGCACCCACACGAGCGACCCACACGCGCGCGTTCACGACCCACACGCGCGTTTGCGCCCTCACACGCGCGTTCGCTCTCCTACACGCGGGTTCGCGCCTACACATGCTTTCTCTCTTTTGTTCCTCTTTCGTTCGCGCCCCCACACGCGCGTACGCAACCACATACGCGCACGCGCCCCCAACACGCGCGTTCGCGCCCCCACACGAGCGTTCGCGCCGCACACGCGCGTTCGCGCCCCCACACGCGCGTTCGCGACCCACATACGCGCTTACACCCCCACACGCGCGTTCGCGACCCACATACGAGATCGCGCCCCACACGGGCGTTCGCCGCCCCACACGCGCGCGTGGCGCACCCACACGAGCGTTCGCGCTCCCACACGCGCGTTCGCAGCCCTCATACGCGCGTTCGCGCCCCCACATACGCGCATTTGCACCCCCACACGCGCATTCGCGCCCCCTCAGGCTGTTCGCGCCTACATGTGCTTTCTCTCTTTCGTTCTCTTTATTTAGCTTTTTCACTTTTTCTTTTCCTTTCTCTCTCTGTCTCGCTCTTTCTCTCTCACACACAGTACACATTCGCCAGGGCTTTTGTTGGGGCCAACGGTCAAACATCCGTCGCTCACATTTTAATCCTCCACACTGCGAAAAAGAAAATGATAGCCTGGAGGATGTCGAGTGTTTTATCCTGTGCCGAACCGGAGACGCCCGTGGGTCGAAACGCTGACCTCCGGCAAAACATTACTTTGCCAAATAGTCCACGCTCCGCACACTACTTTCCTTCCTCTTGATTTATTGATTGTTAGTGATTCCGGGCGTGCCAACAGCTAAGATCATTAGTCCCGTAAGTGTACTACATGTTTTCTTCGAGAGGCGGTGGTGATCTTCCCCGTTGGCGCGACTTACCATCGGCTAGTGGGGTTTTCATAACCAGGTATCTCAGCGGGCCACCGCTCCAGCAGGACAAACTCTAACACTGTGCTCTCCACCGGTCTCCCGGCATATGAGGTAGTGTAGTGCATGTAAGTGTAAGTTTGTGTTAGGGTGTGAGGATAGGACAAGGAAGAGGAAGGAAAGATCGCGCGCGGTCCAAGGAGAATTCTAACGGCCGGTTGCTCTGATCGGTAGTTTTCTTTGGTTTCTCCGATCAATATCAGAGGAATGTCGCAGCAGTACCCTAATAATCGGGCCATGGACCGCGCGCGATCTTTCCTTTCTCTTTCTCCTATCCTCACCCCTTCAATTACACACACACTAACACGCATTAGCTTAGAGGGTGTGCCGGTAGGGGGGGTCGCTTGTGGGAGATACCTGGTGGAGGGAAACCCTGCTAGTCGACGGTAGGGCGGCGCCTGATCTTACCATGCAAGGAGGAAGATCACCGCCACCTCTCGTAGAAGACACATGGACTGCACTTACGGGGTTAGCAATTGATGCGCCCGCAATCACTAATATAATCATTCAATCATTAATAGAACAAACTCCAGGCCCTGACTAGTCTCCTAAGGACTAATAGTGTAGAGCGTGAAAGAGTGTGTATTTAAGGCGAAGGATGAGGAACAAAAGTTAATCCAGATCAAGTGCCCGTTTTTAAGTACTACTCCGGCATACGCCTGGTACTGACCGGAGAAACCATAGAGAACTAACGTTTAGAAAACCAGACCATTATAATAATTCTTTCCCAACCAACGACACAACGCGACCTAGTTAGAACGTCTGGTGACGAAAATACGCTACAGTTGACACTCGAACCCTAGGACCCCCGGTCAGAAACTCTGCGGAGTCCGTAATTGTTCCTCTGAGCCATCTAAGCGTAAAAATCAGAATGTTTCCCGTCCGAAACCTTTATGATACTACTGAAATACCGGTATTTTCTCATAAAAAACGGTATTTTCATGACAAAATAGACGTCAGTATAGACGTCGAATAAAGTAAAATACCTCTAAAAATACCGGTATATGACGTCTTATACCGGTATTTTTTAAGGTATTTTGAATAAAGGTATAATAGAGGTAAAGGTATTTCTATACCGGTATAAATATCTTAACCGCTATTATTTCGGTATTCAGTCCCTGGGCGTTGATCGATTTTATTCGAATTTATTATGAATGTGAAGTCATTATAAACGAATACGAAACGATTCTTGTTGTTCGTTTAAATGCTTACTCTTTTTTTGTATTGTTCAGTTTTTTCTAGGCATTTTGATTTGATTCAGAAACTTAATTGGCATTTTTTGTCTGTAAATTTGATTGCCAGGCATTTGAAAGAAAGGCAATGCAAGGCTAGACTATGATGAAGAGCAGGATTTAGATTTTTCAACGATCGCAAAAATACTAATAGCACCACACCTACGGCATTTCCAAAAAAGTCAACTCAATTAACATCAATATCATCTTTACATCTTATTACACCTCTATCAGCAACCGCACAATTACGACTACTGTTAGTTTTTATAACCATTTAATATCCGATCAAACATGAGTTTCATGAAATTATGATCCTCAAAACTTATTTTTTCAAGAATATTCTGATGAACCTGTAAGTAAGGTATAGTATTTTGAAGTCAAATAGAGTCAATGTAGGGGGATTTTTAGCGCAACTCAACGCCACGACTCGAGATCATCGGTAGTGAAGGAAGAATTTAGCACTTTAAATTTTGCAGTTTGTATTTTTAAATATTTGCGGGAGGATAAAAAATATATTCAGGATAAAAAATATTTTGATAATTTTTAAATTTCCCCCCTCCCCCAAAAACAGGAAATAAAGGAAACTAATTTAATATTTTGCCAATTTAAACACTTCTACTGTCAAATTAAATATTTTCAAACTTCCATGTGTTGTCGATGCCGCATCCTCAGTTTGAGAGCGAAAACGAAGGAAACCATAAAATGCAATTTAGTAATTACTCATATTCATATATCGCAGATTCTCGACCATTTCGCACTTTGTAGATGATACTGCATTTTCCAATCAATTTCGCACTTTAGCCCAGAATGAAAACATTCAGAAATATCACCGACCGTCAAACATACAATTACTATTTTTTTTCAGAGCTTGGTAACTTTTCGCATTTAAAGCAATTCGTCGTTCATGATAGAGAACTTCCTATGTGGAAAAAAATTACAACAGCAAGCAAAACAATTTTTGGTGTTAATAATGTAAAGTTGGTTAAGTTTAGACATTCTACACTTTTTATATATTAGTATTAAATATTGATTTATTGTCGGCAGCCCAATATTTTTCTGAAAGGACCTTACGAAAATCTTCCATGTGGCTCTTACCACATACGACATATTCCATCATCAATAAATTGTAAAAGTCATAGGGTTTTTTTATTTTCTATTTTAAACCCACATTCCCATACGACCCTACAGACATCTTTCCTCATGTCATCTTTATTCCCGTGCAATCATTTTCCATTTATGACCCTCACACCGTTCACATCAACATAGAATGCCTTTCTCGCTACCATGACATCGCCACTTTATCAACACACATCTCGTCCAACTGCCCACAATCACTCCAACATCTTCACCAATCATTATCAATCATTTCATCACTACGATCACTCACTTCAACACCGCGGCCACCATTATCTCGCGCAGCTACCATCCCCATATCACCACTTTCGCACTATTACTTGTACATCAGCGATCGCACTTCTTCGCCTCTCACAATCACCCTCATGTGTTATCACCATGCACACTACGGTCAGTCACACTCCATGACACTGATTGAGAGGTCCTAGGTTTCGAGAACCGACATTGGCGGATATTCGATTGGCAAATTTTTATCTGGAGAGCTAGGTGGCATTCAGTTAACCTGGAGGACAATTTTAACGGCCGACTGCCATAAGCAGTAAGTTTACGTGGTTTCTCCGACTAGGCGAATGCCGGAACAGCACCCTAACCAACGGGTCAAGGACCGCTCGCGATCTTTCCTTCCCTTTCCTTGTTCGTTACTTACACACACGTACATGTACTACACTACTACATGTCAGGAGCCCAGGCCGGGAGAGGTGGCTTAGTGCATCAACTGATGTCACTGCAGTGCCTCTGACTGAGAGGTCCTACGTTCCAATACCGACGGTGGCAGGAGTTTCGACACTAGCTTGTCAGTTAGGTCGAATTTAGTCGCTGGCTGAAGGAGAATTCGAGCAGTCAGCTACTCTGATCAGTATTTTTCCTGGTGTCCCGACCAACACCAGGAGAATGCCGGAGCAGTACCGTAACAAAAGGGGCCACGGACCGCATGCAATCTTTCTTCCCTCATCCTTGCCCTATCCTCACCCCTTACACACATGCACTACATTACCACACATGCCGGGAGACCGGCCGGGAGCTTAGAGATTGTTCAGGCGGGGCCGGTGCCCTGCTGGTGGGAGATATCTAGTTGTGGAAAACCATTCTAGCCAAAGATAGGTCGACGCTGGACCTCGCAAACCAGAAGAGTAGACCACCGCCACTTTCTAAAGAAAAGACATTCACTACATTTACGGGACTAATAACCTTAGCTGTTGACGCGCAATCAACCAATCAAGCCGGCGGCGCGTTGGCTGCTGCAATCGCCCAGGAGAGCGACTGCCGGCGAGAGCTCACAAGTCGCGTCCTGGATTGCCCGGCGCCGATCAAGGTCTGCCCCGCACGCTATTGCGCCTCCGTTTCAGAAGGCGGCGGGGCAGGCGGCGACAGCGGCAGTATCATCCGCGCACTTCGCCAAGGCTCCCCCTGATCTCCCGCTCTTTATAACTTGTACGTAGCCGATGCCTACCGAAATACAGTAATATAAAAACCGTCCAATTTGCAGATGTCGCGGCTATATATTCATCAGGTCCCAACGTAAACACAATAAAAAACAGTCTACAGTTATGCCTAAACCAAATCGACAGTTGGGCAGCAAAAAACAGGATTAAAATCAACTCGTGGAAAACAGCAGCTAAAATATTTTCCCTAAGACATTTCATCCCTCCACCCCGCTTACAATTGAATCAAGAATCGGTACCACGGCATCCTCATAACAAACCCATAAAATACCTAGGTCTTTTTTTGGACACCCGTCTCAACTGGAAAAAACCATATTGACAATAAAGTTATAGCAAGCAAAAATTAAATTACACCAACTAAAACTAATAATAAATAGATCAGGGAAGTTGCCTTACTGCTGTATAAAATGATCATATCACCACTGCTATTGTATTATATTATATTCTAAGACTCTGCCAAAATCCAGTACACGGATTTGCACATTTTCTTCAGCACGTTTTCTTGAGCCCTCGATTCGCTAGTTGCGAGACGAGTGGGGAGCTCTGTTATTTTGACAAAAGGAATTTTACATCGAATTTGTAGATCGTTTTCGGTGCAAAATAGTTTCTATTACTCGGGAGCGAACATTTCTGGTTTTCAGATTTTGTCTACAACGCTCGTTGCTATCATTAATTCTTAATTTAAGTAATGTTGGCAAAGGAGTGAAGGTAGGCATTCCGAAGCTCAAGAAAACGGGCGCCTATAATAGCAGTGGCGTATACTGAGATTTTTATAACTTTTGCCCCTCAAGGCCCGTCTTCACGACGGAATATGTCACGGTATTTCGCGTATTTCTCGGTCGTGCCTCTAGATATCACATGATCGCGATTGTATCCAGCGGTGCTAGCGATTATGCGACGTCTAGCGGCACGACCGAGAAAGACGCGAAATGCCGTGTGATATTCCATCGTGGACATAGGGGCTTGAGGGGAAGCTATGTAAACATAACACTACAGTTATTGAGGTAGGGGGCGATCCATCCTGGTTGACACCAATTTATTGGTGAATCCAATTAGAAAATTGTTGGAATTATATAATTTTAATAATTTATTTTAAAAAATTGAATTTGAATGAAATTATAGAGAAGTTTGTTGCCCTTAAAGTTGTTATAGTGTTTTATAAAAAACATTCATTTGTTAATTAGTTATACTTCTTTTTAGATTATTTATTTAAAAGTTACCTTTTTATTATTGTCAATTACATACAGGTTTTTAATATATTATAAATAAATGTTTTGTGCAAATATACTTGTATTTTTGTTAAATGTATAAATTATTCAGTAATAGATATTTTTATATTTCATTTACGGGTGATACCATTAGATTTGCCCCGGGTGAGACCAACTGAAACTACGTCACAGGGCAGTGGAGAAGGGGAGGGGCAGGCGACGGTAGGGGATGGGGTGGGGGCAGTGCTGGTGATGGGATCGGGGCCACAGGCAGTTGATTGATTATTTCGTGGTTTTGAGCGCGCCAATCGCTAGGACATTAGTTACCGAGAGCGTAGTGCAAGTTATACTACGGGAGGAGTTCACCCTACGCCAGAACGCGATATCCTTTTTCGCAACGATCTTTTACGTCGCCTTGGAGTGGTTTCTCTCCAGGTATCTCCTTCAATGGGAAACCGCTTCGTTCAAGGACAAGCTCTTGTAACGTAGTAGTTTGTTCCTCCTAGCAGTCTGTAACATAGCAGTTTGTTCCTTCTATCCAGAGGGGAAGTTGTTGGGGAATGAAATATAAACAACGAGAAAGCCTTTAGTGGTCGAAGTATCTAGACCTGTTTAACCGATCCACGATATCTGGTATAGTAGCCCATAAGTACTGGGTGTACTGAACGAAAATAAATAAAGTTGTTGTTCAGAAAGAAGTTGTTTTCTGAGAAGAGTTTACTGGAGGTCGACTGACGATTACGACGCTACACTCAATTTTCCCGACTGGTCTCCCGTCATGTGGTAAGACATGTAAGTGTAAGTAACGGAAGTGTGTGTAAGAAAGGGAAGGGAAGATCGCGCGCGGCCGATTGGTAAGGGTACTATTCCGGCATTCGCCTGGTATTAGGGAGTTTTAATGCCACGCGTAAGGATACATCCTTAAACTCTATTGATCACGTGGCTAACGGCTTTATACGATTGTAATGAACGTTCAGAAGAGTTTTAGCAATTGCGACATTGTGTAATCCTTTAAAACAGAAGAAACATTTCAAGCATTAAACAAATAAGTGGAATAAAGTATCAGAGAGTGTAGGCTAGTAGTGAGACATTTAAACCACGATACGAGTCAAGAGTATAACAAATCTACGTTGAGCAAGAAGTTTTAGATTTTGTGGCCCTCCGCGATGAGTATGCAGTCTGGAATTTTGAATCGGCTTTTCTTGAGAATGTAGGAAATATCTTAAAATAGCGTTCGTTTATGAGCATAAGACATATCCTAACCGGAAGGTAAGATTTCAATTTCTTTTTCTCAAATTTCTTGCCTATAACCTCTCCAACATTTTCCGTTAATTCTTGCCAGCATTATGGAGTTGGTAAGGGATAATTGTAACTACCTCACATACTAGCATCGGTTTATCAGATTTGGAAAAATGCAACATTTCCTGTTTGTAGGCAGCCATTTTGCCGTTTGTAAGGTGACCGTAGAGACTCCTACCGGTGATGGTTGAAGGTCGTACTTTAGGCCTAAGATAAGACGTTATGACTTCAAGGTCTGTCACGTGACTGTTAGTGCACAACGTCGCTACCTTACGCGTGGCGCTAAAACTCCCTGATGACCCGACAAACAACGTAAAACTACTGCTCAAGGCAACCGGCCGTTGAATTTCTCCTCCTGGCTAACTGAATTCGATCATCTTTCCAGCCGCGGCAAGCTCTGTGTTCCCGGCTAATCTCTTGATAAGTGCAGTAATGTAGTGAGTGTAAGTGTGTGTAGGGGAAGGGAAGTGGGATAAGGAATAGGTAGGAAATATCGCGCGCGTTCCGTGGTTCGTTTCAGAAGGTAGTGCTCGAAATTGACCTGATATGGATCGGAGAAACCCCGGAAAATTACCGATCGTAGCAGCCTGCTATTAGAATTCACCTCCAGAGAGTGGTTGAATTCGATCTCTGTGCAGCCGGTGTAAACTAGTGGGGCTAAAACAGCACGTACGTTCTCGCCCGTATTTTCATGGGAAATTCAAATTTCGCGAAAAGTACTCAAATTTACGAAGAATTGTGCATGACGTTATTTCAAAGTCTATCTTTATGGAACAGGTTTTATTAAGGGAAAAAATCTATCTTTAATATTTTACTTGAAGGATTACTCCGATTTTTCGGGGAGCATTACATAACTTTTTCTGTCCTCCGTAGCGAGAAGTAAAAATTCGCCATCTCTGGTACTTCGAAGCATCAGTGCTCTCAGTCAGAGGCAGTGCGTTAACAACAGTCGTCGCGTAGATTCAGCTCAGTCGGTCGGATGACAATAGCCACGTCAGAAAGGGGTGCTGGTAGTGGCACTGACAGAAGTAGCGGCTGCCGCCGCGGCGTTTGGCGGCAAAGGTGGTGGTGTTGGTGGTGGTAAAGGCGAGGTTAGTGGCGGAAATGGTGGTGTTGTTGGTGGTGGCGGCGGTGGCTGCGGAGGTGTCCGTGGCGATGAGGTTGCAGGTGGCGGCGGTGGCGTCTGTGGCGGCGGTGGGGATGCCGATGGCGGTGGCGATGGCGGCGGGGGTGGCGGCAGGGGTGGCGGCGGCGGCGGTGGCGGCGGTGCCGTCGGTCTGGGACCTCGTTCGGGCGGGCGAGCCGTCTGCCTGCTCCGCCGCCGCCGCCCTGTCTGGACGCCGAGGTCGTGCGCTGTCTGGCTGGGTCGCCGCCGCCGCCGCCGCCGCCGCCGTCGGGAACCGATCCCGTCCACCTCGATTCTTCCCTCGCGCGTCTGCCCGCTCGCCTGCACTCGCATGCAAGAAACAAAGTAAAAACGTTAAATAAATAAAGGGAAAAAGAAGCTCGGAGGCGGCCCAACGCACGCAGTCGCCGCCGCCGCCCGCCACCGCCACCGCCACCGCCACCACCGCCGCCACCGCCGCCACCACCGCCACCGCCCTCCGGGGAGCCCCCGTGTGTGAACATTCCCCCCTCCCCCTCCCCCTTCTCCCCACCCTTGCCCCTCCCCCCTCGCTGCTTCCACCCAGTCTCCGTAATGTCTTGCGAGGGAATGCTGTTGTATTGGAGTACGTAGCAGATAAGTAACGTAGAATGATGATAACTAGAGCTCGGACATTTAGGTGCTAAAAAACCGGAATTTTTTTTATATGCTTGAAATATATGTGAATAAAATTTGACAAAGGGAAAAATATGTGTTAAATCGAAGAAAATGTTTATTAATCATCTAAATGAAAACCAGTAACCAAGATCGAGAGAAGTCTCGATGCAAAGCGTGACACCATCCTTTTTAGCGCTTTTGCACTTTGTGCAATCGGAAGAAGTATGGGAGCTGTTCGTGTTTTGAGTGTACAACCATGTTTTCAAGGTCGATGCTACGAGCGGGATTCCGTGACACGAGTGCCACGATGAAATCGCCCCTCCACGCAGTTCATTACCCCTCTGCAAGAGACAACGCCACCCTTTTGTAAAACGGCGGGGTTATTAATAGTTTCCTCTCTAGACGCTAGTGGCGCAGAGAAGCTCGTGACATGGTACAGTGCCGTGAGGCGTGCCACAGTCGCCATTAGGAGACCTTGACACCACTGGTGTACAATTATGTTATCGCTGAGAGCGACATTGGAGAGTAGCGTTAGAAATGACCCTGAGACGTTTTGTCAGGTTGTAAACCAGACTCACTCCAGTCAGTTCGGGGAAGTCCCACAGTAACAGTGACATGTGACCAATCACTGCATTTCAAACTATCACGTCTTTGACGATTTTGTACAAAAACTGCGAAGTATTCAACTTGAAAAGACTCAAAATATTCTTTTTTCATATAAAATTGAACGAAGTACGTTATAAACTTGATTTTGACGATAATATGTATTTTTATGCAACATAATCAGAATTTTTAATATTTTGGTGAAATGCAATTTGGTTTATTGAAACCATGGGGCCTACTTGAATTTACACTTGACTTTCAACGCTCAACATTAAAGGAGAAAATATGTTTTACCTCAAATCTGAGTCCATTGTTAAACAAAAATGAACCTTGAAATTCTTTCCTTTCTCAAAATAGCAAAACTACCGTACTTTATTATCGAGAAAAACGAAATTTGACTTTAGATTTTGTTTGTCAGCTCTAGTTTTTAAAATATACTAATTTCAAATGGAAATACCAAAAATATTCTTCAGAATTCTTAATTTTCTGAAAATAGCTGATGTACCCAATTTTGAGTACAGAATAATGAATGTGATATTATATATTGTTTAATAAGTCTAACTCTGGTTTTGTAGCAGCGTTACCTTCGAATAAAAGGACTTATTCACTTCAACATCTTCTCCTTGCTCGACGCTTGAACTCAATTTCTGTGCCTAATCTTGTCCCTGTCCTACAGTAGTGCGCAAGCATTGCAATGTTTCATTTTCCCTGATAGTTTCGTTCCATTTGCGAAATGTCTCGATGGAATCGCTCTCCATGTCCACTTTCCCCATAGAAGTTGTCGGTGGAGGAGTCCTGGTGAGAATATAGGAAATGGAGTTTTCTATATTAAATAAAATATTGTAACGAATATTGCATCATCTACCGGAATCCGCTGCGCGGATTGCATCATCCGCCGCCGCCCCCAAACCGGACGATTCCAGGGTATTCGCGGGTCGCCAAGAATTGAGTTCCCGAAGGATCCAGGTATAAATGCGCCGTCGCCGGCCAGGTATAAATGCGCCGCTGTCAACGGCCGCTAGTCTGTCTGGTCTAGTTAGGAAGCCGAGCTGTGAAGTTTGTGTGTGTGCATTGCTGTGGACGGCTGTGTACTGGACTGTGGTCGGCGCCGTGAAATGTGGTCGGCGCCGTGAACTGTGGTCGACGCCGTGAACTGTGGTCGGAGCCGTAAACAGTGGTCAGTGCAGTGGACTGTAGTCAGTGCATCGGATGCTGGTGAGTGCATCAGACTGTGCGACAGTGCAAGAGAAGTGAACAGTGAAAATAAATAATCAAGAGAACTGTGCCGTGTAGAAAGCAGTTACGAAGTGAAGAACACAAGGAGTGTGAAGACTATCTGTACATAAATCAAGTATTTTTAGTTTAATATTAAGAAACATAAATAAACATCTCTGATAAAATAAACCTGTGTTTTAATTCACCACCACAAACGTTACAATATAGAAAGAAAAAAAGAAAAATTTCCGCAATCGTGCACCGGAAAACGGCGAATTTTTTTTTTACCGAAACACAAATACTTTCTCGAATTTTCCGAAACGCGAATATTGCCCGGTCGAATACGCAGTTGACCACGCACCAAAATCTCATCCAACGCAACGAACATAAGGTGCTCTGCAAGGAAGTTTTACGTCCTTCAGCACGTACGTCTTTGGCTGCGTGACGGCAGGTTGAGGCTTATCGCCGCGGCGCGTCGTCTATTCAATTCAGGCGAGGAAAGCCACAGGCCAGGCAAAAGTGTAGTGTTGGAAAGCTGAAGCTTACAAAACATGACCCAAGTCTTGAACCTCTAGAATGGAAAAGGATCATTTCAAGTTTTCTTCTGTGCGTGCATGTGTGTGCATGTCTGAATGTGTGTCCGTTCCTGTGTTGCATCAGCTTCAGCTGCATTGCATAATGTGAAGAGTAACGATGTTGTAACGTATTTTAAGTGCTTAAAACGTCACATTTCATGCCTAATAGTGCCTAATTTTATAATTTTATTACCTATTTTAGGTGCCTGAATCCTCCCTTTTTTGTGTCTAAAATTCCGAGGTCTACTTATAATGTATAATCCAGGGTTGAATGGATAATACTTGTACATTACCTCAGAAAATCAGTGGTGCGACTCGGAATTTTCTTGGAAGGGGGAGCTTTAGGTGTAGTGACGAGATTAGTGATGTTCTTTTTTATGCCAAATTGTTTTTTTTTAATTTAAAGGCGGATTGAGTTGCATCTCTGTGCTATGTTCAAAGCATACACAGACTATCTTGCTTGGAATTAAATTAACCGTCATGTAGGAAAACATACATACTTCGGTAGAGTGGATCACATGCACAAAATTAAGACAATAATACAGAAAACGAACGTTGGGAAATTTTCATTCACAAACCGAATTATTACAGACTGGAACAGTTCGCCTGCGACAATCTTTGAACCCTTTCCTCAAAGCTTGAGAACATTTAAAAATAAATTAATTTTCTAGCCATTTATGTACATTTTAGGTCAAAATATTACTGTTAAGTTTCTACTGTTAAATTAGTAGTATTTCCTATTAAGTAAGTTGTTTAATTGTTATTATTAGTAGCAGTTGTAGTCGTTCTTCTTCTTCTTCTTCTTCTTATTATTATTATTATTATTATTTTATTAGTATTTTTGTAGTGCAGTGCAGTGTTGTGTATGAAGTGGAGGGAAAGGAATGCGGAAGAAATGCATCACAGTTAAGTGTTGTGCAGTGCAGTGCAGTGAAGTGGAGTAAGGCTTGCCTGGTGAAATTACGTACTATTTATTATTAATTATTGTTTTTTATTTATCACTATCTTGTTATTTATTGTTATTAATGCATGTAAAGTTAAGATTTTCTGCCACCAAGTTACGACACTTAATTGCAGAATTTACAATAAATCGAATCTAATAAATTCATTAAATTTTCCCGAGATTTAAAAAGCTCTTTTCGCAATGGTTCTATCGCCCTCCTCTTCGTTTTGTTCGGAAATCACGTTTTCGGTCCAGTTTGATATGACTCCAATTTTTAGATCCCCATTCCCTCTCATCTCCTTTTTTGTATACAAACAGGTATTTAAGCATACAGGGCATTACAGGAGTTCGAATGATCAGCGTAGACCAAAAGCCCAAGGGCTTTTGGCCCACGCTTCAATCCATTGGTTCAAAAATATTAGGATCAGTGATGTCAGAAAACGTATGAAAAATCTATTTCCCTATCACTCGATTTGTTGTACTTTTTCGCCTTACGAATACTTCGTAAGAAGAGAAAGTTATGTAATCATGCGCCAGAAAACTGCAAATTGTCGCCAGAAAATCTCTTATAGCAAAAGATATATAGTACACCATAGAAAACCTATATAGATGTAAATTACAGATAAACTTATATAGTAAGGAACAAGTGGATAAAATCTGTTTGCTAAATTTAGAAAAAATCCTTTATCTCGTGGTGTGGTCAAAATCCATGTTTTGTTGCTTCTTGATACTGCAAAATCGATTGACGGCAAAACGTCCGTCTGTGCAATTTTCACAAAATCATGGAAGCAATTAAAAGCATATTTGTTATAGTAGATTAAAGTCATCGGTAGTGTTTGAATAGCGCGGGTATGGCGTGACCGCTACTCGAAAGGACGTCATGCCGATAGTCGTTCTTGAACGAGACCCAAGAACTATGAAACAAGTTCCCTCGCTGAGTCGTAAGGGTCAGTTCCTCCTAGATCATCGTGAGGTCAGTTCGTCATAGCCACTCGTAGTGTCCACTTCGGTCAAGAACTTCATCGCATCAGTAATGTGTGTTTCCTTAACGTTTGTGTGCGAACACTGATGTTCTGAGAATTTCATCACTAGGTACGGGAGTGCTTGTAATATCCCGTAATCTCTGCAAGAGCGGGCGGAATTTGTTTTATATTTTGATTCACCAGAAAGTTGAACATGAGAATATGCGTCCGAATCTTACTATGGAGGACGGCATACTTTCCAGATTCCAAGGTACGTGTTTAAGAGGATTGATTGATAATTTCGTGCTCCTTTGCGCATCAACGGCTAAGGTCTTGGTCCCGCAAGTATAGTCTATGTTTTCCTCGGGAGGTGGCTGTGATCTTCCCCTGCTAGATGATACACGTCAGCTAGCATGTTTTTTCCAAATAAGTATCTGCCTAGAGCTGGGCACCGCCCCAGCCGAGACAAGTTCTAAACTCACGACTGGTCTTCCAACATGTGGCGTAGTATAGTGCACGTAAAAGTGTGGGTGTAAGCAAGAGATGAGATTAAGAAAAGGAAAAGGAAGGAAAGATAGCGCGCGGTCTGTGGCCCGTTTGTGAGGATACTGCTCCGGCATTTGCCTAGTGTTGATACGAGAAACCGCGGAAACATCGATCAGAGCAGCCAACCAATAGAATTTTCCTCCGTCTTCCGGCTAAATTCGACTTAGTTATGCTCAGGCCAAAAATCCTGTTATCGTCAGTGCTCAACCCCAGAATCTCCCGATCAGATACTGCAGTGACCTCATGTGATGCCCTGAGCCACATGGGAAGGACTGCATTGAGTAAACTATTCAGTTATGGAGGTGAATGTGGTGGTTACAAGAAATATGAATCCATTTGCTTCCATGGTACGTGATGCACACAGTGAGAAATTTATAGTAATAAACTTTCAAGGTCTATGTATAAGCCATAACTTCAATACCATTCACTAGCATAGTTTAGTGAACAGTGGATAAAACCAGTTGCTAAATTAAGAAAAAATAATCCCTAACATGTGGTGTAGCCAGAATCCCTGTTTTGTAGCTCCTTTATACCGAAAAACCAATTGAAAGCAAAACGTCTGTTCGTCCGTCCGTTCGTCCGTCCGTTCGTCCGTCTGTTCGTCCGTCTGTTCGTCCGTCTGTTCGTCCGTCTGTTCGTCCGTCTGTTCGTCCGTCTGTTCGTCCGTCTGTTCGTCCGTCTGTTCGTCCGTCTGTTCGTCCGTCTGTTCGTCCGTCTGTCCGTCCGTCTGTCCGTCCGTCTGTTCGTCCGTCTGTTCGTCCGTCTGTCCGTCCGTCTGTCCGTCCGTCTGTCCGTCCGTCTGTCCGTCCGTCTGTCCGTCCGTCCTGTCCGTCCGTCTGTCCGTCCGTCTGTCCGTCCGTCTGTCCGTCCGTCTGTCCGTCCGTCTGTCCGTCCGTCTGTCCGTCCGTCTGTCCGTCCGTCTGTCCGTCCGTCTGTCCGTCCGTCTGTCCGTCCGTCTGTCCGTCCGTCTGTCCGTGCGTCTGTCCGTCCGTCTGTCCGTCCGTCTGTCCGTCCGTCTGTCCGTCCGTCTGTCCGTCCGTCTGTCCGTCCGTCTGTCCGTGCGTCTGTCCGTCCGTCTGTCCGTCCGTCTGTCCGTGCGTCTGTCCGTGCGTCTGTCCGTGCGTCTGTCCGTCCGTCCGTCTGTCCGTCCGTCTGTCCGTCCGTCTGTCCGTCTGTCCGTCTGTCCGTCCGTCTGTCCGTCTGTCCGTCCGTCTGTCCGTCCGTCTGTCCGTCTGTCCGTCCGTCCGTCTGTCCGTCTGTCCGTCTGTCCGTCTGTCCGTCCGTCTGTCCGTCGTGTTAATCAAAACCAGATCTTCAATAAGGTCACGTTGGATTTTTTTAAAATACGAGTAGTTTTTCTATACTTTGGTGGGAAACATAATAGCCGCTCGGTATTGACTGCGCTTCGTTTTCGGGTTCTCTTACTACTACAGTTGTAAAAAAACAATTTTCTTCTCAATGAAATGTATTGGTCAAAACTATATCTTCAAATATGGTTATATTAATTTTTTTGAAAATACCAGTAGTTTTTCTATAATTTCGTGACAAACATAATAGCCTTCTGCAAATTTAGTACTACGAAAGAGGACTGTGAACGAAAGATCTCGATTTGGTAATTACTTACCAAACACAATGCAGGATGATTTGCATAGGAATCAAGGTCTTGATGTGGAACTGAAGTCGTGTATATCTTCTTTACATGGAGAATGTACATGAGGTTTCTCTCATATTCGTGTGCAAATTTAATAATTTTCAACCCCCCTTTCATCCCCTAGAAGTTTGTAACTTTTATTCTGAATCATTATGCATACCAGGTGTAGTATATGGAATTGAGAAAAAGCTTTGTGTTGCTGAAAAAAGAATCGATGCCGAGATATTGGGTGATGTGAATAAAAAGGAGCTATTACGTGTTTTCAAACAATGGCTTTGAACAGTACGAATAAAAGACGTGAGAAATTGCTTTAAATTTTGAGCAATTTCTCTATTGGTGAGTAACTGCTCGGCCGAGGAGCAATTGCTTACTTTTCGTATGAATAGAATGGAGAATTTGCTCCTATACTTGGGTTTTTTCTTTCCTGGCGCATGACCTTTTCGTCAGCTGTTACGCTGTGTTGCCACACACTCGCGCGGCTAGCACGTGGTAAGCACATGCCTGGGGCCACCAAACCCGTTGAGAAGGACGTTTGCGAAATTTGTTGCGCGCTTTGTCAACACTTTAGAGACGTGGAAGCTCCCTATTGGAGAATACCTTCCCTCTCCATTTTTCGTCCGTGACCTTGGAGCGCCTAGAACGAAAAACCTAAGTATAGTACGAACCATTTACTTCGAATGTTCGGAGCAACCTCTTTAAGTGACTCAAATCGTATTGAATGGTTACAATAGATGTTATATATGGCTGTTGTGAGCTGGTTGTGAGGTTCTAGGTGGTGAGTGAATGTATGATAAAAATTTCCTACGATTTTACCGACAATGCACGTCAACTGTACCACTTAACCTAGGAAGGTTGACACACCATCATGAACAAGTACGCGTCGTCATGATGGAAAGAACGCGCGCGTCCTCCTCTTGAGCGACGTGCGGTAATGTAGAGAAACCAGAGACGAAAGTCGGCCAACCGCAACAGATCAGTTAGTGAGCAATTACTCAGAGAAATAAATGCTCCGAGTTTCACGAAACTTTTTATTTATATGAAAAGAAGTAATTGCTTATGAGAATTAGTAGTTCCTATTTATACTCGTGAGCAATTGCTCTGGAGTACTTACTCATTTTTATTCACATCACCCCTTGTCAGAAATACATTTTTGTGGTGTACCTGATGAGGAAAAAAGGTTTTGCCTGTACGCTTGTCTGTCTGTCCGCCCGTTTGTTCGCTCGTCTGTCTGTTCGCCGGTCTGTCTGTTCGCTCGTTCGTCTGTGGGTTTTCTATGAATGACGAAAGCTCCTTTTCCGTTCACAGGTGTTTTACAAAATCTATCTGCGGTAATAGATGTGGCCGAACTCTATGAACTGCGAATTTGAATAGAATATTTTAATTTTTGGTGACACTTTAGAGCTTCTAGGACATGTTCATTTCTTTGGTAAATGACAGCAATTTTTTTCGTATATTTTTTGTTCGAATGCAGGAAATGCATGTATTATACGTTCTTTGCTTTATTCGAGCAAAAGAATTAACATAAATAATCATGGCCTGACAATGGTGTAAATCCGAATTTGAGATTTGCGAAAGTTCCAATTTTTTTCCAATCTTCCCTACATCCTTAATTTTTCTGTGTCAAGTACGGTAACATTTTATCAAAAAAGGCGCTATTTTTTTTAGGTTTTACGAAGTATCAAACCCAATGCGCTGCTAAATTGTACAGGGAAATTGCCAGTTCCATAAAAGCTTTTGAATTTTCAATTAAAAATGCACGATTTATAGTCATGTCTGAGATTCTTGACCTTTTTTGACAATAATTTCAACGGTTTTGTTTATCACGATAGATGTGGAAAACTAAGTGGCCACGTTTAAATTTCAGTTCAGAGAAAAAAGTTGTGCGGGTTAGGAGAATTCCCAAAGGCATACCGTAGTGCTCAATAAAACCGCATCACCTAAAGAAAATGGGCATTCTGTATTTTCTGTGTTATACAGATCTTTCATATTTTGAGCAAAAATTAGTGGAAATTGGGAATCATACGTTTTATGTGGATTACACGATGTTTCCGATTCCATTACCTTCATAACTTACTCGGTTTTTGCAAATCAGATGGTGTATTTTCAGGATTATATTGCAGATTAGAACTGGGAGCGATGCGATGCAGGTTTTTTAGCACTACTGTATATTGAGTCAAGTCACAGAGCTGATTCTCAGGTGAAGTAACTCCTCACTGGCAGGAAATAACGTATCTCTAAAATTGAGTAAGACCGTGCGGGACTTTCGCATCCCACAGGTTCATCTCGAATTTTAATTTTACGCAGCCGTTACATGTAATAAGACAAAGTATGTGCTGTTGTTTATTTGGACTTTAGATCTAGTAAAATATTAGGCTTGCACAAAATACCGACATTAGTGCAAAGGAACAATGCCTGTAAAGCCCTAATGTCTATTTATAATGTTCATCTGGTGTTTAATTATTCAACTAAATTTACAGATCTGGTCAAATATCACACACCACAAATCTTACTGACCAATTTCCAAAGATATATCTAAGTGACATTTTCAGCCAGATGTTGCCTTTTCTGCAAAATTATGCAGAGGTTTTGTTTAAGCTTATGCAAATATGGGCACTCATAAGCTCGTTATGAGCGATTTAAGAGTAAAGATAATGAAAAGGAAATGTAAATATGCCTTTAGAGATATAGCTACCGTCTACATATGCCGTATTTTCTGTCATTTCTTCAAAATATACAACATTACGATTTGTTACATCAGCATATTTGGAGCGTCACATCCAACTTCTACTCCTTAATGTCGGTTGTGTCTCTGTGTTGTATTATTAATAATTCCATTTGATCATTTTCCCGTAATATTTATAGTATTGCCATTCCTGACTTCGTTAAACGCCCGCAGACTCACCTCAGCTCAATCAAGTTATTCTTCGATTCTGAGTATTGTTTTTCTCCACGACTACTACGGAATGTATATATTTCTGCACGTTATCGGATGCAGTAATGATGCCGATTTCACGAGGCGTGCGAGAATATTATTATCACACAAATGCCGACCAATCACTTTCGTCCTAGTTCATTATACACGACAAAGGGTTCTTGCAGTAGCCTACAGAGGCGCTGCGTGCTCTGTCACGACAGGTTGCAACTGTCGTAAGACAGGTGAAACACGAAACAGTATGCGAGTTGGTGTTTGTTAGGGTCAGAGAACATTGAGTGTTTTGTGGCAGTTCTGTAAGGTTAAGGCACCCATTTGGTATTTTTAATATATCAGTTTCAAAGTCGTGGAGAAAGTTTAGTCTTCTGCTCGCATAGAATGGCTATTTTTCACTCGTAGAAATTCCGACACCCGCTTCTATGTCGCTTGTGTCGAAAACATCAACTTGTGAATAATAGCTATCATTCTACGCTCGTTGAAGAATATACTATTCTAACTTGTGCGTAATTCTTCCAATCCATCAATTAAATTGAAAGTACGTTGAGCGTTTTTGCAAAACCTCCCAGCAACTCGAAAAAGCCTACAGTTTGAACTGGCTCAGTGGCTACATGGTTGTTCATGCACCATCTTTGACTGGAAGATCCTAGGGTTTAAAACCCAATGCATGGTGGGCGGAATTCCTTTTTCTGGGCTGGAAAACTGCTCTCTCTCTCTCGCGGGACAAAAATTGACTTCGCGAAATACCGCCCGATGGGCGGAAATGCATAAAAATATGTGCGGTTTTGGATGGGTATTCAGATTACGGCAAACTTTCCTAAAAGCAACCACAACAACTTTGACAGTGAGTTTTATTTTTTTAGTTTTTTTACATTATATATTATTGTTCATTAAACGTTTGTTAATTCGTTCAAATTTACTCTGACATGTGTGATGTTAGTTTTAAGTTCTCTAGTATAGTGTGTTCTAAAAGTCATAGTCATAGTCTTTGTCCTGCATAAAATGAGTATATAATTATTATATCACATTGGCAGTACTTGCCGTTAATTTTAGAACACGCTATTTAAAATTAGTCATCTTTTGGAAGTACTGTGTCACTGCCAGCATTTTCCGTTAAGGCGTAGGGAATAAGCAAGTATATGTAAGTTTCATTTTAATTATTAAGGTAAAACTTATTATTACAAGAAACTTTTGAGTAAAGTATTAATTGCAATTTTCACAAACAAAAAAACTAATCAAGCGTTTTATTGGGGCACTGACTCAAAACAAATTAAGTATGTATTATTTCAATGCAAATTCAAATTTCCTACTTGAAAAGTTGAAGTTTTCTTATTGGGTGGATATACAGCCATTTCAGCGCGCAAACGGTGTTTTCCCACTTGTCACGTAGTTGGATTTCAATCAATGCCTGGAGAAGATTCCTTGCTATTGGCTGCTCTAATCATTAGTTTTACGCAGTTTCTTCAATCAGGAATGCTGAAGTATTGATCTCCCTGGCATGGGCCTCATCCTTCTCGTATTCTGATCCCGTAAACAAATACTACACTAACATTCATGCCGGGATACCAGTCGGGCGGTTAGAACGTGTCCTGATTGGGAGGTGCCCCGCTGGTGAGGTATCTGGAGGTGCGAAATCCCGCAAGCGGACATGAAGGATGGTGCCGGATCCAACTTACTTCTCAACTAGATACCAATACCATCATCGTCCCTTAAAATATCTCGGTTAGTCTCTTAAAATATCTGAAAAACGTATGATTTTCGTGCGCTATAGCACATTAAGAAACGATGATGCAGGCATGGAGGATTTAACCAAGGCCACCTAGCGGACGCCTCTCTACCCTACCCACCCGCAGGTGGCTTTGTTTTACAACACCGCCTGTGAGGTAGTACAAAAGTTTCGGCAATAACATTCCGACGTCACCATTTTCGCATTTGCTCTTATTTCTGGAAATGTCAACATCATCAGAAAGAATCACCATTCACTAAACATTTTAAACTACAGAATTGGCCGATTTTTTAAGGACAACCACACGGCAGCAACATATAACACAAAATGACTTGCGTTCGGATCTTAACGTCACTCAAATGTTCTCTCCAATAACTACCACTGCGCTAGTCAAATAGGATCAAAATGAAATTACGATTCATTTTATGTTAACCCCCTGCTACCGAGTTGGAGTCTTGGGACTCCTCCGACTTCGCGAAACTTCGAGTATGTGTATGTACGTTTTTTTTCTTTGATTCTTCTTGTACCTTTTCCTTCTACAGTTTTAAGTGCTTCGCGCGCTTATTGTTGTAGAATGCTTTTCAGGGAAATTATCAGCCTTTATATCCGCGCAGGAGACCTAGGGACTCCATGTCAGTAGCAGTGTAACTTTCACTGAGTGCCCATCGCACTTTGCCAGTTAGTATATTTTGTTCTGTTGCATCTCTGAAGAAAGTGCAATGCACTGAAAAACATGTCTAGTCGTTTGAGTGAGTGTGTAAATATTAATGACCATGATTTGGAAGAAAATATTGCGCAATGGGTGGAGGAAATGCACAGTAGTCTTGAGAGTATCTTCAGATCATCAAATTTAAAAATTACCACTACTCATCATACTGACAATTTTGTTTACAATCTGGGGAAGACGATGATAATGAATAGGAATTTCTTGAGAATGAAGAAGCCGAATAAGAAATAACTCAGGATGCAAAATATTACGGAAAGAACCAACAAGTGTGCAAGAGTTGTACAAAAAAAGATGACTAAAGAAACTTGTCTCAGAATTTTAGTGTTTGCGGTAGTAACATTTTTGTACTTGATTTCAGTTCTAAATTTATAGTAGTTTTCATTAATACATTTTTTAATGTTCAATACATTTTTATAATTCGTTAAATTGAAGGTCTGCATAACTTTATTCAACCATTCCTAATCACAAGATATTCTCTCATTAGATAACTTTGTAACAAATATATTCTGATTAATGATTTATTTAGTCATCATTAATCGTAAGTTTCAATGTTCTTCACTCGAAATATAAATCAAGAGTGAAATATTTGAAACATCGTATTCTGAGTCCACGGGACTCCAGGTGGGTACGAGAGTGACTTACTTCCCATGTCTGCATCTAAGGGTTAAATAATATTTCATATAAAAATACTAATAATAAAATAAATTAAAATTAAGAAGCGTAATATTGTATTAAATGCAATTTTAATATACATAATTGAATTTGTGATTTGAATGAAGTGCCAATACTTGGTTTGTAATCTTCTGTGTGGTTGGTCAAGAACTTGTATCATAATGAAATCTGTATTGTAATTAATATCATTGTGAAAAGGGTTGCAGGCATCAAATGCCAGAACTATAGAATGGGAGTTGAAAAAATACTTTTTTAACGGTGACGTCACAGTGCGAAAAAGACATCTGCGCCCGGTAGGTAGGTTATATGACAAGAAAGAAAATAGCAGCACCTACTAAAGGGAAAACATCTTTAACTTCACTATTAAAGTCTTCCCAATAGCCATTTACTTATAATTAACTGTTAATACATAGTAGGTAATATTATCACATAATATATTATGAAACTTGTATCAACTCTTATGTAAATATACAACAACTTTCAACTAATGGTAAGTTAGTTTCGTAAATACCTTAGGAATGATGAGAAATATATTAGATACTGCAGCGTTCGTATATTCCAACAAGTCCTCTGGAATGTCAACATTGCTTTTAACCATTTTAAATCCAGTAACTATAACCTGGATGTACCAATTATTCGTACACATTGGAAAATTGTATGAAAGGACAATGTCTCCCTAATAACCGAACAAATTTACTTGACCGTTGGCTGGAAGAAATGCGGGTAGAGTTTAGTTTAGTTAATGCCTTATTTTACGTGGCGAGACTCGGTTCACCAGGCCCGCTCTTCCGTCTGACCACGCAAATTTCGCTACGCTCCTTTCACCTAGCGGAGAAAGAAGGTATTATCTCAGGCGATATGAATTTAGCTCAGAGGCTTCTTTTAGGTTTGAGGATCTTTTACATACAGTAAATCTATTAATATGGGACAGCCGGCTTTACTTCCCCTCCGAAGGAAGGCGTACGAAGGATTTTTTCGCCCTCAAAAAATCCACAGCTTCTATCGGATTTAAACCCGCTATCCTGGGTACAACAACCCGATACGCTGACCGTGATACCATCGAATCCACAGAGTGGAGGTATTAGTTACGAAATCGGGCACTAGATGTTATGAAGCAGTGGCAATCTCTCGAATATCAATCGTGCCTTCGCAACTTTCTCATTAATTTGCATTCTAACTTTCTCAGGAGTTCGAGCTCTCCTGTGATGGATTTGGACCTGCTTCAGCCGTTTTTCAAGATTTTTTTGGAAGAACAGGATTTCTCATTTTGAACAATAACATATTTAATTACGCGTTATTGACCATGTGTTTGGAATGTTGTCATCAGTTCTTGCTGCGAGCGTTTGCCTTCAATTATTTATTGTACCAGGGAGAACGAAGGTAGACCATCGATCAAGAATAGTTGCGCGTGTAATACGTGATGTCATAAAACCAGGACCTTCTGTTATAGCCCAGTCAAATTAGACAAAAAATGGCGACGAAGGAAAAAATCCTGGAGTTTTGAAACTTGGCTTGATTGTTTGTTGGTGCCTACTGCATAACACAAAATATCCTGACTGGTGGGGGTTAAACCGGAGGCGGGGCAGCCGTTTGAAAGTTCTTTTTCGAAGTATTTTTGCACATATCTCCGTAACTATCAATTCCACAGAAAATTATGTTCTAGACAAAATTAAAGTACATAAAATTTCCTACAAAAGTTCCTATAAGGTTTTGTTGTAAAATTAATCATTTTAATGTTATAGTCTTGAAAATGTCTTGTTTTTGTTTACGACAATTAAACATTTTAATGTTATAGTCTTGAAAATGTCTTGTTTTTGTTTACGACAAGGCTCTAGTTCTCTCTCATAAAATTGATGGTATGGAAAGTTCAGTGCACGGAAGTAATTCTATTATTCTTCGACCTTTATGAACAATATATATTGGCATATTTTGCACAAAAAAACGCGGAGAAACATTCTACATCTATACAAATATTATTTTGTACATAGCTTTGTGAATATTCGTGGTCATTGGGGTCTAAGATTATCTCGGGTACAAAAACTGGTAATTCATAGTTTATTTGATATGGATCGAGTACAAATATTTGTTAAAGAATTTTGTACACCACCAACATACAAAATACTTAGAACAATACAAATGGAATGATCACGTTAACCGTGAACATTGAGGACATCTAAAACTGAGAGTGTCAATGACGGACGAGACACGTCACCCGACGAACGACACGTACGTCAATGTTTGACGAGGGGATCCAATGATTAGTGAAATGGAGGAAACCCCAACACTCCTTAAGTCACTAACGGCTTCGACCGTTTTGCAATGAGTTACGTTGTTTTCCTAATGACTGCCTCGGTTAATAAGGACATTTGAATTGTTTTTTGTAATTTGTGTTGACAGTGTACACAATTCTTTACCAAATATTTGTTCTCGATTCTTATCAAATAAACTATGGATTATCAGTTTTTGTATCCGAGGTAATCTCGGGCCCTAATGACCACGGATACTCGCAAGTTTATTTACAAAGAAGATTTGTAAAGAGGTAAAATGTTCCTGTTTTTTACGCACAATATGCAAATATATAATGTTGATAAATGTTGGACAAAAATAAAATTACTTCCATTTACTTCAACTATCAAAACTATTAAGAGATAAAATGTTATTTAATATAAAACTATTAAAAGAGAACGCAAGGAGGTTCTGCAGCACCGTAGAAAATTCAGACGAACCACCTCTGTCAACTTCACCCAGCCTCTCTCACCCACACAGCCGTCACCGCCATCACTTACCTTACTTCTACAAATTACCAATTGTATTGTCTCATTGAATATCATTAGTATTTCTATCGGTATCTCCCACCACCACTACCACTTTCATCACTACAACCTCTTTTGACATTTCAACACTTCTTAGGCTGTCATGACCTCTATCAATACTATCAATATTTTTCACCAATTCCACTAAAAATGCCACCTCTTCCTTTCCCTCCCCGTCACCTCCGCCTTCACCACGCTTGTCTACAAACACGGATGTCGCCCTTTAGCGCGCCTCTAATCGAGAGGTCCCGGGTTTGAGGTCCCGACTAAGCCCGTAGGTTCTAGTTCCCAATTTAGGACGCTACCTATATAGCTAAATTGAATTCAGCCGCCGCCTGGAGGAGAACTCTAGCGGCCGGCTGATCCTATCGGTAGTTTTCCATCGTTTATCCGATCAATACTAGGCGAATGCCGGAGCAGTACTCTAACGTACGGGCCAGGAACAACGCGTGATCTTTCTTTCCTCTTCCTTGTCCCATCTTTACCCCCTTAATTATACAAACTAATAGTACATGCCTTAATTACTACACATGTTGGGAAATCTGTTGGACCTTAGAGCTTGTCCCGACTGGGGCGGTGGCCCGGTGGGTGATACCTGGTTGTGGGAAATCCCGCTAGGCTAGGGGAAGGTTGACGCCGGATCTCATTGTCCAGCGGAGGAAGATCCCCGCCATCTCCCGAGGAAAATGCACTACACTTACAGGAATAATGACCTAATAACGTGCCCGGAATCACTAATTAATCAAAAGGTCGTCGGTGCCGGCAAACGCATGGTCCAACCGCCGAGTGCATCGCCCTCGCCACTATTCGTCACTAAAAAGACGGTGTCAACAAAAATTGTATTTCTTCGTAAGTAAAAACACACTAAAAATACACCGGGAGAGATGGCTCAGTGCATCAACCTGATGTCACTGCAGTCCCTCTGACCGGAAGGTCCTAAGTTCGAGTCCAATGGCGGCAGGATTTTCGACACTAGCTTGTCAGCTAGGTCGAATTCAGTCACTGTTTGGAGGAGAATTCTAGCGGCCGGCTGCTCTGATCGGTAGTTTTCCGTGGTTTCTCCGATCAACACCAGCGAATGCCGGAGCAGTACCCTAACAAACGGGCCACAGACCGCACGCGATCTTTCCTTCCTCTTCCTTTTCCTCTCCTCTTACACTAACATGCACTACACTACCACACATGCCGGGAGACCGGTCGGGAGCTTACAGCTTGTCACGGCTGGGGCGGTGCCCCGATGGTGGGAGATACCTGGTTGAGGGAAACCCCGCCAGTCGACGGTAGGTCGGCACCAGATCTCGCCATCCAGTGGGGGAAAGATCATCGCCACCTCCCGAGAAAAAAACACACTCTACACTACGGGACTAATGACCAAAGTAGGTGACGCGCCCGGAAACACGAATCAATCACTAAAAATACTTTATAGGACCGCAGGAAGTGTGCTGCCGTACCGTTGCATATTCAAACGAACCGCCTCTGTCGACTCTATCCAACCCCTCGCACCCACACAGCCGCCACGATCACCACATGTTCAAAACCTTCTGCACCCCCACCGCCATCTGTCTACTCACGCGTTGGCGACGCCCAACCCCATGCTGCACCGCCCTCGCCGTTGCTGTCGCCACCAATGTTTAGTGACGAAAGGATATGAATGAAAGTTTCAATTCTGCTTAAATTTAAACAGAAGTGATAATTTAAATGGAATGCAAATGGGAGAGTGCTTTATCAGCATGCCACTTTCAGACGAGCAGCCTATGCCAATTCTACCCAACCCCTCTCAATCAATTAAAACAGTACAATAAAAATTATTTAAAGAAGAAAACCAAGAAGTGAATGCGAATGCATTTCGCCCTGAGGAATTTCACAGAATGACGACTGAAATGTTGGTATCTGTGCCGAGGACGCGGCGTCTCCTGTACAGTAGAGTAGTGCCAAGTAGAGTAGTGCTCAAAGAAACCGCATTACCTAAAGAAAATGGCCATTCTTTATTTTCCTAATCCAATATGCTCTCCATAATACGTAATTGTATATTTTATGTAGATTACAAGATGTTTCTGACACCATTACCTTCATAACTCACTCGAGTTTTCCAAACCTAGTGAGTGTATTTTGAGGATTATATTGCGGGATTACAACTGTGAGCGACATGATGTGGTGTTTTTGAGTACTTCTGTAGACACTCTCTCCGACCGCGGAAGCCTACGCTTTGAGGCAAGAAGTGTGCTACAACATCATACCACATTCAGACGAACCGACTCTGACGATTCCACCCATGTCCATCTCACTCATCACCAAAATCCCCAACACGATCACGAAAACTCCCAAAACCTGAGGAACGCCAGAAGTAAGCAGTAGCATCCTATCACATCCAGAGGAGCCACCACTGTCAGTTCCACCCAATCCCTCTCACCCACACAACCGCCGCCACCGCCAGCACACCACATCACCATCAACCACCACCACCACCACCACCACCACCACCACCACTATTACCACCATCACCGCCATCACCATCACCGCCACCACCATCACCACCACCACCACCATGTGGCCAGCACCACCTTCACCCCCCCACCTGTCTACACACGCGGGCGGCGTGGCCGGCGTCGCCGAACTCCCCGGTGCTGCAGCAGCAGCAGACTATACTGCTATTTCTCTAACTTTGTCCCTCAAGGCAACTCAAATCCCATCTTCGCGATGGAATGTGTCACGGTATTTCGCATCTTTCTCAGTCGTTCCGCTAGGTTTTCGCACGATCGCGACCGGTATAAAGCAATGCTTTGCGATCATGCGACTTCTACCGGCAAGACCGAGAAAGACGCGAAATGCCGTGACATATTCCATCGCGAAGATGGGATTGAGTTGCCTTGAGGGACAAAGTTAGAGAAATCGCAGTATACATCGCCATGCCGTCGCCGCCTCCGTCGCTGCCATTGATCATTGACAAAATGGTTGTCAAAGTTAGATTTCTACGTACAATTAAAAAGCGCAATAAGAAATGCTTTAAAGGGGGAACACAAGAAGTGTGCAGTAGGACCTTATTACATCCAGAAGAACTACCTCTGCCAATTCCACCCAATCCCTCTCATCCACACCACCACTACCACTACCACCACCACGACACCACCCACCACCACCACCACCACCACCACCTCCACCACCTCCACCTCCTTCACCACCTCAGCTCCACCACCACCACCACCACCAGCATCTCCTTCAGCAGCAGGACCTCCTTCACCACCACCACCACCACCAGCACCTCCTTCAACCACCACCACCACCACCATCACCACCACCAGCACCTCCTCAGCAGCAGCAAGCACCACCACCAGTACCTCCTTCACTACCACCACCACCTTAACCACCAGCATCTCCTCCTCCACCCCCACCTTCTTCAGCGCCAATAACCACTATCACCACTTCCACTAACAGTCCCCTCCTTCAGCATCAGCATCACCACCACCTCCTTCACCACCACCACCACCACCACCTCCTTCAGCCCCAGCAGCACTCCTTCACCCACCACCACCAGTACCTCCTTCACTACCACCACCACCATCACCACACCAGCACCTCCTTCAGCAGCAGCAAGCACCACCACCAGTACCTCCTTCACTACCACCACCACCTTAAACCACCAGCATCTCCTCCTCCACCCCCACCTTCTTCAGCGCCACTACCACTATAACCACTTCCACTAACAGTCCCTCCTTCAGCATCAGCATCAGCACCACCACCACCTCCTTCACCACACCACCACCACCACCACCACCTCCTTCAGCCCCAGCAGCACCCTTCAACCACCACCACCACCACCACCACCCACCACCAGTCTACACACGCGGGTGGCGTGGCCGGGGCCGCCGAACCCCCTTGGTGCAGCAGGAGCAACAGACTGCACCGCCGCGCCGCGCCGCGCCGTCGCCGCCTCCGTCGCCCGCCTCCGTCGCCGCCATTGTTCGGTGCAGCGTCGTCGGGCGCCCGTCAGCCGCCGGAGCTTTACGAGCGGCGAGGAAAAAATGAGCAAAGTCTTCTAATAACACGGGATCGAAATTTATGCCAACGGCGGCCCCCGGCCCCCGCCCCCCCACTCATCCGCGCCCGCCCCCCCCCCGCGCCCCCGCGCGCGCGTCTGCGCCGCATGACATATATGCACAATAAATGTTAATAACCGCCTAACGTATTGCAACATAAAAATATGATGTGTTGCACCTTTGTTTGGTGCATCGGCGACGACGCGCGAGCGGGCAGGTGGGGGACGGGACGGGACGGGACGGGACGGGGCGCGGTGTTGGAGTTGGTGTGGTGGTAATGAAGGGGTCAGGAGTGGTGGAATAGAGGCGGAGGTGGTAGAAGTGGTAGAAGTTCCAGTCGTTTTAATTGGATGATTTGTGATTCTGGGCGCGTGAACTGCTAAGGTCATTAGACCGTGAGTGTATAGTGAGATTTTCTATGCCCCTATGCACGATGGCATATCGCACGGCAATGTCGCATCTTTCTCGGTCCTGCCGCCAGAAGTCGCATGATCGCAAGCACTGCTTGATACGGTCGCGGTATGTGCGATATCCTAGCGGCACAACTGAGAAAGACGGAAATACCGTGACATTCCATCGTGAAGACGGGCCTTGAGGGGCAAAGTGATAAAAATAATGTATTTTTATTTTTTAATGTATTTACTATAATGTATTTTTATCGCGGGAGGTGGCGGTTATCTTCCTCCGCCGGCTGGGCGAGATCCGGCGTCGATCTACGTCGATTGGGAGGATTTCCCTAACCAGGTATCTCTCACCACCATGGCACAGCTCCAGCCGGGACAAGCTCGAAGTTCCCGACTGGTCTACCGACATGTGTCGACGTAGTGTGGTGAATGTCAGTGTGAGTGTGAATGTACAGGATAACGAAGGAGGAAGGCAAGATCGCGCGCGGTCCGTGGCCCGTTTGTTAGGGTACTGCTCTCATTCGCCTGGTGTTGATCGGCGAAACCACGGAAAACTAACGATTAGAGCAACCTGCCCCTAGAATTCTCCAGAAAGCGGCTGAATTCGATCTAGCTATGAAGTAGTGTCGAAAATCCTGCCGCTGTCGGGACTCGAACCCCAGGGGCCTCCCGGTCAGAGGCACTGCAGGGACATCAGTTTCCAGTGGTGTTGGGGAAACTCATGTCGCTGGTATTGGTAGAGGTAAAAAATATATACGCGACGGGGGAATGTTAATGCAGGTTGTGCTGATGATTGTGATGGTTGTAGTGCAGAAAGTTCGAATGGTACTGGATGAGGAAATATGATTAGTTATTTGTGGAAGTAATGCAAGTGGCGATGTAATATAGATACAGGTTGCTGTGTTTGTTTTTGTTGTTGCTGTTGTTGTTGTTGTTGTTGTTGTGGTGGTGGTGGTGGTGATAACAAAATTTCATTCAAATTTAACTGAAAAACTAAAAAGCATTACTCTCCACACCACGTTTTTACGGACTTGGCTAAAGTGATACTGGATAATGTATGGTCGTGTGATGTTTGGCATGAAATGAGAATATAGATGTCAAAAATGAAATAACAAACGGCTCACTTCAAATTTAATTTTATTACTCATGTTCTTATATTTGTTACAAAATTTTATTCCTATATTCAAAACAATGCACGTAGAAATGATAATACACAACTCATGTTGTCGACGTTAAAATTATTCCGTTTGAAAAGCTTTCAAATTCAAATTATTGCAGCAACCATCGTATGCTCGTATTACCCTCTTATTTACTCCAAATTTTTACCGTCTTTTACTGTTCGTTTAATGAAAATCCGATTTCTTTTACTCGGGCGCAAACATTTCTAGTTTTCAAATGTTGAAAACAACGCTTTACTAATAAGCTTTGTTGGCCAAGCATCATGCATTATGTATAGTAAAAGAATGGGGTAGGGATTCTGGAGCCCAAAAAAGAGCACAGAATATGTCGTAATTCTATTCCATATATCATGTACAGTTTTTGACGAAATTAAATCAAATTGAATCAAAACTTTCCAACTCCCGTAATGAAGCGAGAGAAAAGTATTATTGCGGAAGTAACTAGCAATATAATCACTGACCACAGCTCTATTTCAAAGGATTAGAAATTCATTATTCATCTTAGACTTTGATGAGTAACCATTGTTTTAGCAACTCACGTATAGGCTTCACGGTTGTCAACTTGTGACTACAATGTCCTGAATGGGAAAACATGGCACCTGACAACTATCGGTACGACCTGTGCTTTTACGCCCACATTCGGCCTGATCTCAATTTCCAAACTCTTGTATGTAAGGCGTTTCTCTGCCTCCGTGATTGCGACATTTTTGATCGCAAAGCACAGCAACATTTATAAGTAGACACGATTTTTTCTCAAAATCCCGGATAATATCTGTTTGTTTACTGCTATCGTTCGATCCGTTTGAATTGTTAGTCGTACAATATTGTACAGAGTCCAACCGATGTCACCGGTTTTGGTGAGTGTTCGTACCACTTGGGGCATGTGTTTGGAACTTCGAGGGCGGAGCAGATCTGCCCGTGGAGGTAACTGCAGATCATGTCGTGTCTTTTTAAGTATTCGGTCTTTGCTAGAATTGGACAAGCTGAGGCAATATGATCAATGGTTTCTACTTGCTCCTGGCAAATGCGGCATTTGTCATTTTGGAAAATTATGAGAACCGCTTTATCATAATGTCGTGTTCTCAACGCCTGATCTTGTGCAACTACAGGAACTGCTTCCGATTCCGTCTTTATTCTTTCCCTTTTAAGCCATATAAATGATTGATCTTTATTGATCTGCACCTTGTCCATCGTTCTAGATATTGTCCATGGAGTGGTTTGTCGCACCACGATTTCTTTAACATTTTTTGTGTCTCACATTTCAAGTTTAGTAGCATCTGTCTGTGTGGAGGTTTAAGGAGGTTTTTTTTTACTTTAGGCCAATAAACACGTGTATGATGAGATACCTCTTAAACTTCATTGTACGAGATTTCTCTACATAATTCTAATATTCTGATATTTCTCATCATTCTTCTTCATCGTACTCGTACTTCTCACCACACAATTTCATTATTCCACGTGTGACATTTGATTCTGTTTGGCAAGCAATCTATCTTACACTTCATCATATGCACATTTTGACGCGGTCAAAGGGATTATGTGTATCTGTCAAACAGCAATAAAGAACTGAGAGTGTGTTTCTCAAACGTAAGTCATTCAATAATCAACACAAATAGCTCTGGAGAAAAAACTATGGGGAAGACACGTTTGGTAATTTTAGGACTGTAGGTTGACATCATTGAGATGAGTCCTGGTCATCTAGACGATCAGCTTTATTGTGTTCATAACCTCAAAATTAAGTTGAAAGATGGCGAGTTCACTTGAAAATTCCACATTGGTTAACATAATTCTGTGATTCGTTTTGTATTGCTGAAGGTGAAAAATTAGCTAATACATTCTCTAGAATGACTGAAGTGTAAAATGAAAAAAATAGAACCGCGAGAATATTTACAAATGGGTAGAACAGTTTAAAAGTTGTCGAGGACTTAGTGACCTCACAAAGAGCATTCTGGCCGCATCAGCATGAAATGTCATGTTGACTGTACTTGAGGACGCTGTATGTATGTTTTTTGTGATTATCTCAAAGAATAGCGTATGATAAACATCCAAAACTGCTTAGATATGCTTTTGAACAGGGCGAAGCCAGTCATAAGGGAGAAACGACGTGGTTCTCAGAGGGGAGGCGTGGTTCTCCAGCAAAACAATGCATGTCCTCACGCTGCTCAACAAAGCCGTGAAACCATCGACGAAATTATTTGAGAGGTACTGCCTCGTCTCCCTTTCGGCCTCTATTTAGCACCATCTGATTTCCATTGGTGACCCAATGAAGTTACGTAAAATAGGAGTCTAACTTAAGATCTTAACAGTTTGATGTTCGGTTATTTATTTGCAGGGATAATCGTCTCCTGTATTATTTCAGTAGTACACCTTTCCGTTGCGGCTCTCACACGCAACCAATCTTTATAAAAGAGGTCTCTAATGAAAGAGAATTTCACGGAGACGTGACGAATTGCACTTTGACTTTAAAAATACGAAGGATTTGTTTTAAAAAAAACTCATCTAAATATTCAAGCCAAATGCAACCCGCAACACTTGCCAAAGTTTTCGTTAAATAATCTTTTAAAAAAAGTGTTCTGGATCCTTAAAAACTAAAACTCGGAGGCCTTTGGCCTCAAAATTTTAGTTTTAAGGTCCTAGAACGCCTTTGGCCTTAAGAACGCCTTGGACCTCAAAATTTTAGTTTTGAAGGTCCTAGAACGCCTCAAAGGCCTAAAAGAAACATTTGTCACACCATAATCTACAGGATGAGACATTTCTCGACATTCAATTAAATTTCGGTTCCGCGCTTCAATACTATCAAGGCCACCTCAATATTTCAGCCCTTGCTGCTGGTAGGCATTTTTGTGACGACATGCTCAGAAGGCTTAGATTCCTCAATCTTTTATTTACACTTTCTGTATACACCGTGATTTTGGAAGTTGACGAGGTTTATTTCCATAATCATTAATTCAAGATTTGCTCTCCAGCAACAACTGGAAACATTATTATAATTGATACCTATGGAGATGTATCTTATGCATGTAGTGAAACCATTCAATTAATGTTTTGCTTGGTCTGTAAATGCTATGAACCTAATTGTGGAGAGATGTGGGTGTACAGCGAAGAGTGAAGACTGTGTTTGTGTTTTACCTTTACCAGTATTTTCGTTATCGGCAGTGATTCATTGAAATTTTCAAGTCAGCGGGGTCAGACACGAAACTTTCTCAAAAGTCAAAAGCTAATATTTTTTGTGACTATCACGAAAAGCTAAAAGCTAACTGTGAAAAAATATTGAATAATTACTTCAAATGTTGTCTTTAAGGAAGTATTGTGAATTGTTTCAAGAAAACTCTCCTTAATACTGAATAAATCTTACTTGAAAATTTCTTTTAAACATCAATTGCGTTGTTTTTTTATTTGATATTGTGTTGGTACATTGCGAGTTACCTTTATACATTTGTAACAAATAAACACGTTTTGTTAACAAATTTCCCTCTTAGAATCGAAATAGAAGGGGTGAGTGTGGGGTTTAACACGCGAGAGTTCTCGCAAGGGTACGCGGAGGTAGTAGGGGAAAACTTGTGCTATGGTACAATACAAAGAACAAACTTTTTAAATTAGCTGAAGTAAATTATCTTTATATAAATGAAAAACAAAAATCAAAACGCAATAGCCTACAATTCTACGTGAATTAATTTAAAAAAGCAACTTAATTTAAAATGATAGAAAGAATAGCGTACACTTGGATTTTTATTTCTTGGCGTGTGGGGACTTGTCTTCACAATGAAATATCTTATGATATTTCGCGTAGTTTTCGGTCGTGCCGTTAGGAGTCGCCTCTTCGCAAACTGTATCGAGCAGTGTTGGCGATCATACGAATTCTAACGGCACGATGGAGAAAGACACGAAATGCCATGTGATATTCCGTAGTGAAGACAAGCCCCCACACGGCAAGAAACAGAAACCCAAGTGTAAGTAACTCGACACTGCCAACGATGGCAGTCCAAACGCACGATTTAAATTTTGGCGGTATCTGCAAGCATGTATATCAACGCCCAGCCACAAACTCATATTGTAAATAATACACCGTTTGATATTAAACTCAAAGTGTCGGTTTCTTAAGATATTCAATACGCAAACATTGTATGAACAACATTTCCATGTACCGAAAGTGAAGTCTGTTAGTTCTGTGCAGGGACCGAAAAGGTATTGAATACCGGTAAAAATACCGGTAAAATACCGGTTTTTTTCATACCGGTATAAATACCTTTATTCTTTTATACCGGTAAAATACCTTTATAGGACGTCTATACCGGTATGGACGTCCATAAAGGTTATACCGGTATTTTCAATGGAAATTGTGCCGCGTGCCCCACACACGCGCCACAAACACGCGCGTGCGCCACAAAACGCGTGCCACACACGCGCTGGCGGCAAACCCACGCGCGCGCTTACCACACGCGCGCGCCAAACGCACGCGCGCGCCCACACACGCGCGCGCCAAACGCACGCGCGCGCCCACACACGCGCGCGCCAAAAACGCGCCCCAAACATATGCGCGCGCCAAACACGCGCGCGCGTCAAACACGCGCGCGCGTCAAACACACGCGCGTGCCAAACGCGCGCGCACCAAACACGCGCGCGCCCACCCACGCGCACGCCCACGAACGCTCGCGCCAAACAAACACGCGCGCCCAACAAACGCGCACGCCGAACAAACGCGTACGCCGAACAAACGCGCGCACCGAACAAACGGGCGCGCGAAACAAACGGGCGCGCGAACAAACGCGCGCGCCGAACAAAAGCGCGCGCCGAACAAACGCGCGCGCCGAACAAACGCGCGCGCCGAACAAACGCGCGCGCCGAACAAACGCGCGCAGCCGAACAAACGCGGGCGCGAAGAAACGCGCGCGCGATGAAACGCGCACGCCGAACAAACGCGCGCGCCGAACAAACGCGAGCGCCGAACAAACGCGCGCGCCGAACAAACGCGCGCGCGAACAAACGCGCGCGCGAACAAACGAGCGCGCCTAACACACGCTTGCACGAATTACACGCGCGCTACACACTCATGCGCAATAGACTCACGCTCTATACACTCTCGCGCTATATACACACGCTCTTTCTTTCTCTTTCTCTTTCGTTCTCTTTCGATTTCTTTCTCTCTTTCTCTTGCTTTCTTTCTCTCTCTCTTTCTTTCTTTCTCTCTCTCTCTTTCTCTCTCTCTCTCTCATTCTCACTCTCTCTCACACGCAACACTCACCGTGCTGGATACTAGGATGGGTCATGAATTTTACCAGCTTGTTCAGCACCTTTCAAAACCCCTACAAACAAATTTTAAGTGCTATGGAGTATTAGAAATAGTGTTTTATAGGCATTTTGTATCAGGACCTTTCGTGACCTCCGCGCTTCCGCAGCGGACGAGCCGTTGCTTCGGCAGCGCCAGGAACGTTACGCGGCGTCTTTATCAACCGGTGTCAGATTTCCAAGCGCGTTCTTTCAAGAACGATGGCAAAGGCCATCGCTGTTTGATGACACACCTTCTTTGTAGTGTGTTAGTAAGCGCACGAACATTTTTTGTTAAATACCATTATTGTGTAAATTTTGTGCGTTAGCCATGAGTGGAACTTATTATTTTTATATAAATATTATTTATTTTTATTTACTTACTCCTTATTTATCTTTTTTTAATTGATTTTTATATACTTACTCTTCATTGTATCTTTTTTAATTAATTTTTATTTACTTACTGATGTGTTGTACATTTACTTATTTACGTATTTATTACTTGTATTTAATAAGCCTTGTCTAATTTTTTAATCCTTAAATCCTATCATACATATGTATAAATAATGTTAGTATGCATTTAATAGTTACACTATTTACTCCTGAATGTGTTCTAGTCCTATTCGTCCTTCTGAACCTGCAATGTAAACCACTCGTTTTTGTCACCCCTCCTGCCCTCTGAGGCAGCTGAGACCCTGCGGACAGATAGCGGCGGCCGGCGTGTGAGTAACGGTCGCAGATCCAGCGGCGTTCAGCGATTTCCACTCTTCCACAGGCGGTGAGGTCACGAAAGATCTCAATACTTATTGTCGCAAAAACACTACTTGCAATGCTCCATAGCACATACAAATTAGTACGTAGGGGCTTTGAAAGGTGCTGAACCAGCTGGTAAAATTTCATGTTAATCCGAGTATCCAGCACGGTGAGTGTTGCGTGTCAGTACACATTCGGCAAAGCGTTTGTAGGGCCTACGGTCAAACATCCTTCTCTCATATTTCAATTCTACTCACTGCGAAAAGAAATTAATAGCCTGGAGTATATAGGTCGAGTGCGTTATCCTCTGCCGAACCGGAGACGCCCATGGGTCGAAACGCTGACCTCCGGAAACTGCCTACGCAACGGCGCAGTTCTGGCAGCTCTTAGGCCCGCAAAAGACTACACCGAGGAATGTGTTTCCAGAAATGTGCGGCGAGAAATGTGGAAAATCGAAACCAGGGGTTCTTATGGATCCCCACACACTTGAAAGAGTTTCCTCGTTCGCCTCTGCGGAGGCGAAGAGTTCCTCGCTCGAGTCGGTCGGCGAGCGAGTTTTCTCGGACACATTTCTACTCCTTCACTTGTTATACGACATTTAGGCGTTCTCTGCCGCAGGAAAACACCAAACAGTGCATAGAACTGAGTGAGGTTATAACATTTGGCAGAAAAAGATGCGATAAACTACCAGTTTTTAATTGTTTTATTGAATTTTCTCTAAAACGGAAATGAACAAGTAAAAACTGTATGGAAGATATTCTTATTTGTGTGAAACCCGCTCGTAATGAGTAATATAAAAATAAAAATTTGAAGCAAGAAACTTGAAAGGGTATTGTGAAAGAATTGAATTAATTTATTACTTTTCTTAATTGGTATTTATGAATGAATGATTATTAATTGTGAATTTTATTATGAATTATTTGATCATTCATTATCTATTCATTATTCAATCAACAAATATAGTAAACCAGAGCGTGGTAGAGATTACGGAGTTCAAGAAAATTTGCTGATATAGAACTTCTCCCTTATAGGTCACTTAACTTCCTGTTTTTTTACATTAAATAGTGATTTGTATGCACTGTTCGCTCGCCAAACGCGCGTTCGCTCGCCAAACGCGCGTTCGCTCGCCAAACGGGCGTTCTCTCTCCAAACGCGCGTTCGCTCTCCAAACGCGCGTTCGCTCTCCAAACGCGCGTTCGCTCTCCAAACGCGCGTTCGCTCTCCAAACGCGCGTTCGCTCTCCAAACGCGCGTTCGCTCTCCAAACGCGCGTTCGCTCTCCAAACGCGCGTTCGCTCTCCAAACGCGCGTTCGCTCGCCAAACGCGCGTTCGCTCGCCAATCGCGCGTTCGCTCGCCAATCGCGCGTTCGCTCGCCAATCGCGCGTTCGCTCGCCAATCGCGCGTTCGCTCGCCAAACGCGCGTTCGCTCGCCAAACGCGCGTTCGCTCGCCAAACGCGCGTTCGCTCGCCAAACGCGCGTTCGCTCGCCAATCGCGCGTTCGCTCCACCAAACACGCCTTAGCGTGCCCAGACTATTATAATAATTCTTTCTCAACCAACAACAGAACTCCACCTAGGTTGAATGTCTGGTGACGAAAATACGCCATCGTTGAGACTCGAACCCTAGGACACCCGATCAGAAACTGCGGAGTCCATAATTGTTCCTCTGAGCCATCTCAGCGTAAAAAATCAGAATGTTTCCCCTCCGAAACCTGTATGATTATACTGAAATACCGGTATTTTCTCATGAAAATTTTATTTTACCGCTATTATTTCGGTATTCAGTCCCTGGTTCTGTGATATTCTGTAAGTTCATTAGAAGTTACATTTATACATTTTCAAACAAATAAACACGTTTCATTAACAGCGGTCCTTCTTAATAGGAAGGATAGACAAAGGGATAGGGAAAGGATGGGGTTTAACATGCGAGAGTTTTCGCATGGGTACGCTAGTGGATACATATTAGTAATGCGACGAATGTTCGCCTCTTGTCAGCAGGGGAGGCAAACCGCCTGGCACATATCTCTGTATTGGAAACGTCAGATTGTCGCGTTTCTAGGAGAAAGTAATTTCGAACTGAGTTCTCAGATTTCGATATAATTAATAAAAACAAGTAGGTAAAACGTTAAATGAGATCCACTTGAAGATATTAAGAAACAGAATAATTGTTAACATACGCTTTAGGTGAGAATCTACCGAGAACTCGTGATATTTCTGCTTTCTCTTTAAAGATTGCTCATAATGAGATGAAATGAGAAAACAAAAACATTATAATATAAGCTCCATTTCCAAAATACATATATATGGACAGCCAACACAGAGGAATGTACTGACTAAACATGCTTATTTTTCAAAATGTATATCTTGAGCTTGTGCTCATACTTTAATACACGAGTATCTAAACACAATATGTGTGAAGAGATTAGACAAGACTTTATTGAAACATTGGTCACAAAAAACTAAAAACATTACTTTTGACTTTCTCATGCTGGAGTGCTGAAAAGCTTATGTCTCACTCAAAAAAATATTTGTTTACAAGCTTCGCAACCGGTTCCGTTTTTGTTGATACACCCATTTTGATGCAAGTATTGTAGACAATTTATTAGAAATGTCGACCAGGACACGTTTTTCCAGTATTCCTGGAGAACACACACAATTGCTCAAGGAAGTCTGTTCTTTTCCTCAAGCAAGTTTTCGTTCTTCAAAAAGTCACGCTCCACTTCTTTTCTTTGGTCGTCTTTTTTTCTGTTCACTGTTAAGCAGGTCGTCCAGAATTGCAGATTCGTATCGCAAGGCACTGAAAGAAAGCATTGGTACCGGTTTGCGGAGCGTACAGGTTACTTGCTCAGTACGTGACAATTCTTTTTCTTTTCATTTGATACGACCACTTGCAAGGTCAATTTAAGTATACAATATGTAAGAAATATCTCCATTTTTTTAAATTCATTACGATACACATTTAAAAAAAATTGTTTTCATTCTTTTACGGAGCAGAGAGAAAGTTATGTAATGTTGCGCAAAAAACGGCGAATTTTCGACAGAAAAACTCCCTGGTAATGAAAATGTGGATAAATTCAGTTGCCAAAATTAGGAAAAATCCTCTAACACGTGTTGTAGCCAGAATTCATGTTTTGTGGGAGTTTCCAGAATCCACATTTTGTGGGAGCCAGACTCCGTGTTGTAGCCAAAATCCTTGATATCAAAAAATTGAATGACAGCAAAACGTATGTCCGTCTGTCTCCGTCCGTCTGGTGAACAACGCTAGCGGCTAACCGTTCAGCCTATTTTCGCCAAAATTGATATTTCCCAATCCATCTGACTGGCGTCATGGCTCATTGAATGTGAAACCTATATTTTAATTTTGAGGGGGTAATTTATATGAAACCCCTGGCTCATTTTCAAAATTTTCAAAAACCCGGCTCCATAGTTTTTGATTACATTTTGTCGCTAGATAGTTTGAAGGACATTTAAAAGAATGGTCCAGATCTCAGTTCATTGAAAATTCGAATTTTTCAAAAATTTGTTGCCGTCTTTCTACAAGTACAATCATGAAGACAAATATTTTTTGTCATAATAAAATCTTTCCTTAAGATAGATTTTAAAATAAGGTATTGTACAATGTTTCGAAAATTTGAGTACTTTTCGCGCAATTTTGCGTGAAAATACGGTCGAGAATGTATGTGCTGTTTAGCCCCACTAGTTTCATTGGGACTACTTAAAGCAAGAATTCTACAGAGTCTCGATGTATGTTGAAGAATACGCACTTGAATACGTTGCTGTGACAAGTAACAATGAAGTTGTGCTTATGAAGACGTTCAGAAAATTATCGCTGCTTGCGCATTGACGTGCTGTTAATGAAGGGAAGTTGCTTCGAAGATATTAGATCATACGTTTTCCGATGCAAATGTGTTGCAACTTGTGTTGACTGGTCAGGATTCTGAAGACATCAACGGATTTCCGTGTGATGCTGACATATAGGAGCAGGAAACGGATTTATATGGACTAAAAATGTATGAAATATGTAAATATATATGTAGTTTTTTTGATCAAAATACAGAGTTGAATGTGGACCAAATATGATAAAAAATGTTTATGGTAAAATAATATTGTATTGTCAGTTGATAAACCTTCATTTTGAAATTCTGAAGTGGAATTTCTAAATTTACACCGACTGATTGTGTTACTTTTAACATTTTGCACTGGGGTAATACAGAGATTATTAGAATTGAACCAACACAGTATACTGACTGGATTGTAACTGACAATGAGGATCTGTGTTAGTTGAATTCTGATGCCCAAGTCTCTGTGACGTGTGATTTCTGGGTTGCAGCCTCAGAGGGAAGGAGAGGGGTTAGTGTGGATACTGAAACGATGTGCGTTTCCCATAGACCATCCAGGTGTCAAGGTCATCTGTCAACAAATCCAACAGTTCTTCAACCCCCTTCATCCAGCGGGACACTCATACCCCGTAGACTGGGCGTCAGGGCCGGAGAGTGGGTCTATTCTTCTCCTAAATCAGTGGTGTCAAGGTCTTCTACTGGTGGCAGGGGCACGCGTCGTAGCATCGTAGCATGCCACGAGCTGCTCTGCGCAACTTGCGTCGAGAAAGGGAACTATTACTAGTAGTAGTAACCCGGCCGTTTCAATGACGTCTCTGGTGGCGGGATAATGAACTGCGTGAAGGGGCGATTTCGTCGTGGCACTTGTGCCACCCATGGCATCGATCTTGACAACACTGTCCTACATTAATACAATAAGTTTCTTTACTTGCTTTCCTATTGCCAATTCTCTCTAATATTAAAGAAAACGCTAATGTTTAAGAAATTACTGAAAATGTTAAGCTTTTTTATTGAGATGCATTTTTAATATTGAATGAAATTTCACTGTAAAGCTTAATTCGCTATATGGACCCGATTTATATGAAATATGGAAAATAAATATGGATGTTATTCCAATATGAACCAATCCCCAAAATATGGAAAAAAACTAGCATTTTTCAACTCTACAAATTGGGAAATAAAGATAATGCAAATTAGTATCGATTTTTGCTTATTTAGTAAACATGTATTTACATAAAAATCGATTTTCTACATATGAGCAAAGAGCATTACTTCTTGCTGTACTAGACATTTAATGCATAGACCTACTGTAATCGTTTCATTAGCTTAGTGTCTCAAACTATTTGACGTACTGCTGTAAATGTTTTGGAAATGACTGCCTTTTATGCAAAAATCCTAAAATATAAAACTTACCTACAAGTAAGTGGGATGGGGACCGTAAAGGCACAAATATGTTTTTTTTAATATCATTTTGAAGACATAAGCGTCAAAGTTAATGCTTCTATGAAACCAGTGACTTAGTCATGGTAACAAGTCTATAAATCACGTTTGCCGCGCAAAAAGTCACAGAAGATAAAGATTTTTAGTGCAAGGTCTAGTACCTGATGAACCCTACTAAAGCCACAAAAAACCTTTATTAACACCTCATTCAGAAGGAATAACAAAATCTGGTCTCATTGTATTTATTGGGGGTTCACTGAACCACTGAACCTCCTGCACGGGCCGCCACTGGTGCAAGCATTAAAGAATGAACTTTTTTTGTAGCATTGGTGAAAACCACACCAAAAGATACAGTATAAATGAGAGATTCGTAATCAAATTGACTGCCATTATGACATATGCAGATGAAGGTAGAAAATAACAAAAAATATGTTAAGAGTTTGTTTCACAATGATGTATATATCATTTTATTTAGAAAACTAAATATTTAGAAAATGCGAAATTCCCAAAAATGTCAAAAGCTAAGATTTTTGTTTTATGTCTTCTGAAAAGTGTGAAATGCTCAAAAGTAGGTTGAGTTTACCATGTATGCTTCGATAAATGATGTTTTTCTTCTTAGAAAATTCTTATAAAAGTTGTACAATTTGCTGACAGAAAATATTAACTTGATTGTACGTGTACATGTGTCTTGCATGTATAATAATACATCAGCAGTACTTCTAAACATGTGTCTTTTGGTTGAATATTATGTTCTTTTATTTCTTGTTTTAGTAATATTTGAAATAATTTTAAACTAGAACTTAATATCACGTAATTTCTGTGCTACTTTTGTGTTACTATTATTGTGTTACGGCAATTAGCTTGAATATGTGTATATGTATATGTTTAATTTGAAGCAAAACTCTTAAAGTAACAAAAGATCTACTTTTAGGGTCCACCAATCTACAGAAAAAATTCCGCAGCCGAGAAGTATCCACGCAGTTAATTTATCGCCCAGAAAAATGGTTTGATAGCGAGGTAAGATTCTCAAGATATTCTTTTACCCCTTTTTACTTTTTCACATATTACTGACAAAGTATGTAGAAAATATCGTTATGTTGCAACGGACAATTTCTTGGCTCGTATTGAGGTTCTCTGATACCGAAAATGGATAATTCGTGCTCCTGTAGTAAATACCTTTCTCGAATGCTTTGTGTAGTCACAATTCACGTTTTGTGGGAACTGATGCAGAAAAAAATTGTTCCGCCAAAGATCTTAGCGTATTCGGATCTTAGCGTACACGTTATACAGGAAGTTTTAATAACGCTGCGTACAATTTATTTAAGATTTTTAACGGATATTCACGTTTTGGGAGTCCCCCCCAATCAAAATATCCATTTTGAAGTCGCGGAACCTCGTGTTCGGCCAGATCGATCGGGGATCTATTTTGGAGGAAATCGTTTGAACGGTTTAGACCAGACCTGCACAGCATTTTGCACTTTCACTGACCTCAGGAGCTGCGTGCGGGCAACTCGGGTGCAAATGAGAAAATCGATGAAGGGTAGGGATGAGACCCAATCTAGGAGTGGGGACCACCAATCAGAATGCGCAATTCGCAAGATAGCGCGTAAATTTAAAGAGCAATCGGCAAGAACATGACGGTCATATACAATTCAAGTAATATTGTCTTTTGTATTATATTGCAAATGTTTGTTCTCGGTATATGACAGGGCGAAATATGAAACTACAACGAATTATACATATTAGATTTCGACACCAAGTATTATAATTGCTTGTAGGGCTGATAATGTAATTCGATTTGCTACGATGTCATCACAAATTTAGTGTTGTGCTAAACACAAACTTTTGATACTGAATTGTTTTTGTTTGATGATGACAGCAATAAACTATTTTTTATTAACTACGTTTAATTGAATGAGACGGTTCTCTCAAAGCAAAAACATATTGTTCTTAAAAAAAATCATGATTATTTTCTGTTCTAATTTCTGACAAGGGAGTAGAGTCGTGTACGAGATCTAATAAAAATATGGTGGTACAAAGGTGGATATACAGTAGTGCACAGAACGTAAACAGTGAATTATGACCCTGGTAACTTGAAATACTAGACATAATCCATTTAAACAAATGGGCATTTAATTTTGAAGCATGGATCGTTATTAGACGCCCAGGCATTCAATCTACGCGCCGCGTCGTGCTACGTCAGACTTCTCCCCTCCTCGCAAACCTTCCCACTCCCCACTATTTGCACTTTCGGCGCTGCCACGGACAGACGACAGGCTCCCAAGTGCAGAATGCCCGCGGGAGCAGGCGTTGTGCAGGTCTGGTTTAGACTGTAGCTATTCATAGCGAACGAATGGACGTTTTCCCGTTAACCAAATTTTCGATATGAAGGTGATTTCGGACTACACAATGTGTTGGAAGGAAGTAGTTTACTGCATTAAAGAACAACATGAAACTCTTTTTTGATATTGGAGCCTCACAATACTAGATTATCTGTCGAAAAAGTGCTGATTTTTCCCTGTATTACGCAAGTACGTAGTATGAAAAAGTAAAAATAGCAGTTCTTGAGTAATAATTAGTGTTATTAAGAGGAAGAAAAATTTTAAATCGCATTCTGTGAATTACCGATAGTAAATTTCCTAATTTGCGACATACCCACGAATAACCTCTACTTATATTGATATTAATTTTATATACATCTTTATTGATTTGTAAATTATATTATCTTTTAATCAATTTAATCTTCGAGTATTACTACTGCTTGATTGGGCACACTATTGAAACTCACATAATATTGTTTTATAAATAATTCTATTATTGATTTGCCTCTGCAATGCTCAAACATTTGCCCTGACAGAACTAATTATTAAGTTGATTCTATTTCTATTTATTTATAGGTATCGACACATAACATGCTCTCTTCCTACCTGTTATACCTAAACGGGCAATCTGTACAGAATTGCGATCTCTAGAAGTTCTATTAATTAAATAGATTTTTATAATTTATGGCAACTATGCCTAACTATAAATTATCAGCCTTTTCCCATTAAAATAACTATACATTTATTTAACAATTTTGATTTACAGCATCAAATGAGCGTATTAATTGGATTAGTATTATAATTCTTGTATACAATAATAGTCCTCCTGTACAAGTAAAAAATTAAGAGTTCATGGATTACTACGATCTTCGCTCTTGATGCAGTCTATTTGCTGTTAATGTCCCGGTCCCTCATCCAGTATTCTCTCTCGATGTCAAATTCTGATCAAAAATGTGTTGTCAGCTCGTCATCGGTTCGTTAAAAGGAATAACAATCAATAACCACGTGTTCGCAGACTTACCCTATGCTACACTACGTGTGAGTACCTATTCGCGACTGCCTATGTTCAACACGAATTGTTGACAACAAGACGCGTATTCGATTTTTTCTATCATAAGATTAGTTCCGAGTACAAAGTCTATTTCAAATTTCAGTTAGAATTCAAAATTAATTTCGACATTGTTATACTGATGACATTTTAAACTCTGGAAAATATCGGACACAATTCCGTGTAACAAACTTCCTTCTGATTGAAATAATAATCCCTAACTGATGGTGATCGTGCCGTTCAGCCGATGTGTCCTCAACGACCGCTGGTGAAAGAGAGGGACAGAATACCAATATTTCACCTTACTAACCTCACACCACCACCTACACATTATATTCTCTCTTTATTACAAGGGGCTGTGCTTCCTTTTTCCGGCATGTCACCGCACGTGTTCGCCCCCTGTTTACTGGTTGCACTGACAACGTGTATTGTTTGATTTAGTATTCTGTATGCATTCATTGACGTGCTATTTACAATATCTTGATGCTGTATATGCTAAAATAAAACGGGTGCATTCTGGCTTATAAAAATTCATTCTATTTCTTCTTCATATTCTTCTTTTTCTTTCTCATATTCTTTTTTTCTTTTTCATAATCTTCTACTTTTATTTATTCCTTTTTTACCTTTTCCTTGTTTTTTTTCGAATTGAAACAATGCTAAATTACTTCTATACAAATATAAAGTCTTACTTTGTTGCACAATCTAGACAGAGATCTGTTTCTTCCTAATATGCGGAAAACGAAAGAAACCTGTTCAGCTATTAGTCAATTGAACTCTTTTGCATGTGTTATAACCTGCTAGAGAAACTCTTATATAACAGGTCATACTTAAAGTTAATGCTGCAATTACCTCTCAACAGGCAGGTTTTGGAATGAATGAAGTAGCCCCGATCACATCTTGTCCTTCATCTTGTATGCAAAAGCAAGTTTCCAAAGATGTATGAAAACTGGTGCAGCATTCATAGGGATATATAGTACTAAGCTTGTTGCGTAAAAAAGCTTCTGCAAAAAAGTAGTTTAACAACTAGCAGTTTCTTCTCAGCATGGAACAAACATTTCCTTCTGAAAATGAACTGTTTCTTCAGTCTTCAAACAACTTGTGATGTTAGAAACAACAATCAGCCAATTTTGATTTACCACCAGCGTGAGCTACAGATGACTTAATGGAAATTGGACACACGGAAATCAATGGAAAGCCCAGAAAATAAGTATTGTATGTATTATTCTGTTATCTCCCGAGGAAATGAAAACCGGAAAAACTCAATGAGGGCAAGATCAAATCACAGATCATCGTGATATGCTCATCTCAAAAACTCGGGATTTAGACAATTTTTAATTAACGCCTTCAAAACTCCAGATTTTGTAATAAGAATTCCAAAGGCAAAACCATAATTTGTTAAATAATAATAAGTGTGGAGTATTTCAGCAGATCAGACAAGGTAACACTCACCTCAGTGACAAAATAAATAATTATGAAACAAGGATGTAAAGATAGATATGAGTACCAGTAGGTAGAGTAACTTACAGCATTTTAGAATAGTCGAAAATAAGAAACACCGAAGTTTTTCTCTGGTGTTGTCTCCAAGCGGCAAGATCATGAACTAATTCAGAACGGTTTTATAATGTCTTTCGTAACGTTTCATTTGACTGACACATGCAGACCGTTTTGGGTAAATGAAGGTTACTTTTCGTAGTAGGAAAGTTCTAGGATGTAAATGTCAATATATTAATTATTAAATGGAAAGTATTTTATGAACATCAAACAATACTTATTTGACTCAAACAGTGTGCCACATTAGCTCGAATATGACCAATTTTACGTTAAAACCATAGACATAAACACTTTTCAATTGACCATACATCCGTAAATTTTTATCCAAAATACTTTCAATTTAGATAAAATTAGAGCTCAAAATCTGTGCTTAAAGAACTTCGCCACAAACAGGTCTTTGGGAGGGAGGCACGTGATGGCGGCATTGTTCCGTTTGAGTAAACCGGGAAAGGCCCTAAGCACCTGACTGCTTCTTTTTCGTGTAGTTGGTAATAAAGGGCATATGAGAAGGAATAAGAAAGAAAGAAAAATTGCGTGCGGACCTTAGTTTGTTAGGGCTATGTTTCGACGTATGCCTGGTATAAATAAAAAAAAACACAGAGAAAATCCCCGTCGAGTTGGGTTGGTCCACGTCCTAACGGGGGGATGCAGAGAAGCCTGTCAGGTGTTCCTTTCTCCATTTTTTCATCTTCTTGCTTTTCATTTCATGTCACGTAAATTCTTTTCACTCCTTTTCCTTCCTCACTGGCCTTCTCTGTATGTTGAACGCCCACCCATGTGTTTGCCATGCATGGTGACCCGCGTCGGAGGTAATGTGTGTCCTGGCAGTTGAGGGACCTGTTTGTTTCCTTATCTAGTCATAATGCTACTGTTCGCCTTGCGCTAAGGGGTACGTTGTTTACGTATTTTGGGGAACATTCCCTGTAGATTCCAACACACTCGCTTTGGACCCGGACTCTTCTAGATGGGCGGTCGGGAGCTAACCCACTCCCGATCAATCGGCTCGGACTAGGTCTTGCACTGAACTCCAGGGTGAGCGGGGGGATCGACAGCGGGGCAGCGCTGTGACATTCCCCTACTACATCTCCGTGCCAGCCCTGGCATCCCAGTGGGGTGTCCTCTTGTTGGGCTCCATGGTGGGTGGGGAGCACGGAGACGAATCTGCTTCTATTGTATGGAACACAAAACAAACCCCTTGCCCTCTTCCGCAAGGAAGAGGCGATGTGGCAGGACAGTAGATTTGAATAGCTTCTTCCTTCGGGAGGAGGATAGACCAAGGAAGCCTCGGTTTCTTTTGATGTCATGTGTTGAAGTAGAAAAAACCTTTAAAAGTGTTAGTGAGGTCCACCTCGCGTGAGCCATTGAAGACAGTTTTGGAAAACAGTTTTGGAAAACTGTATGCGGTCGTGCGACAGAGGAATGGTACCATTCTTTTTGAAGCGCGCAGCGACGAGCAGATAGAAAATATTCAAAAAACCAAGCAGATTGCCGGCCTTCAAGTGGAAGTGACCACTCACCCTACCCTTAACCTATGTAAGGGAGTGGTCAATCATGAAGACTTTGCGTATTTGCTGAAAGTGAGGACGAACGTCTCTCCTTTTTTAAGAGCCACGGTGTTATGGAGGTGTATGGGATTAGGAGGAAGGAGAATGGGAAAGAGATCCCTACTCCCACCGTAATCCTGACTTTTAATCTCCCTTCTCGCTCAGAGAAAATTAGTTGTATTATAACCTTCACGTTCGGCAGTATGTGCCGAACCCCCTGCGCTGCTTTAAGTGTCAGAGGTTCGGTCATACCCAACAAAGGTGCATGGCCGTAAGCCGTGCTTGCGCAAAGTGCGGTAAATCCGCGCATGATCCGAACCCCTGGGCATCACCACTCCGCTGTGTAAACTGTGAAGGAGACCATACGGCCAACTCAGACAAGTGCCCCACATATCTGCGAGAGAGGGAGTTTCCAAAGATTAGAGTGACAGAGAAAGTATCTTTTCCGGAAGCGAAATGCTGATACCTGGTGAAGAACCATGTAGAACTCAGGCATTCTTTCTCTGGCACTCTGGCGAACACGGTGCAAGCGACGAGGAGTATTCAGACTTCACCTGCTACTCCCCCAGTAGTTCACTTCTGTTGCCAGGTATTCCCATTCCCAGAGGAGATATCGCCTCTACAAGGTGGGTAAATAATAATTCCCTCAAAATATAAAACACCACTCAAGAAAGCAACACAGACGAAGTCGGTGAGGCGTGAGGATGTAATTTTAACCGTCTTCGTATCGGACACTGCCACTTTTCTCACGGTTTCCTCCTTCGAGAAGAAACTCCTCCCATATGCGACTCATTCGGGACTGTTCTTTCTGTGGAACACGTTCTCCTGAACTGTAGGAAATTTGTTGGCAACCGACGAAGACATGACCTGGGCAACTTGCTATGGGAGGTGCTCGGGGATGACTATTTCCGCGCTCTCAAAACGTTTTTGTTTTTTGAGGGGAAAGCGGAATACATAATCTTATTTGAGTGATAAGAATAGTGTTTTCAATTTTTTGCCCCTTTACAGCCAATTTTCAGTTTTATGATGAATTTTACGTGTTCATTTTATGTTATTCTTTAGCTATATGTACTTGAATACTTGATGCAGAATTCTAGTCTCTTTTTATGTACATGCTTTTAATCAGGGGGTAAGTTCCATCTGCAACACTTACTGAACCTATGTCCTTTTAAAATACTTCGACATGGGGCGCCAATGACCTTAGCAGTTGAAGCCTCTAAACCTTCATCAATCAATCAAACCCAGAGAAAATCCGATCATTGCAGCCGGGCCCTAGATTTCTCCTCCAGACGATGGCTAAATTCGATCTAGTTATCTAGCTATTATCTGCAACGACCGGGACCTTACAACTTCCCGGTCAGCGATCCAGCAGATTGAACAGCAATGCTGTCATTGAGACTTCATAGGCGTGCAGCGGTCGTAGAGATGGCGGCGTTGTCGGAGGCGTTGTCGGAGGCGTTGTCGGATGCGTTGTCGGATGCATTGTCGGATGCGTTGGCGGAGGCGGCGGAAGCGGCGGCGGAGGCGGCAGCGGAGACGGCGGCGGAGGCGGGAGCTATCGTGGTGTCGGAGGAAGCAGTGGGCGCATGATGGCAATGGCACCCCGTTTATTGGAAACATCGATTAGTTAAACGATTTATTAAAGCCTATGTTTTATACATGGATTACGTGCTCGATAATTTTACGTTTTTTGTGATTGTGAATTAAAAATTGTCATGATGAAAATTTTGTTAAAGTTCAAATTTGAAAAGATAACTAACGTTACGTCCGTCAGTTTGCGTTCGAACCAAACGAACGCGGTTTGTACTAGTGCTGGCATGTGGAGCCTGACCTCAGAGTGTTTGAATCGCAGCTCGCGATTACAGCGCTACTCCGGTTATCTTCGGTTCAACCGACGAAGGGAAAAACGGAACCGGAGGAATCGGAGGAATCGGAGGTCCGGTTGCACTCGTTCACGCGGTGGGACCCGCTCAATTTATGTGCTTCCCTTCCCGAATATGTGTGCTTCCCTTCTCCAGTTTACATATTTTACTAGTATATATATATATATATATATATATATATATTATATATATATATATATTATATATATATATATATATCCGAGTGGTTTACATCTGGCGATGTTTCTCGGTTCCTCTTTTCCAGCCTTCTCTATCCATTACATCTTCGTCTGTCAAATTTCTTGTCGCCATCGCAGTCAGTATTCCTTGTTTCCATGGGGTTGATGGTCTGCCCCTCCGTCTTCTATACGGTGGTATCCATTTATATACTTGTTTGGGCCACCTCTCTTCTGGCATTCTCAGCAGATGTCCGTACCATTGAAGCTGTTTTCGTTCTACAGTATCTATTATATCCTTTTTAATTTCCATTTTATCCTTTATTTCATCATTTCGTATGTGGTGTAAACGAGATATTCTGCAACTTCGTCTCAGAAAGTCCATTTGAATCGTCAATAATCTCCTTCTGTTTTTTTGGGTTAGTTCCCATACTTCTGAGCCATATGTGACAATGCTCTCAATTATGGTACTGTATATATTTTTCTTCGTTTTCTTTGATAACTGGGAGTTCCACAGAATTGAATTTAGAATATTTATGACTCGTTTGTTTGCCAATCTACATTTATATAGGAAACTGGTCGAGTCATTTTGTAGGCTATCCAACTGATATATTTTTGGGTTACAAGGAGTATGAGTTTCCGGTATTAAGATCTTTCGGAAGTTTGATTTATGGAAAAAATAAAGAATTGCTTTAACTAAATAGTGGTCGCTACCACATTCTGCTCCTCTTAAAACTCTAACATCTTGGCATTTTAGATAAGTTCTCTGTCTTAAAATAAAATAATCAATTATTGATTTAATGTTCCTGGTAGGTTGTGTCCATGTATACTTGTGGAAATCTTTGTGTCTGTAGAAACCATTCATGATTTTAAGATCCATTTGACTACATAAATTTATTAATCTCTCTCCATTTTTATTACATATTTGTTCTCCATATCTACCCACTATATTATTATTCTGTTTACTTCCCGTTCGGGCATTTAAATCGCCCGTTATTAAGATTTCCTTGCTTGAAGGAATGCCTTCTAATATTGCCACTAGTTCTTCTTCAAACGAATCTTTTAGAGATTCTGTTGCATCTTCAGTGGGAGCATATGCTGATAAAATTACCATAGTATGACCAAATATATCTAACTCCACTGTTAGCAGTCTCTCATTTATCTCATTCCAGGTTCTTATATTCTTTCTATATTTTTTGTGGATTGCTACTGATACTCCACATCTAGCCCTATTGTCCTTGTTTACACCACTATAAATATGGATATAATTACTGTAGTCTTCAATTCCTCTTCCTTTCTTCTTAGTTTCTGTTAGCGAACAAATGTCTATATTTAATTTTTCCAACTGACTGAATACTTCTTCATACTTTTTGTTAATACCCTGTACATTCCACGTTGCCATTTGCATTGTCCTGTTTCGTTGCTTAAGTCGTTTTCGATTGGGTCCGTTTTAAAGGCTGCTTAGAGTTTTTAACTGGTTTAAGTTTTTTACGGGAATGGGGTGTTGGCCCATAGCCCAACCTCCAACCTGGTAGGCCAGGATTTTTTTGGGGTTTTCTCCCCTAGAGAGGTTGGCTCCACGTCTTTGAGCCCTCTCTGCCCATGGTTTTATTTCAGGGTTCCTTCCCTTAGCCTTTAGGGCTCCCGCCCCCTCCTGCAAGGCAGCAGGTTGAAACCGAAAAAAAGAAGGACATATAGAGATAGAAAGAAAGAAGGAACAAAGTATAGAATAGAATAAGGAAAGAAGAAGAGGAAAAAATAATGACTCCCTAGCCCTCGCAAACTAATAGCATCGGGGTCGAAAAACACAAGAGACCAAGATAGGTCTAATAGGAAAGAATAAAGGAGTGTGGCACAAAGAAAGAATAGCCATGCCACACTAGTGAAGGGACCACCTATTTCGGCTAGTTGCCGTTGGTGGGGGAGAGGGAGGAACACTGGAACCAGGCATGATGGACTATGGATAGAGGTGATGAAATGGTACTGGTGGGTCGTTGTGAGACAGCCGTTCGTCTGGCTCCTCCGCTGAGACCTGTACAGCATGGGTGCCCCTACCAGTAGCATCATTGATCGATTCTCCAACCCATCATCAATGCTACCCCTGTATGCCCTCAGCTTCATAAGAGCACACAAACCTCCTCGCCCGCACGGTCAGTGCTACTTTAAGGCGGTGTCTCCTGGAGGAGGACTAGAATATAATAATAATAATAATAACAATAATCATATTAACAATAATAATATTAATAATATTAACAATAATAATATTAATAATATTAACAATAATAATATTAATAATAATAATAATAATAATTGTAATTTTATTGTTCAGTAATGGTACAGTACTTGTCACGAATAACAAGTTAAACTACATATTCGTGCTACATATTACTAATTGATATTTATGATATGATAATACATAGCCAGCGTGCTAAAAATCATATACGGGAAAAGTTAAAGGTCATGGAATGCGTAGGCATTAATATTGCGGGCGATGACGCTCGACAGGTAACCAGAGCTACATCGTCTCCTAAGGTTATTTTTCCTCATACATCGAATGCGTTGAGCAGAACTTCCTCCCCATTCATGAGCCTGTCGCATTGTGAACATATCACAGTCTGGTTCAGGGAAAATACACGAGGTAGGAAAATGTGAGATATTTGAATTTCGCGGTCAGAAACCAACCGGAGGTCAGTGGGAGTCTCCGATTGAAAGGGCGGGAAACAATGGGAGGGAAACAATTTAGTGGGACAATCAGAAAGTGCTTACGTATCTGTTGCCTACTGATTTATTTACGCTTGATGTACGACGCATAGAGAATAATATACCAAGCAATGGAGACAGAATTTGTGTGCTTCCCTTCTCCAGTTTACAAATTTTACTAGAATATATGTATCACTTAGTTGCCAGCACTAGTTCGTACTACCTTCATTGAAACTTTGTCGCTCTCGAAATGATGCCCTGATATTTCGTTCGTCATTCATGTTTTTTGCCCCAGGCTAGTCGTGTTTGACCTTTGTTTTCAATTAAATTTTAATTATAAATTAATATAAATATCCATTATCAAATACAGTTTTGTTGCTCACGAATTTAATTTTTTCAGGTTACTAAACCAGCTTTAAAACATCGATAGTTTTTGGTCGACGTATTATCATCGATGTTTTAATTTTTAACGTAGATGTATGTTAGCCGATGTTTTGTTACACAGACGCTTGGTAACACCGATTCTTGTAACACTGATTCGTGGTAACACCGATGCTTGATAACATCGGTTCTTGGTAACATCGATTCTTGGTAATATCGATGTTTGGTAACACCGATGATTGGTAACACCGATGATTGGTAACACCGATGATTGGTAACACCGATGATTGGTAACACCGATGATTGGTCCAACCGATGATTGGTAACACGCATGTTTGGTAACCATTGATGGTGTTTGGTAGGCATTGACGGTGTTTGGTACGCATTGATGGTGTTTGGTACGCATTGACGGTGTTTGGTACGCATTGACGGTGTTTGGTACGCATTGACGGTGTTTGGTACGCATTGACGGTGTTTGGTAAGCATTGTTGTTGACGTTTGTCAACGTTGTTGTTTGGATCCCAGGATGTTCTGTTATCGATGTCGCCTCGCCAGACGGCGTGCGTGGCGGCGTCTGCGCCGACCAGCACCGTGGCGGCGGCGGTGACGGCGGCGGGCGCGGGGCGGCGAGGCGTGGCCGGGCGGCATCGCCGCGATCGAGCTCGTCCATCATGGGCGCGCGGGATGCGTTTCTGATCCGCCGCCGCCGCGGCCATGGAGGAGGGGCGCGTTTTAATTCATTTTAATGCGACCCGCCAGCCGCCGAGTGGCGCCAGGAATGCGAGTCGCCTGCGGTTCCTCCCGCCGCGCCGCGTGCCACAGCCCGCCGCCTAACCCGTCGCTCGTCTTCCGCGGGAATCTCACGCCGCCGTCTGGCCCGCCACTGTCTGCAGACTAAGGCACGGCAAGGATTCGTTCAAAAACCCGCCGGTAATCGCGAACCCAAACGATCTCTTTCGTTTGGTTCTATCTGTTTTATTTCCCAAAATCCTGTCTTGCTGCCCGAAATCTCGTCTTCCGCGGGAATCTCACGCCGCCGTCTGGCCCGCCACTGTCTGCAGACTAAGGCACGGCACGGATTCGTTCAAACACGTGCCTGTAAACGTGAACCCAAACGATCTCTTTCGTTTGGTTCTATCTGTTTTATTTCCCAAAATCCTGTCTTCCTGCCCGAAATCTCGTCTTCCGCGGGAATCTCACGCCGCCGTCTGGCCGCCACTGTCTACAGACTAAGGCACGGCACGGATTCCTTCAAACACGTACCGGTAGACGCGAACCCAAACGATCTCTTTCGTTTGGTTCTACCTGTTTTATTTGCCGAAAATTCTGTCTCCCTGCCCGAAATCTCGTCTTCCGCGGAAATCTCACGCCGCCGTCTAGCCCGCCACTGTCTGCAGACTAAGGCACGGCACGGATTCGTTCAAACACGTGCCGGTAATCGCGAACCCAAACGATCTCTTTCGTTTGGTTCTATCTGTTTTATTTGCCCGAAATTCTGTCTTCCTGAAATCCAAATTGTCGTCTTCCGCGGGAATCTCACGGCGCCTTTTGGCCCCACCACTGTCGACAAACTAAGGCACGGCAGGGATTCGTTCAAACATGTGCCAGTAAACGTGAACCCAAACGATATCATCCGACTACGCCCGGAAACATCGGTCGTTGATCAAATATCTCTTTCGTTTGGATCTGTTGTTTTATTTGCTCGAAATCCTGTCTTCCGCGGGAATCTCACGCCGGCGTCTAGCCGGCCCCTGTCAGCTGACCAGCAGAGAGTTTTTGGCTTTTAAGTTGGCAAACGCGGTGGAGACAATTTTGGTCGAAATTTCGATTGCCCGACGAATATATGCCGACGATGAATATTTTAGCCCGTTCGTTTAAACACGTACTGGTAAACGTCAACCCAAACGATCTTTTCCGGAATCATCGGCTGTTGGTCCAATATCTCTTTCGTTCTTTTCGGTATTATTTTTCCGAAATCCTGTCTTCCGTGGGAATCTCACGCAAACGTCCAGGCTGCCACTGACTGCTTGACCAAGTGCAGCAGGCGACGAGTTTTTTTTTACTTTTTACCCTGAACTACTGGCCTAAGATCTATAACACACTGGCATAAGATCATATGGACCCGTCCATTGTGATTCGAGGAAATAATGTTCTCTGTTTGCTTTTTGGGAGGTTGGTGGTGATTAATATTATATGTATAATATAGTAATAATGTAACAATACAAAATTGTCACGTTTACATAATAAAAGAACACAGGTAATTGACAAGTTGTTCTGCCTACACTGTGATTACAACATAGCTGATCGCAATTGTCCACTGAAACTTTAGTACAAGCTACAGTCACAATTTGTAGCTTCTGCGGAGGGCCTGTGTGTTCGTCAATCTTCTTGACCTTGTGAATAGTACAAATAACTACAGATCGTGACATGGCTGGTACATAAGATCATTGTTACATTCTTTGTAAAGCCAAAGAAACTTGAGTTTACCTCTCTTAGTATCTGAGCAAGGATTCTAGTCGAGTGTCCGGTTGTTCTTACGTAATGTTCCAAAAATGGCCAATTGTGTTTTGACCCAATCGAAAGCAGTATTCACCACTAACCTAAAACGAGTCGTGAAGACGGAGTTATCGATAAGACACTACGTCTGCACAACCGCGCGCTATATGGAAATGTACAGGAACGCTACACACTAGCGTCGAGCCAGAAAAGGTAATTTAGAGAAATAGATTAGTCAACGGCATTTTTCATTGCACACTATCAATAGGAATTGTATCGGAAGAGATTACATGGAACCCGCATCATCGGCAACGAGTCATGTTCTCGGAAAATAAAAAGAGAAAATACCTCCGGGTCAAATCGACCCGATGCCAATAGTGAAGGGTTAAGGCGTCGGTCGCGGTGGGGACTAAGGATGCGATGTCGATGTCGATGTTCTCAAAACATCGATGTATCTACAAAATACGGCGATGTTTTTTAACATGGATATTTTGTTTTAGAATGAAAAAATTCCCATGATCACAATACTGTAGAAGTTTAATGAAATAATAACTGGTGGTAACACAGTTTGTTTATGTGTTGGAACCAAAAAAAACGCTTTCTGTACCACCTTTATCGACCTAACTCTTTCGCCCGAGATGACCTCCATGCCCCTATAGTTCCTCTTTCTTCGTACTCATTTCGCACATTGAGAAGTAGACCACAAATGTGTTGCAGGCGTAGGGTCTGCCCCTACTTCTGGTGCTCTTATTCGACGGAATAATAAACACGAACTCTGTGCAAATTAAATTTTGTTGCACATGAATTTAATGTTGGAGGTTACTAAACCTGCTAAAAACATCGATGTTGGAAAACATCAGTGGCTTTTAGACGATGTATTATTAACATCGATGTTTTTATTTTGAATATCGATGTTGCATTACTAGTGGAAACGATTTTGGGCGAAATTTCGGTCGGCCGACGCCTGACATTTTCGTCCGAAGTGTCCGGATTCGTTAAAACACGTGCCTGTAAACCTCTTCCGACGACACGTTCAAAAGCATCGTATGATGGTCAAAGATCTCTTTCATTTGGTTCTGTAGGTGTTCTTTGCCCGAAATCAACTGGAGAGTCGAAACCATCTGCAATACATCTTAGGCGATCTTGAGCGTGCTTCTGACAAATGTTTCACGTAATAAGCTAAAGAATGATGGCAAAATGCGAACGATTTTGAGTGCTACTGTCGGGAATTGTCAGATGATTTCGTTCGCAGCCGTACGGTAGTGAGCTCCACCGATATTTCGACTGCACTGTGACGATAGCCTAAGACTTTCTGGCGACTAACCGGCTTTGTTACTATTCTCAGTCCCTAGCCTGTCCATACCCAAGACGAACAGTTATTTCAGTTGAGTCCCTCATTCCTCCCTTTGGTGACGACATGATGACGATGATGTTCACTAGAGGGAAAATTTAATCATTGTATCTTTGCTTCCGTGTACAGATTATTTTATGAATTAAATCACTTTATGTTCTTCAACTCACAATGACGATACATTTGAGGTGTTCGTAATAGCTATAGCTTGACGGACGAACGGTCGGACGGACGTTTTGCCGTCAATCGATTTTTCAGTATCAAGGACCCACAAAACTTGGATTCTGGCTACACCACATGTTAGAGGATTTTTTTCTCTAAATTTAGCATATGGATTTATCCACATTTTTTCGTTGGCCAGGGACTTATATTATATCTATTGTATTTTATATGTCATTTTATCTTATTAGTGATGTTTTGAAAATTTTTAATCTGCCATTGACCAATTAATTTATGATTAAAAACCAACATCGCTTCCGACTTCATAACGCTAGAATCGATAAACATGAACACCTTTGTAAGGAACTTAACCCACATGTTGTAGATTTGCCTTAGTTTTTCCTTGCTTGCCCAATAAGCCAATTTTACTCGTCATTGATTCACGTCAAACACTGGAAATCGTTTACGTATTTCACGACTTTTTCAATGTCAAAAATCTTCTGACATAAATCAAGCAACGGGTTGCCCAGTGCAAGCTCAATTGCTTCCGAGAAAGTGTACTTCGTATTTACAGCTACTGAAAGTTATGATTATCATGAAAAGGCTCTCCTCTGCTTTCTAACGAGTGAACAATAAGAAAGTTGACAAAAGCCTGTCTCCGACGACACATGGCTCCACGACCACAACGACCAATCCCGTGTCCTCTCTGACGATATCAATGAATGGCTGCTCGCCGTAGTTGACTTATATAGAAAAGTTGATCGTCTTCTGGTCTTGGGTCGAGGTGAGTGATGTATGACTATGTCATCGATTACAGTGCTGAGGCGTTCCCAGCACATAAACAACATAGGTATAACGTACACTCCCCCGATTAACATTTATGAATGAGGAAATCCACCGAGGTCTATATTTGGGGGAGGCACGAGTTATGACGTATCTACGGAGTTGGTAAGAAGTTAGTGAGTCGGTATCCCCTTAAGGAAGTGATACTGCGGGCGGGTCTCCCACTGCCCTCTACGACAACCGCAGACGGCGATGAAGAACTGAGAATGGGACACTACTTAGTAATCATGAGGCGTGGAGTAATTTCGATGACGTAAGGATGTAAAGTATTACTGAACAATTGTTCATTAAAATACTGAAGAGTGTAGTCAGAAAGCATTGTGTTCTATGTTAAGCCCTTCTGTAAAAATCGATTCGTTGTTTTTTCCTTTTGAACATTAACATCCGAAAGTAATTGACAATGGATAATGATAATAATAACAATAATAATAATAATAACACTAATAATAATAACTATAATAATGAATACACTAATGGAAGAAGCTCTCAGAAAATGCAAAAATAACTATACCAGTTAGTAATAGGAGAATTGAAGCACTTGATTTTCAAAGTTGTCGGAGTATTTTTGGACACAATAAATCCAGAAACCTTGGGCTCCGAGCAGTTTCTGACGTGTGGAAATGAAAAAATGTTGCCATAACATCTTTGTTGTAAGGCAGTTGCAATTGTGAGGATAATCAGTGAAACCTCAGTGGTCAGACGGGTCGCGGTAAGATATCGTGGAAAAGAAGATCAAAAAATTTGAGACCATTAATATCATTTACCGTATTTTTTGGGCGTTTCTGACAGGAATCTGAAACGAACATTTCCCATGTTCACTATTGGTGCTAAAACAGCACGTACTTTCTCGCCCTTATTTTCAAGCAAAATTACGCGAAAGGTACTCAAATTTTCGAAAAATTATATATGACCTTATTTAAAATCTATCTTTAAGAAACAGACTTCATTAAGGGAAACGTTTCTTATCGTTTTTATTTTAGTTGTAGGAAGACTCCGAAAAAAGTTTGAACTTTTACAATTTTCGAAAAATCAGGATTGTTAACGATCTTGAGACCTGCACCATTATCTTAAACGTCCTTCACACTAACAACAAAATTTAATTGCTACTCAATTTCTTCCGGATTTTTAACGATCTTATGACCTGCATCATTCTCTTAAACGTCCTTCACACTATCTAACAACAAATTTAATTTTTTTAAATGAAGCCTTTTTTTGAAAATTTGGAAAATGTCGCTGGGGCTTCATGTAAAGTACCTCCCAAAAATTAAAATATCGGTTTCAAATTCAAGGGGCCGCTACATCAGCCAGAGCAATTGGGGAATTTTAATTTTGGAGAAAATCGACCGAACGGTTTGTGTAGAACTAGCGTTGTTCACACACGGACAGACAGATGTTTTGCCGTCATTCGATTTTTTGGTATCAAGGACCCACAAAACATGGTTTCTGGTTACACCACGTGATAGATTTTTTTTCTGAATTTAGCATCGGGATTTATCCACTTTACCAGAGACCCGCAATGAGAGTTTTTCTGCCGAAAAATTCGCTGTTTTTTTCGCGCAGCATTGCATTACTTTCTATTCTGAAGTGAGAATGTAAAAATCACTCATTATAATTACACGTGTAGCAGTACGCTTTTAAAATAAGGTTGATATTAGGATGATCTCTACATTCCACTACAACAAACATGTCCAAAACTTGGTTGACATAAGGCATTTCAATTAAATTTTCAGAAACATGTTTAATTCTGTGGTAGCATTGAATGGCGATTATATTATTGCGAATTTTTAATCTTCACTTGTTTCATTAATCTTAGAGGTTAAACAACTATAAACAGTATTTTGAGAGTGTTTCGATTTTCCTTATAGAACAATTTAGGTTATATTTTTCTGTTGTAACTTTCAAACTGTAGAAGCTGACATGCCGTGTAAGAGGCTCATTGAAAGTGCATACACCCTCAGCTACAGTGTCTCTATCGCTATACAGAACGAAGTAATAAAAAAAAACAAAAGTTTCTCAAACACATAGTCAAAGATTTAGGAAGAGTAAATGACAGTACCGAATATGTAACCAGAGTTCTGAAACAATCCACCTAATATTAGTAATACAAATTACTTACTTATCCCCATCCTTCACACTTAGTATTTCTGTGCGAAGTAATCAGAAAAATACAACTAGTCTTATAACGTGCACTCATAATGCACGTGTCTTTCGAATCACGATAGCCAATTCATGATCAAGAACACTGCCATGCTGATCTATCGGCGGCGAGAGTAAATCTATTATTATTTAAATCAATAATTCGTCCTACATTAAGATACGCCTGCTCTGCATGACACAACTCCACACCGAGTCACATCAAATTAACACTGAACTGTTCAAAATAAATGTTTACGAAAAATCATTGAAGCGCCTTGGTTAATTAGCATTAGTCAAATACATAATGAATTATCAGTGGTTCCAATCACTAAATTTCTATCAAAAATAAATGCATTTTATTCTCAACTACAGTTCCTACCTTGCACCCCTATTTTCAACCTTGGCAAAACCACAAATTCAAGGATAAGAATTCGTTCCCGTTTACTTATAGGCGATTTTCGATCACCACAAATATTTATACTCAGATCTATAAACAAAACAAATCAAAGACGAATATATTCAAAGCCATTTAAGAGAAAACCCCGTCAAAACAACATGCAAAATAATTGAACTTCACATACAATCACAATCAGGCAAAGGTTACAGTTAGCTGAAATAAAAATAGGAAAAATTAGGATTAAAATCCAAAATGATGTACCAGTCCAACTCCCTGAAAAGTATGATCTGCTGAACAGGGAACAAATAAAACAAATTTTTAAAAAAAGCGAGAGTAAATCGCGACACGAGACTTGCGTGCACTGGACAAGCCGTAACAATGTACGCGCTGCACCCAGTTCGCACCCGCACGACGCTCGAATTACAATATTGGAACAAGTCTATAAAGAGTGGACAGATACCGATCGTAAAGTCGCAGGCTAGTCACAAGGTTGGAGCGCGCCGTGCTGCCTGGAGTAGCCTGGTTTAACCCGACAGCAGAAGTAGCTCACTATCAGAAGAAAAAAAACAACAGAAATGTGTGTGCAATTGATACTTTTTTAAATAAATGTATACATTCAGTAACATCTAACATAGAATATCACCGGTACTTCAAACATATACTATATCTTGGTAAGTTTCCAACTCACGAAAAGAATGGCCAAGAATTGAGTATTCGTAATATACATTCATTGTATTAAATGAAATGTTGCCAATAAAATTGGGTATGAATATGTATTTTCGCACACTTTGTTGAAACGTTGCAACATAGCCACGAAATCAGCTGAAGATATCACAAGAAAAGTAAATCACATGAACCGGAAACCTCGTACAACTTACTTCCTCAAAATAAGCTAATGTTGGAAAATAACAGAATATATTTCTTATCAAGCTTATATTCACTTGAATTTATGAAAAAAATCATTGCCTTTTCGCTCTACACAGATTTCCGGAATACAGAAACCATTTTTACGTACAAATCTGTTCCGTTCTGTGATTATTTTGACAGCTATGGTAAGTTTACTTCTTAAATAAATTCGATCATACGATTTGATGAAGTTGCTAACCAAAGCAGCGATAGACGGAAAGCTAGAGCAGTACTTAACAAACGAGCCATGGACTGCGCGCGATCTTTCCTTCCTCTTCCTTGTCATATCCTTACCACTTACACACACACACACACACTAACATGCACTACCACACATGTTAGAAGAGCTGTAGAGTACAGCACTGGGGGAAATTCCCGGAGTCCATTTACATTTTACTTTCCCGTATGCGTACGTAAGTACGGAGCAATATACGTAGTATAGAGAAAGTTATGTAATGCTTCGAAAAATCGATTTCGAGTTTTCAACGGAAATACACGTTTTGGGGTCACCTGAGACTGAAAAAGTGGTTTTATTTTCAAAACGTCCGTCTATCCATCTGTGTGTGAACAACACTAGCGCTTTAACTATGCGCGACGATTTTTCTTGTACGATTTTTTCCAAAGTGTATACTCCCTGGTCGATCTGGCCTCACTGGAAGCTCCCAGATTTTGAAAAACATTCTTTAAGTTTGGGGGATATCTACTTAACATGAAGCCCTTGAGACATTTTCAAAATTTCTCGAAAATGGCTCCAAATTTTTTCTTTAAATGTCTTGAATTTGTTTCTTTATGAGAGTCTGAAAATGTTTCTTTAAAGATTTTAGAATAGAAAGAAATACACTTATAAAGATGGCACAGGTCTGGTTTTCACGGTTAACTCTGAATTATCGAAAACTGAAACGGGTTGAATTCTTCTTTTTTCTATATCCACAATTTTTCGAGACCGGTTGACTGGAAGCAAGACTGTAGGTAAAATCCTGAGTAAAGAAAACCGATAAATGAAAAAGCTGCTAAACAATACAATGCCGATTTCCTACACAGAAAGTCAGTGAAATCAGCGAAAATGTATTAAAAATGACGGGAACTAATTAGTAGAAATCGACGAAAAATTTAAAAAAATACGTAAAAATGGGTCAATTCTTTTTGTCATAACATAAAATTAATTTCTGTATTAAACGGTATTGTTCTAAAGCGAAAAGAAAAAATGCCCTTTCATTAAAATCCCCTCCCCCTAGTTATTAGTATTTAGGTGATTCATCCAAAAATTTGGACGAGCTGCATTTACCCAAGAAACTCTAAACATTTTAATAATACCTTTAAGTCATTCTCTTTGATACTTATACGAGAAATTAAACAAAGATTCTTGCACATTTGTGATTTCTTTTTATAATTTCTTACCTTTTCTAAATCCATCTTCATTCACTATGAAGTTTCAGAATCATGCTTATTCAATGGCATAGATTCAAAATGCGGTATACTCTTTTAATATTTAAGTCATGAGAAATTATTTCTTATTTTGAGTTCAAGATAATAAATTATTATTATTACTAGTTGATCTTGCAGTGCTTCACTATTCCAATGTACACATCACCCACACACAATGTCACGTGATTGTTAATAATGATTTACGATACGCTATGAAACAATTCTAATAATGATACGCTATGAAACAATTGAAATAATATCTCGCAAGTGTGGGTTTGTCGTGTGACCTGGTTTGGACATGGTTATCCAATTAGTTGTCCACCACGGTTGTCCTAATGTTAAAACATTCTCCCTCAAGTTTGGAAAAGCGTTCGCTGCGACACTCTTGGAAAAAATTGATTTACCTCTCCGAGATTCAAGTAATAATTCTGGCCGATATTTCACAATCCCAGGGGCAGAATACTTGTACGCAGTGAAGATGCGCTTAATCCTTGACTGTGCGGCGGGTTGCATAGAGTTCAGGGGCTCTTGAGTCGTCATAAACGAGTTAATCAGCATCAACAACGCCTCCACATGTCCAATTTAATTCAAATCACTCTTTAAACACACCCAATACTAAAAACAACAAAGTGTGAAAATTTCAGCGAAATCAGGTCGAGGAGTGTATACGTCCATGCGCGACACACATACGCACATTCCCTTTTATCGTCTCTTATATTATTTGCGGCTCTCACACGCAACCAGTCTTTATAAATGAGGTCTCTAAAGAAAGAAAATTCAACGGAGCCGCATCTAAATATTCATATAAAATGTAACCCGCAACGTACGTCAGGATTTTTAAAATTTACATCGTTAAATAACTGGTAATGGAAGCGTTTTAGGGCCATAATAACTCAAATTTTGAGGCCAATGGTTTCAAAGAAATGTTCCTCGCACCGTAATCTAGATGATGATGTCTTACTAATTAATTACTAATTAATTGATTAATGAAATTACTAATTAATTGATTTTCTGTGCAGTTGAATTACATGGGTGTACCTCTTTGTTCGATAATAATGCAAATTAAGAATATTTTGTATCGACAAGCGTGTATCCTATTGTTATCAATTACAATGTGACATTATAGAGGCTGTCCCACCAACTATGGACCACCCCCATAACTTCTGAACGGTTCAGGATATCGAAATGCAGTTTTCGATTAACAATGCGCAATCATTGGACAAGTAACATGCCGAAGATAAATTTTTAGTTGTCGATAAATTTAATCATCTTATCATTTTTTTAAAATGGAACTATATATTTTTTCAGCAGCAATGTAAAGATCATGAAAGGAGGAATAAAATGATATATCATATGTTAGTATTTTGATAGTATTTTGAGTATAAAATTAGACTTTCTGACACGTGATTTTTAAGTAAACGGTCTTTTCTTGTAGTAGCCCTTGCAACAGTCGCCGTTGGTAAGACGGCCTTCGCGGCGTCGAGACTGTTTCGTGGAGACGAGGAGTGTGAGAGTGGCGGCTGTGAGGGATAGAGGCGTAACTACAGCAATTCATGGTCTTGACATATGAACAAACATCAATATTAACGATCAGAATGAGAGATGTTTGCCATTTGTTGAATTGAATTTTGAATGAATTGAACTTTTCTTCTACTGAAATTCCAAAGCAATGATAATCAAAAAGAACAAAATAAAAATAATTTGTAGCCGAAGGACGATAATAAAAAAGGTCCTTTTCAAACATACAAGAATCGAGCTCAGTGTGTTTGGCAGAAACAAGCTCCCATTTTAAAACATGGAAAGGGAATGAATGATAAAAGATTTTTATTGTAATATTTCGATTAATTCATTAAATAATAGATAAGTAGACATTTTCTATTATTGTAACAAGACCCTATTATTATTGTAACAAGACAAGTTTCTATTATTATTGTAACAAGACCCTGGATTGCTTTAGTTAGGCCTCTTATCCCTCATTGCCACCCCTCTCAGTCTCCTCTCTCCACGCAAGTCTTGACGACGTGAAGGTCACTTTTCCCGAAGGCGAGAGTTGCAAGAGCTGCTTTACGAAATATTGTCCGTTTAATTCAAAATCACATATCAGAAAATCTAATTTTATACTCAAATTACTATCAAAATACTAGCATATGATAAATTATTTTATTCCTCTTTTCTTCATCTATACATTGCTGCTGAAAAAAATATAGAGTTCCATTTAAAAAATCAAAGATGATTAAATTTCTCGAAAACTAAAAATGTTATAGACAATTTCTCTACGGCATGTTATTTGCCCCATGATTCCGCATTGTTAATCGAAAACTGCATTTCGATATCCTGAACCGTTTAGAAGTTATGGGGGTGGTCCATAGTTGGTGGGACAGCCTGTATAACACGTGACGGTGGATAAGAGGGTCTTGAAGAAAAAAAATATATATATATAATAAATAAATATATATATATATATATATATATATATATATATATATATATATATATATATATATTTCGGGCTTAATATGGAAATGGAAAAATAAGGAAGAGGGTAGAGTATAGCAGAGGAGAATTCTTGCACGGGTACGCTAGTTATTATTATTACTACTATTATTATGATTATTACTATTACTGTAATTAAACGCAATAAGTTCAGCGAATAAGACTATTGGAGTGTCCTTCCCCTCAAACATTCTCAAAGATAGATGCTGTGTGAGTGTGTGTGTGTGTGCGTGCGTGAGAATAGCTGAACGTATCCCTTCCTAAAAAATTAATAAATTCGAAAGATATTAGTCGAGATATAATTTTACTACAACTAGTTCTTATAAAAAATATGTTAATGTGCAAATGTGTAATGTGTAATGATGTAAAATATGTTAATAAAAAATATGTTAATTACAAACAGTTTTGAAATCTTTAAACGGATGCGGAAGGGATGTTTCTTTACCGGAAAAGCCCGTAAGGTCCCGTACTTCGTTCTTAACCTTGGACCCGCTATAGCGCTTATTCGCTCGGAGCTTTTAAATAGTACCTTCGGAAGCGCCACTGGGCTTATTTGTTAAGATGTTAGCTGCCACACGTCCGCCGGCGTGCGCAGCAATGACTCACGAATACATCCTTTCTCACGCTCTGTGGCGCTGATCGGTAGCTGTGTGTGAAGGGGCCGGTAGCTGTGTGTGAAGGGGCCGGTAGCTGTGTGTGAAGGGGCCGGTAGCTGTGTGTGAAGGGGCCGGTAGCTGTGTGTGAAGGGGCCGGTAGCTGTGTGTGAAGGGGCCGGTAGCTGTGTGTGAAGGGGCCGGTAGCTGTGTGTGAAGGGCCGGTAGCTGTGTGTGAAGGGCCGGTAGCTATGTGTGAAGAGGCCGGGAGCTTCTCAGTGGCGCTGTTGAGTGGCTTCTTGTGAAGGCGGTCGAAGACACCACTATTTTCACAACATGGTTGTAGCATGATTGACTTCTCATACTCGCAATGCGATTTGAACCATCATTCCATCTTTTAATCATCCATACCTTGTTTGGGCGCGCGGACGCGGTCTGATCGCCTCGCCCCGGGCACTCCCGCGAGTGCCAGACGACCCGCTCCCCGTTAACACACTCGTGTCCAGCTGCCGCCCCCCACCCCTCACTCCGCGCTGTGGGCCACACGCTCCCAGACGGCGGGACAGGTGATTGATTGATTAGTGTTTTCGGGCGCGTCAGCTTTTGGTCCCGTAAGTGTAGTAATTTTTTACGACGGAGGAGGCGGCGATGATCTTTTCCCGCTGGATGTTGAGATCCTGCGCATACCTACACATCGCCTAGTGGGATTGTTCTCATTCAGGAATTTTCTCACGGGACAAACTCCCTAATAGCATTTGCACAGCGTGAAACACATCAGGGTTTACGCTGTTAAAACACTTTTTAGACTCGACGCTTGCGCCTACTCAAACGTAACTTCGTCCCGGATGGAGGGCCTGGGGTCGAAAATGCTGCCACCGTCGCGACTCGAGCCTAGGACCTCCCGGTCAGAGGCACTGCAGTGATATCAGTTGATGCCCTGAACCACTTTTCTCGGAATGGATGATTAAAAGATGGAATGGTGGTTCAAATCACATTGCAAATATAAGAAGCCAATCACGCAACAACCATGTTGTGAAAATAGAGGTGTCTTCGTCCGTCTTCACAAGTAGCCACTCAACACCGCCACTGAGGAGCTCCCGTCCTCTTCACACACAGGTACCGGCCCTTCACATACAGCTACCTGCCCCTTCACACACAGCTACCGGCCCCTTCACATACAGCTACCGATCAGCACCAAAGAGCGTGAGGAACGATGGAACGTGTTGCGCACGCCGGCGGACGTATGGCAGCTAACATCTTAACAAAAAAGCCCAGTGGCCCTTCCGAAGGTACTATTTAAAAGCTCCGGGAAAATAGGCGATATAGCGCGTCCGAGGTTAAGAATGAAGTACGGGACCTTACGGGCTTTTCCGGTAAAGAAGCATCCCTCCCGCCTCCGTTTAAAGATTTCAAAACTGTTTGTAATCCACTTTAACCTATTTTTTATAACAACGGTTATAGTAAAATTATGTCTGGAATACATTATGTATTTGCAACAAATCGTGGTGAATATCTTTAGAATTCATTAATTTTTTAGGAGTTCGGATGTTGGATCAACCACAGTCACAGTGCCACGTGCTTCAGTTGCCGTATGCCATTGTGCTCAGGAAATAGGTGTTTCGGTTATCTGTGTTCGTTCGTCTGTTGTGTGTTGGTTTTGAGATTTATAGTTTCAATCACGTCAAAGGTAAATCCAATTCCGTTTACTTTTCTTCATTTTGTTTTTAGGCAGTAATTTAATAATTTACAATTTTTTATATTTAATTTCTTTTTCTCTCCAAAATTAATTTAGAATGTGTGATCCATCTTTTCTGGTGAATTCATGTTATAAAGTGAATATTTTCTAACGGGATTCGAACTCAGTGTCTACCGGGCGATGATTGTCCGCTCTCATGGCGTGAGGCAGCTCGGTTTTTCGTGAATCAGATCAGTTTGTTCCCGTGCGCCCGACTTATTTTGTCATCAAGGGAATTTTAAATATTTTGTTCTGTTATCAAAACACTATATTTCTCTACTGTTAATAAGGGAACAAGAATCTTGCCCTTTTGCCACTGCCTATTGTTGGCTTGAAATTTAGATATTGCATTGAAATAGTAGCACCCTTTAATATTAATATTTCTTTGTGATTTATTATGACACATTTTGAAGCGCAAGGGACGTGAGAAACTTAACAGAAATGTTTTCTGTGTACGGGGGTTTCATAAGAATAATTTTTGTTTTGAGGAAAGGGAAAAAAATACGCGTTCATAAAATTGGAAAGGTTTGGGACAAACTAATTTAGCGGTTAACTAGCGTTCCGTTCCATTGCGGGATTCGTCGCCACCAGCGAGTTTTGGTTCGTGCACAATAGAAGAAAAGCTCTACATTTGTCATCGTTGCCACCATAAGAGACCGTATTTCATTTTTAACCTCGGACGCGGCATAGGAACTTTGTTTACTTTCATTGAACATAAATATTTCTTTCCATCGATGATGTTGATAGAATACAGTATGTCAAAGTTGCCACGTTAATACTGATCAAATTGGGTGAGCTGTTGAAAGCACAAAAATCTTCGAGCCACATTTTTTAGGAGAAGAATGAAGCCTTAGCACCCATTTTGAACATATACAACATGTAGAAAAACACTTCCATCATCACCGATGGTTAAAAGTTCGTTGTTGGAAAACATATTAGGAACATTAATAATGACGTAGTTTTCTGTTACAACTTGATATCACGCCTGCCACCAGCGCTGGGACCACATCTGATTAGTAATTAGCTAAAGAAATATCTTGTTTGAGGAAGAATATCTTGAGATATCATGCAGAGGTACGCGTTAGGGTTGTAGTCGCATAGAATAAGACGAAGAATAACCCATTATGTCCACTGCTCCAAAAACGGAACAGTAAACTTCAACGATCTTAGTCAATTGTCAACTTCTTAGATCGATTGTCTTATATTGAGAAATGATTGTATCAAAATACACAAACGTCTTAAATGGAACGGAAGCAAGTTTTTCCATTCCTGAAAGTTAGATTTTTATTGAGACAAGTTCCTGAAAAATTGTACGTCTCTGACGAGAACGTTTTCATTTCTTGCTAAGGTTGTGGGTCCGCACCGAAGTTGACCTATAAAAATATTCGTTATTATAAAAAAAATAAAAAAAATATTATATAATATATAATAAATAATTTAATATATAATAACATTTCGTTAATAACAGATATGCGAAGGTTGTGGGTCCGCACCGAAGTTGACATATAAAAAAATTATTATAAATAAAAAAATATGATATAATACATAATAAATAATTTAATATATAATAAAGTTTCGTTGATATAAAACATTTCGTTAACAATAGATATGTATATAAAGCATTCTAACGGTTTTCTACCTTTTATAGAAATAAATTGTTCATCTAACGTTTGAGTCTTTAGAGCGCACTAGTAATATAATTTAGCAGCATAACTATTTGGCGATAAAGGTTGTAAACAAACGTAGACAGTTGTCCAACAATGTCCCCGTGCACACGATTTTGACGACAACGAGAGCGCTGAGCGTACACCAAAATTAATTCGGACATAAATGAGAAGATAAACGCATACCTCATGTGCCCCCAAAATAAAAGCGTGACCCACAGTATGAACGGATTCGTGTGGGTAATTGAATAACGCAAAAACACTGGTCCGAAGCAACCGAGTTTCGAACTCGTTTTGAACGAAAGGTCAGCCTTTGTATTAGGTGGCGGAGAGTAAAACCTAAAAGCAAGTTGCGTCCATAATGTTGCCAGGGAGCCCCGCGCGAGAGCAGTACAGATTCAATAAACAACTGTAACACCCCGGCGAACTGGACTTCCCCTCCGAACGATCGTACGCCACTTTATCGGCCCACGTGCGAACCCGAGAACTCGTTGAGGGGACTATTTGTTTTATGTAGCAGCAAGGCAACCCGTGTCGCGGTGTTTGCGGGCTTGTCGTCTACCAAGTGAGGATTAAGAAACGAGTACGGGTTCCCTTTAACCGCACCTCTTGGGAGAGGAACCCAGTGCGGATACGGTAAAGTTTGGTTCGAAGCAAGCAAAACTTGTGTAGGTCGTAGGAAAGAAATGTTGAAATGGGTAAGAGTTGAAAGACTTTTGGATTAAGTTCGTCGGAGACAGTTTCTTACGGATTGCTTGAATTATTGCTTTCTACTATCTACTACGCAGCAAAAGTAAGTTATATATAGTGCGATTTTTCTAACTCTGACCCTCAAGCCCCTATGGCCACGATGGAATTTCACACGGCATTTCGCGTTTTTCTCCGTCGTGCCGCTAGAAGTCGCATGATCGCAAGCACTGCTTGATCAAGTCGTGATCATGCGGTATCTGGCGGCACGCCTGAGAACGTCGGGAAATACCGTGACATATTCCATCGTGAAAACGGTCCTTGAGCAAAGTTAGAAAAATTACAGTATAATGCTCATTTAACAGAAAAACACGTTGTTTTGGTCCCTGATACTGAAAATGTTGATTTTTTCTTCTTTCTACAGGTTGTAAATTACTTCATTGTATACATTGGGTCTGCTTGGGTCGAATAATGAAGAGATTTCTTTCTTTCTTTCTTTCTTTTCTTTCTTTCGAAAGAGAGGCACTCAGAGGGGGTCAGGATGAATCAGGAGAGTGTGATGATTGATTAATGGTTTCGTATTCCCGGGCGCGTCAACTGCTTTAGTCATTAGACCCGTAAGTGCAGTGCATGTTTATGCTCATGTGAGGCGGCAGTCTTACTCCCCGTTGGATGGTAAGATCCGGCGCCGAGCTACACGTTAGCTCGCGGAGTTTCCCCAATCAAGGTATTTCCCACCAGTGGGGTATCACTCTAGTCGTGCAGAACTCTGTAGCTCCCGACTATTTTTAGGGAGAATTTGAAGAGGCGTAGAGTTGGGTGGGGCAGAGTGTATGTGATATGAAGAAGAGTGAAGTGAGGCGCATAAACGAATTTTTTTGAAAACGCTGACAGACGCTGAAGAGTTTGAATGAATGGAACTTGCTGAGTAGCTGATGTCGATTATTCAACAAGTTGTATTTGTAAAGGTAGTTCAGTGAAGTTAGCTTTTTGCCAAAAAATAGCCAAAGCTAATCGAAATAGCTAATTTGTCTTGCTTCGCGTGTGTATTTCCAAGATTAGGCTGAGGCTTCAACCTTTGGACTTCGGGATAACATAATGCATTCTTGACGTCATAGGCCTCTGCGGCCAGAGTCATGTGACCTTAGCTATCCGGGTGATGCAAAGTCGAAGGATGTGATGTGGTACCGACGTTTCGACCATCTTGTTGTGGTCTTCGCCAGGGCTGGTCTTCTCCGTTTTTTTATTTTCTTCTCTCCAGTTAGCCTGGAGAGGCGCGGATTTATTCTTTTACATGAGATACATTTTCGCTGTAGCCGGTGAGGCTTTTCGAGCGTGGGCAGGCCTATCTTAAATAAACGTATTTACTGGTTATACTTAAAAAACTAATAAAATAACATTTTTGGGCCGATTCTAGTGATCCGGGAGTTTTCCGACTTAAATGAAAGTTGGCGTGAGAAGAGAGAGAACGGAGCCTTGAGGGACCCCGGCTTCTATTCTCCGATTTGTATGAATACAGTTTAGCTGCAGCAGGTTTGTCTTGTGCAGCGATGGAAGGGCATTTCTTAAAAACACTAACTTATATCTAATTTAAAACTATTTACAATACCGCTTTGAGTGGTACTTAGTTTCATAAACTTCCTTTTTTAAATTCAATTTAAAAGTTCTCTCTAATGTCCTCGGATTTATTCGGCGCACGTATTTATATATTAGTGGGGACAGTGTTTTGTTGGATGAACCAGCCGGCCAATCAGGGGCCGACCGTCAACAGCGAGAGCTGACTGTCAACCGCCCGATTCGACCCTCTCCAGTGCATTAAGGTTGGTCAGAGAGAAAAAGAGTGGGATTGTGTAGTGTCCGCCAGTGCGGGCACTTCAGAAGCCCGCCACTGCAGCGAAAATCGATATACGCCTCGCCGCCCCAGTGGAGCGACCGAGGCGTTGAAAGCGCCCCCCCTCCTCCTGTAGCAGAGGGGCACGAAGCCGCCACCCCTCCCCGGCGAAGGGGTGGCAAGACCGCGCGGGAGCCATGGAGCGAGGGCCCCGCATTCCGTTACCGGCAGCTTATCGTTGAACATTGACCTGACAGACCTGACAGACCTGACTGACCTGATTGTACTTGGCACGCCTACTTGTGATTGGTTAACGGCTATTTGTAATTTGTATAACGACCCGGCTAATAAAACATCTCCCGGATATTGTGACTCCTGGCTACGTTTCTGGATTATTCAGTGGAATTTTGGTTATTAATAAATTGTTGTTGCAGACCTCCAAGTATTGTTTCATTTGATATACAACAGATTGTATGGTTAACGATGGCGTGAATCATAGCGCGCCAGCATGTGTATAGCTTGAAGGGAGAGAAACGAACTGTGATGGGCTGTCTTGTTCTGTGTTAGCCTAATATGAGCTGATGGCGCTTCCTGTCACTGGACTGGGGTGAGGCAGGACTGAACTAAGGTGATAATACTTAGTCTGGGCAGAGGAAAGTTGAGCTCGTTTGGGATAAGCTAGGTTTGGTTGTCTGAATGGGCGGGGTGAAGTTTAACTGGTATAAGATCAGTTGTGGTAAGGTATGTCTGGGAAGCCCTGGGCGACTCGAGCTAGAGTGGTAACTGTCAGACGGGGACTAAGTTAGAGTATCGATGGTGGTAGGATTTTCGACACTAGCTAGAAAATTAGGTCGATTTCAATCGCTGTCTGGAGGAGAATTCTCTCGTCCGGCTGCTCTGATCGGTAGTTTTCCATGGTGTCTCCGATCAACACTAAGCGAGTGCCAGAGCAGTACCCTAACAAATGGGCCATGAGCCGCGCGTGATTTTCCTTCTCCTTCCTTGGCCTTTCATCATCTCTTACTCGCACCTTTACATGAACTCTTGAATGTACACTTACTCAGCTCAGAACTTGTCTTGGAACGGGCGGTGCCTCTCCGGTGGGAGATACCTAGTTGGAGAAAAACCTGGTAAGTCAGCATTAAGTCGACTAATGGCCTTAGCTGTTGACGTCTCCGGAATCACCAATCCATCAATGAAAAAATCCGGGCGGGGAAGGGGCGTGTGGTGCCGGGTTGGGCGGGATGGGCTAAATTTGGATCTGCTGGGCTCAGAAAGGTGGTTGGGGGCAGGGCTGAGTTGAGTGGGCCCCGGTAAGTTATGCTGGGCTGAGAAGGGTGGGCCAGTTCAGTGGTGATTGCTAGAGAGGGTTCTTTTGGGCTGGATGAGGTGGGTCTTACGTTGGTCGGGGTGGGCTAGATCAGTTTCTGCTGAGATGGTCTTGGTTGAGCTTGATGGGGAGGGTGGTCGGTTGGGCAAATTAGGCTAGAAAGTGTTCTTCTGTGCTGGGCGGGTAAGTGTCGTGTGAGGAAGGGCTGCACGAGGTGGGTAAGGCTAGATTCTGCTGAACTCTGCTTGGTTAGGCTGGGCTAGACTGGGCTGGGCTTTTCTGGACAGGGCTTGGCTAGGCGAGGAGGATTGTGTCTGGGGGAGTGGGCTGGAGGGAGCTCTGCTGTGCTGGGCGGGGAAGGTTATAAGGTGAAGGGTTGGGCGGGGTGGACAAGGTAGAGTTGTGCTGAGCTCTGCTTTGCTTGGCGGGGCTGGGCTGGATGAGGCGGGTCCTGGTCAGGCGGGGTGGGCTAGAGTGGATGGCGGAGGGTCGTGAGTACCAGGGTTGGGCTGGGTTGGGGAGGGTCGTCTGGGGCGGGGCTGGGCGGGTGGGAAGGTGTGGGGCGTCCGGGGCGTCGGCCGCTGCTAAATCCCCGGGGCGCGCGGCGCTGAAAGCTTTATGGGCCGCCGAATGAAGGACGCCGCCGCCAGATTATCTCGTCCTGCCACCGCCGCCGCCGCCGCCGCCGCCACCTCTACCGGTGCCACCACCACCGCCACCACCGCCACCACCACCACCACCACCACCACCACCATCACCACCTACCACCACCGCCGCCGCCGCCACCGCCACCGCCGCCGCCACCACCGCCGCCGCCATCATCGGCACCACCACTGGCGCCACCACCACCACCGCCGCCGCCCCGCCGCCGCCTGCCGCCGCCACCGCCGCCACCACCACCGGCGCCGCCGCCGCCATTGCCACCGCCACCACCACCACCACCACCACCACCACCACCGCCGCCGCCACCGCCACCGTCGCCGCCGACGCCACCACCACCACCACCACCACCACCACCACCGCCGCCGCCACAGTCGCCGTCGACGCCACCACCACCACCACCACCACAGCTGCCGCTGCCGCCCCCTCCTCCGCCGCCGCCTGCCTATTAGGCGTGCCGCGGCGATTAGACGTCGTAGCTCACTGCTGCCTCGCCCCTTCGCGGCTGCGCCCGCCGCCCGTCCGCCCGCCCCTCCTGGCGGCCTCCGCGGAGACATCACGCCCGGGCGAGACGAGCGACACCAACAAGGAAAATCTCCGTCTGATCGCCTCATAATTATGAGTCATTTCTCTGGCTTAGACCCCTCGTGCAAATGAACGTAAGGAGGAAACTCGTACATTTTTATATCCATGGTGTTCGTGTAAAGGAACTTTAGTTTTAAAAGTGAGTTTGGTGGAAAGTAGCAATGCAATATCGTATCGGCGCAGAAAGCAGATAATGATTCAAAAAGATTGAATTCACTTCATCTTATACTAGATTTTTTATGAACATCTCTCCAACCGCTTCACATTTATTGTCACATGTAATTTGTAGTTGTCAAAATAATCAAGCAATATAAATACCGACATATATTACTAACTAGTGGTGCTATAACAGCACGTACTTTTGCAGATCTTATTTAGGAAGAATCATCTGCGTTCAATATTATTGTTGAAGGAAGAAGAAAACATTTTGAAATTTTGTAATTTTCAAAAAATCAGAAATTTTAAGGAAAATGAAACATCCCCCTTTCTCTTAAGCGTCCATTGTCTTACCCAAGGGCCATGTTTAATCAGAATCTTTTGTGCCATCTTTTGGAAAATTTTGAAAATGTTCGACGGTCTTCTTGTAAAGTTCTTCGCAAAATTAAAATATCGGTAGTTTTAATTTCTGTCAGAAGTGGAAAATCGTAGCCACTTATTACATATCTCGGAAATGTGCTTTTTCGTATTTAAATGTGGTTTGTATGATCTCTCGCTTAAAATAATTAGTTCATTTGATTGGTAAATCATTACAGTGCAATCATTTATGTAAATCTGCTGTAATATCAGATTCATGAGGAAGTAGACACGGGGTGTTTGATAAAAAATTTGCCATGTATATATATATATATATATATATATATATATATATATATATATATACATGGCAATAGCATATACATGGCAATCGTAAACATTCAATACACACAGTAGCATTTAAAGTCGGAGAATGTATTAAAATAAAGTGAAGAACCTTACGTCTGGAAAAGCTAAAACCGTTAAAACACGTTTAGCAAGGAAATATTTCCTATGTTTGTTGTTGGGAAGTAGTAGTAGCTTGAAGTCAGCAAATCCTTTCCCAGAAATTCTCGTACTTTCAAAGTATTACTGTGTTTGTTGCTGGAGTCGTGGGTGTTTGCTAGTCTCTGCTCTGGGCCTCCTGCGTTTGATGGATGAGCTGCCGTTCCTGGTTTTACCTTAACTTACCTTGTTTAGTCTATAGTATTCAAGAGAAACGAACTGAAGCCAGACGGACGTCTAGAAAAAGAAACTATTTTCTTCAGTAATTCGAATGTTCAGCTTTCAAGTTGCGAAAGGCAACTGCAACACATTTTTACTTTTTCGTGTACATTTTGTAAACAGAAAGTTTTATAATGCGGCAAACCACTCTATTTCGATATATTAACGGATAATCATATTTCATTGAATTTCAAGACTGCTACTTGACGAGACGGATTGATTCAACGATGATGCGAAAATAATTTTGGGAAATGTTGTACTATAATCGCAACAGCATGTTCTCTAGTTGGCGTACAGTGCAGAGCTGTGGTACAGTAGAACAAACTCATTTCGTCAAATCAAATCACGAATAAGTTTCTCTCTGGGTTACTGGAGGCATTGGCGTCTAAGTAAATTCTCTGTCGTTCTTCTCGAACCTTGTAAACCGTACTTATGTTTGATAGATATCAAGTCGCAACTGACGCACCAGATCATCTTCTGCCAACACTTTTGTCTCCAAAATAAATTTCGATTCTTATAGTTTATGCCACATTTTGCCATTTTATGCCACAATAATGTGGGTTGGAGATAAGTGAAAAAGACGACTGATACCCGATCGAAGCAGTAGATTTTTGAGGGAAAATATCCTTTACGCGCCTTCCTTCGCAGGGGAACGTAAAACCGGCTGTCCCATGTTGTAGATTTACTGCATGTAAAAAATCCTCAAGCCTAAATGAAGCCTCTGAGCAAAATTCAGATCGCCCGTTTCCTCGCCTGCGAGATACCTCCTTTCTCTGCCAGACGATGAAAGGAGTGTAGCGAAATTTGCGTGGTCAGGCGGAAGAGCAGGCCTCATGGTCTCAGTCTCGCCACGCAAAATAAGGCATGAATTGAATTGAATTGACATCGTAGCGACTTAATAAGCTGAAGAGTCGGAAAGTTGAGGGGGAGGGGGCGGATAAATCGTAAAAAGCGGAGATGACGAGAGAGGCAAAGAAGGAGGAGGGGAAGGAGGAGGAGGGTCATGGAGGGAAAGGAGTTGGCGTAGAGGGAATAGAGATGTAATGATGAGAAGAAAATGGAAAGATCGGAGGAGACGAAGAGGAGACTTGGAGAGGTGAGCCTGGGATTAAGCGGGGATTTGCTACTTCGGGTGTCTCCGACAATGGGGTACCGCATCACTCGCGGACGCTCCATGTCTTGCGACATGTGTTGTAGTGAAGTGCATGTAAGTGTAATTGTATGCAAGAAGTGAGAATAGGAAAACGAAGAAGGAAAAATGGCACGCGGTCTCTGATCCGTTTGTTAGGGTACTGCTCCAGCATTCATTTGGTATTGATCAGAGAAACCACGGAAAACTACTCACCAGAGCCGCTAGAATTCTCCTCCGGTCAGCGAATGAACTGGACCTAGCTATCTAATTAGTAGAGACCGGATGTTTATGTAATTACTTATTTTTGTCTTTGTATTTACCAGTCTAAAAATTGTAATCTTCGCGAATAGTTGCTTTTCTAACACTATATCAAAATTTTTCGTTATATATTTTTACATATTTAGTATTTTATTACATATATTTCATATTTTGTCATTTTCAAATATTCTTTTAGTTATATCACTTTTCTTCAATTTAATTTCGTATTTTTTTTGAAGAGAAATATTTTGAAAACTGTGAGCAATTTTTCCTTCGTTATTACTGAGTGCTGTTTACTCGAGGCATGCTACATGATGACGCGGTCGATGCTCACACAGTCCGGCGCGCCTGCTTCAGTTATCTGTGTGACGGGAAGAGTTCGTCAGTGGCTGATATCAGTTTCACCTTTAGGTGTGAAAAGTTTCACTGACGTCGCGTTTTGTGACCTTTAACCTGAATTTCCAAACGTATGTATTATATTTAAAATTTCTTTAGGAATATTTTTATAAATATAAATTCGTATTATGTAAATGTTCGTTTTATATTGAGTGCATTTTAATATTACATATTACATACGATTTTACGTTTTTATTATATATTCCTACTGTTTTCATTACATTCTGATGTACATATTTTCACCTTTCATGCTACATATTTTTCCGGTCTCTACTAATTAGAGTGGACGATCCTTCCACCGTCGGGACTCTGACCTTAGGACCTCCCGTTGAGGGTGGCTGCAGTGCCATCAATTGACGCCCTGAGCCAACGCAGCCGGTGAAAGGAGATGGAGAGGGGGTGGCGGACGGCGACGAGAGGACGCAGGGGTCGATGGAAAGAGAGGGGGGGTCTTCGGTCCAGATCGGCCGCCGACGCCGCGGGGCCTCTTGTTAAGCGCATCGCCTGATTCATCGGCGCGCGCGCATCGGAGATTCGGGAAAAATGAGCGCGATTAATCAACAGCGCTCCTGGAACGCACTCTGCCCGCCGCCACCGCCGCCGCCACCACCGCCGCCATCGTCCCCGCCGCCGCCACCGTCGCCGCCGCCGCCGCCGCCACCACCACCACCACCACCACCACCACCACCACCACCACCGCCGCCGCCATCGCCGCCGCCTCCGCCGCCGCCGCCACCACCACCGCCGCCGCCACCACCACCGCCGCCGCCGCCACCGCCGCCTCCGCTGCCGCCATCACCGCCACCGCCGACGACGCCGAAGCCGACGCCAACGGCAACTGAAGTTCTGTGAATATACATCTCATTGCTGGGACATGATTTATCTGTATGAAAAGCAATTATAATATTGTCAAATTTGTGTTGATATTTGTTTAAAAATATTTGCTTTTTGCACCAAATGTTCTGCAATTTTAAATGGGATTTACAAAAAATCATGACTGAGATGTGTTAATTCGGAGAGAAATTTTGGTATAATAGTTCGACTTAACTGTCACGAAAGGAAAGAAAGTACTTCCTGTTGTAGCACCACTACTTTTAAATTGTGAAATGAAAATACCGTCCCCCGAAGACTCCATACTAAGCTAATTATTTTGTATTGTATAATTAACATTCGTTTTGCATTTGTTAGATATTTGAAAGTGATTTTAATGTTTTCTGGGAATTCGATGGTTACTAGAGGTGATGAAGACAATTGAAGGTTGTTGATTGCCTTATCTTGATTTTGGTGTGGAGGATGACGGCCACGTTTTATGGAAGGTATCGTAATTATTGAATTTAGAACTTGTGAAGTTAAGTGGGGAATCCCATTTATTGACTTGGTGTTATTAGGTGGGAATTGTGAAACTGTATATTTCAAAGCAAGTAGTTCACATATGTAATTGGTGAGAGCAAGCAAACTGAATAACTGGAATACTAAACCCCAATTGTGAAAGTATTAAAAGCTCGCTTCTAAAGACAACCGAATACGAATAAATTGTGTTGGTTGTTTGAAAGAACTGTGTCAATTAATTTATCGAAAAATAAGTTCTTCACGCAACATTTGCAAAGACATTAGTCATATCAACATTTAAATTTATTTGAATGTCTAATTCAATGACCAGCTGAGTTAGCTCAGAACTAGCATTGCCATCTGTTTGAGAATTTCTAGGGCGGATGGCGGAACCCCTGCTACATAATTGGGCCCAATTCAGCGACTGCCTGGAGTAAAATTCTACCGGTTGTTCTGATTGGTGGCTTTCTTTGGTTTATCCGATCAAAATCAGGCGAATGCCGGAGCAGTACCCTAACAGACGGGCCACGGCCCGCGCGCAATCTTTCCTTCCTCTTCCTTGCCCTACTTACTATGCTCGCACTTTTTCTTGATCCTCCAGCTCCCTAGTTCTCGCTCAGCCCGGCACAGCACGGCCCGGCAGAAAACATGAGCCCCACTCGGAACGTCACGGCTCAGTTTGCAGTGCTGCTCACCTTATTCCTTATTTACAATTCGGACTTCTCAGTTTTCGCTCTCTCTTTCTAACGACCTCTGCGAACTGCGCTCCTTCTTGTTACTCAATAATTTCTGCAATTATTCATTATTTCTTCAGAATTTAAAAAAAACCTTGCACTGTTTCTCATTGCTATCTAGTTCAAGACGCGCTTTTACGCTGAGTTTTCTGTGGACGTTGACAGCACTGCACTGCCGTGACGTAGACAGAACCCGCCTCCCCTCGCACCCCCCGCTGTGGAGTATCAAGAAAAAGTGCTCGTATAGTACATACACTTCACACCTACGTGCTAAACCAGGGCTCTCCAACATGTAAGGCCTCAAGGGCCATACCTAAAACCTTTAACAGGGTTGCGGGCCATATTTTCATTACACGGGCAATCCACACGTGTCCCCGCATTGTTGATCTCGGCAGTTTGTCCAGCTGTTTTGAAACGGAGGGTGGATTCCATCTGCACTTCATTTTGAACTTGGTAAACACAATCCCCATCGAAACCGACTAAAACGTAAATTACCCAAACAATTCTTCGACCCCCCATAATCTCCTTTCAAATTTGAATTCAACACATAAAATAGTGTGTTCTTGATGCGTGAGCTTTCTTTGTAGATATTCAATTCTGTTTGTAATACTCAATCAGTTCATCTTCTGCTGCCAAGGGCCTAACTGACCAAAGGCATGTAATTATTCAATTAAAAAAACAGAGGGAGGGGGGATGGGACCATGCGTGATATCAGGCCATTCCATACTTAACGCAATAAAACACATTGGGATTATTTTGAATGTCTGAATTTACTGGGAAAAAATCCTTAAATCTGTTAACCATAACCTATTTTTACATTAAGTGGGAGTTGATCATGATAGGGTGCGTGCGCATTTCGAACAGTGTCCTCGCCCCAAGTGCATGCAAAGCGCATTCCCGCTTGACTAAAAAGCTTTTGCGGGCCACAATAAATGGCGCCGCTGGCCGCCAGTTGGACAGCCCTGCTCTACACACCACCACTTGTCTGGAAATCAGTCGCGAGATTAGAGCTTGTCTTGCCAGAGTTGGTGCCCGACTGGGGAGATACCTGGAAGTGCCCCCCCACAAGCCGTCGTTGATTGATTGATTAGTGTTTCTGGGCGCGTCAACTACTTAGGTAATTGGTCCCGTAAGTGTAGTGCGTGTTTTTCTCGGGAGGTGGCGATGATCTTTTCCCTGCTGGTTGGCGAGATCTGGCGCCGACCTACCGGCGACTAGCGGGGTTTTCCCCTCAACCAGGTATCTGCCACCAGCGGGCCACCGCCCCAGCCTGGACAAGCTGTAAGCTCCCGACCGGTCTCCCGGCATGTATGTTAGTGTGTGTAAGAGGAGAGGAGAGGACAAGAAGGATGAAGGAAAGATCCCGCGCGGTCCGTGGACTCCACAAGCCGTCTCTCCACAAGCCGTCGTCTAGGTGAGAGTCAGATCTCACTATCAAGTTGGGGAGGAGGGTCAGTCAGATTTAAACATTTACTACACTAACGAGACTAGTAACCATAGCAGCTGAAATGCCCAGAAACATCAATAATCAGTCAATCGAATTCTGCGATCTGAAATTCTGTGATGTGGAAACAAATGGGACGTTGGAATAAAGTATTGAAAGGTATAACTCCAGGCTTTGCGTAAAGAGAAGAGGCTTTTTGAAAAACGTGCATCTGTTTCCTGTATATCAAAACTTACGTTATGTTTTTTTGGTAGAAACTGGGACTGGACCTCCAGACATCTCAGTCATGGTTCAAGTGCCCCCTTTATTTGTCCAACATGATTCTTGGACAGATTTATTAATATAATTTTATTAATACTGCATCGAGCGATGTGGATCAATGCGTAGCGCGTTGGATTCGCAATGGGGGGTCTGGGTTCGACCGCCGGGCAGGCCATTCTGGCCCCCTGGTTTTCCTTGTCATAAGGCGAATGCTGGGATGATTAAAAAATGCCACAATCATCTTTCACCTCCCACCACCCTACCTAACACCTCCCACCATCATTCTAGTCCTTTCAGCTTTCATCATCACCATATGACTTCATTCAGTACCAACACGGAAAGCAACGGAAAACTACCCTGATTATATCCTCCCAAGAAAACCTATCATGATAATACTGTGGAGCCATCTAGAAAGGTCGCCTACCTTTCGTCTATGGTAGAACAGGACCAAAGAAGAAGACTGCAAAGCTTGAGCTATGTTTTTCGTTTGACCGTCCGAAGCATAGCCAAACACATTTTTTGGCGTCTTGGGATTAAGAAATAGTAATTTACTTTAAAAAGGATTACGAGTGAGAGGTTTCATGGCGAGGCGACATAGGAGCCGGGGCTGGAATTTCGAAATGAGTAATGTAACGCTTCTGCCCGTCTGTCGTAACGCATTTAATTTCATACAATGCTGCATTTATTTCACTTTAATTTAACTGCAGCCCGCTCTCACATCAGATCTTTCTAGAATTTTGATATTTAGAAAATTATTAGGGTGCGCTGGAAATTTAAAACTGGAAAGAAAATAATATGTAAAAACTTTCGAAAGAGATAATAGGGAAATCCAATGAAACATCACAACAGTGCTGCAGATTTCATAATAAAGGTATAGAAAAGATTACGAAAAAGTTTGTTTTGGGAAAAGTACATAATGCCATCGTAGTTTGCCAGGATATATTGTTAGCCACGTAGGAATTATGACGACTCCTTCTATCCATTCACAACATAGCGTTATTGCAATCAACGATAGTAATTTTGTTTCATTCCAAAAGTAAGAATTTATATTTTTGCGATGTCGATTTTAGAAAGTCTGATTCAGTAGACTATGTCGTACTTCTTGCAAAATGAAAATTTCTCTTTCTCTATTCTGCCTTATCGTTGATCTCAAGTTATTTTAGTAACAGACAACATGTTGTAGTTGTTGAAAATACTTTGTCATCAAACCAGTTTTACGAGGCATACCACAGGATAGGTACTAGGACCACTTTTCTTCTTGATCTTTGTAAAAGATATCCCCTCCGCGCTTTCAATGCACAGTTATCATATGTACGCAGACGTCTTACTGATGTATATCAGCGGGAAGCCTTCTGAAGTGGTCTATTTATTTAGTAAAATAAATCACGATTTGGCTTCTTTAATTGAATGGCCAATGAGAAATGGCCTTAAGCTAAACCCATTAAAATCTCAATCAATTGTAATTGGTTCCTGTTGGTTTCACAAAGCTCTTCAAAATGTAAATATTTCATATATCACGCTTGACAAAGCGATTGTTCCTTTCTGCTCTGAAGCTAAAAATCTGGGTCTGAACTTCGCTAAATTCCTAAACTGAAAATCCCATGCTCAGGACACTTGCCGCTAAGTGTATGTACTCACTCAAATGTGCGTACAAATGTTTTCCATCCAAAGCCGAATTACTTCTAGTAAAATAACTCTTGCTCCTCTTCTTGATTACGGTGATATTGTACACGGTAATGTAAAGAAATCAACCGCTGATGATCTTCAAAGAGTTCAATATACGTGTGATAGATTTCATTGTAATATCAGGAAATATGATCGTCAATCGGGATACCACAAAGTAAATCACATATTAAATTTGAAAGGTCGACGCATGTTTCATAATACGTAAATACCTAATTACTTCTCTCATAAGATTTCTCTTGAAACAAGAAGATTCCAAAAATCCTTTCTATGCAATATTCTTACAAGCAACGCCAATTTTGCAACAAATCATACTAGGAATGACCAAAACGTGAAATAATTTTCCAGTAAATGTTAGGAATCGTAAAACATTGTGATAAAAAAATTAAATTCTGAGCTGATATTGTATGCACCAAGAATTTCAAAATTGTAAAGTAAATTAACAATTTATTACGCGTTTGCTTCAGCTGTTTTTCTTTCATTTCTTAAGTTCTTCGTTTAAATTAAAAATAGTGTAATTAGTTTGAATTAAGTGTATTATAACAGTAGCTTGGTTTCTGTTTTATCTAAATGTAAATCATTAATGCTTTACTTGTCGTGGCTCTGACTCAGGGAGTCTTTTTCCTTGCTATATGACATTGTAAATTAAAATCGGCCCTAATCAGTCGTCCTGGTGGTGTGGTGTATGCACCTCATATTTTTATTGCTTATTATTATTATTATTATTATTATTATTATTATTATTTAAATGTTTTTAGTTTTTGTTTGAACATTTGATCACATAGCTAAATTAATATTTTTCATAATTTACTTTTTGGTCAGCGTTTAGTGATTTCTTGGGTTAGAGATTTTTTAAAAAAATTTTTTAAATATTTTATTTTGTTCCACAATGTTGAAAAGCTTGCACACTTCTTTGTTTTCCCTGGTTTATTGAACGTTATGGGACGTTATTTTCGTTTTTGTGAGGCCAGGGACAAGACATGTATAAGTTGTGTATTATAGTATTACTAAATGTATCTTTGAAATCTCTTATTTTTCAATTGAAAGTCACTATTATTTTTATTATTATTATTATTATTATTATTATTATTATTACTATTAATAATAAAACTGCCCATATTTTGCGCAGTGTTGTTGAGGCACTGATAGTCTCTAGATCTACTCCTTAGGAAGCTAGTTGCAACCCGGAATAGGCTTTATAATCTACCGACTCATCACATCTCAAGTCGTGAATTGGGAGAATAATAATAATAATAATAATAATAATAATAATAATAATAATAAAAAAATCTGCTTTCCAATAGGCAAAATCTTTCATTATTAGATCCATGTTATTAGTTCATCGTAATTTAGATATTGTCAAACTTTATGATCTTGAGCGTTTCCAAAGCAACAGTCTGTTGGATATCACTGAATAAGTAAAAACAGAAAAGAGTAAAATCAAAAGTACCTTGAGGGAATCAAGGCACGAAAAACATATTTTACAAAGCTTATGGCCACGATTGGAATTTCTGTAGGTTATCGACGGAAGGAATAATATTTAATTCTATCAGTGATGTATAAAATACGCAAGTTATTGTCACTACGCCAATCTCAAAAATAATTTTCAGTGTCAATGAGAGGGAATAGAAAATATTTAGAGTTGTGTAAAAAATACAGTGCGTTGTGACCTAACAACGTTACAGGAAAAATGCTTTAAATTAGACATTGCATCTCACAGAATATTAACACTGACATAATTAGCCATCAAAATGGTTGTAATTACCTAACACGGAATCACACACAGGAAAAACAGCGTCCGCCGAATATCAACTACTGCTATTCCCAAAAGCACGTGCATTTGTTTACGTTATAAGACACGTAGAAACTGAAAATTCACTTCGATTTTTATAAAGACCATCCACTGCCAACATTTAAACAAATGCAAGTATCAACGAGCAGCATACATTTTCTTACCGCACTTTCGTGATCCCCCGAGTTCTACACACAATAGAATGCCGATGCCCGTGATGAGTCAGCGAGTCAGCAACAGACTGCAGAGGACCTTTCACCTTGCGTTATTTGCTGTGTGTAAAGAACTAGTATTGGCATGAATTGTCACATTATCGCCGCCTGACTTTGCAATTATCTCAAATGATGCATGATCACACGAGGAAAGTCTTGAGTAAAAAATCATATGCGAGTTATAAAGAGGATCTTCAGAACTAGAACATTTCATTAGCAGTCACTTTCAGGTACTCTGTGTTTAAGGTCTGCCACAATGACTGGGTTTTCATTTTTTCATGTAGACGTAATGTTCCGTGCTTAACATGGAAGTATTTGGAGTTACAAATTATTGCTTATAGTCCGTTGTTTATCAACTCTTGTGGCCTATGTTTTCGCAACAAGATTCACGTCGGCCACTAATTACTATCATGTCTTAGTTGTTAATATGTTTGTAATGTTCAACAAGTACTCTTGGAGACAAAATACTGTGCTGTTCAACAATGCAATGTAGTCAGACAAAAGAACCAAAGCACTGCTGCACAGTGTTTCAATGTCAATCGATGCCCGGAGTCATGAAAAGTGTTAAGCACCAAAATAAAACTTATTGGGGAAAATGTTATTTCATTAAAAATTCCATGGTAGCAATATCATCCACCGTATACTTAAACTATACTCTCTGACGAAAATGTGGAGCGGGGTTAAGTCATACATGAAAAATATTTAATTCCCTAGCGAGGAAATTCGCCGGCAGGATGATTTCGGATTTGTTTGTAAAATTGTTAATTGTTGCAACATTGTTAATACAGTTTTCGGTTATGGAACATGAGGGAGCCCTTTCAACTTCAGAGTTGAAACATTGGAAAATGTTTATAAATTTGCAAATTTTCCAAATTTTTATTGTCTTTTCTAAACAGCATTTAAAATGAGATGTAAATACTGCAATCAGATCGGCACTATCGCCTTTCATTTTCGCCACATATAATTGTTTATAAGAAATTAACCTCTCATGACAACGAACTTTTCTTTGGGAGTTAATCTTTCGCGGTTCCCACACAATCCCACGCGGTTGACATTTACTCACTTATAGAAATTTCGAATCATGGTAATGGAACATATATGTAGATTTTTAATTTCAACAAGAGAGCGATTTTGTAAAGAAAAAATACCGTGTATGTAGTAAGAGAAAAAGTAATAATACCATTGGAGTGCAGTGTTGACATATGTTTATGGAAATTTCTAATTGATGGAGTGGGAACTTACATATGTAATTAAATAAATTTCAATGAAGGTGCAATTTGCAATTTGAACATAGAGTATGTTTTTAAAATTAAGATAACCCAAATTCATCAAGTTCCTAGCATTCACTCGCATTCTTTATCCATTTATATTACACTGAAGAGCCCAAAAATTGTACAACCATGCATATTGGAATAAAGAGATTTGGAATCAATCAGAAAACGACGCTTCGGTCGGCAATGACTATATAACACAACCAGAGTCTGGAGCAGTTGTTAGATCGGTTACTGCTGCTACAATGGCAGGTTATCACGATTAAGTGAGTTTGAACTTGGTGTTGTAGTCGGCGCAAGAGAGATCGGGATAAGCTTCTCCGTGGTCGCGATGAAATTTGGATTTTTCCGGACGACCATTTCACGAGTGTACCGTGAATATCGGGAATACAACATCAAACATCCGGCATCGCTACGACCTCAAAAAAGATCGTGCAAGAAAGGGACCGACAACGACTGAAGAGAATCATTACACGTGACAGAAGTGCAGATTTCGTAGATTGCTGCAGATTTCAATGCTGGGTCATCAACAAATATCAGCGTGCGAACCGTTCAACGATACATTATCGATATGGAGTTTCGGAGCCGAAGGCCCACTCGTGTACACTTGATGACTGCACGCCACAAATCTTTACGCCTCGCCTGGACTGGTCAACACCGACATTGGACTGTTGATGACTGGAAACACGTCCTGGTCTGATGGGTCTCGTTTCATATTGTTTCGAGCAGATGGACGTGTACAAGTATGGCGACAACCTTTTGAATCCATGGACCTTGCATGTCAGCAGAGGACTGTTCAAGCTGGTGGAGGCTCTGTGATGGTATGGGGCGTGTGCAGTTGGAGTGATATGGGACCCCTGATACGTCTAGATACGACTCTGACAGACAGGTGACACGTACGTAAGCATCCTGTCTGATCATCTGCACCCATTCATGTCCATTGTGCATCCCGACGGATTGGGGCAATTCCAGCAGGACAATGCGACATGCGACATGTCCAGAATGGCTACAGGAACACTCTTCTGAATTGAAACACTTCTACTGGCCACCAAAATCCCCAGATATGAACATTATTGAGCGTATCTGGGATGCCTTGCAACGTGCTGATCAGAAGAGATCTCCATCCCCTCGTACTCCTACGAGATAATGGACAGCCCTGCAGGATTCATGGTGTCAGTTACCTCCAGCACTACTTCAGACATTAGTCGAGTCCATGCCAAGTCGTGTTGCGACACTTCTGCGTGCTCGCGTGGGCTATACACCATATTAGGCAGGTGTATCAGTGGATCTTCAGTGCATTAATGAATAAATCGGGTTCTGATGACTGGTTATTCATTGAAAAATGTAAAATTCATTACTTTTATTGAATTTAATGGTTTTAAATTGTGGTTATTCATAAAGTTTTGACAAGAACGGAAAAAACTAGATTTCTAATTTGTCCCGTATTGCTGTTTAGGTCTGCGAAAAAGTCACAATTTCTCAAAAAAATGTGAATTGACTTTTAACAAAACATGTTAATTTACCTAAAAACTGTTGTATGGAGCGTAAATGTCTGAAAGTTAATAAAATTAAATTAGAATAATAAAATTAACATATTCTCTACAAAAACAAATATAAATAATTTCATTATTCAAAACAGTTTCATCAAAATTCTTAACGTTTGATAGAATTAATTGTGTTGATAGTGCGTTTTGATAGAATTAATTGTGTTTGGCGTTCGCAATATTAATGTCTAATATTGAAACAAATTTTAAAAATATAATTAAAATAAGTAAATATGGATATTTGTACGGTATCTTCTCTTTTTCTGCCATTAAAATTATTTAAAAGTTAGATACCAACTACAAACTGCACAATTCATCTTTATGCTCACAGAACTATGGAAGTCTGGTTGGGTCATCTTGTGGCTCAGAGCGAAGTCGCTTACCTTTGGCCAAGGAGGTCCGGGTTCGATTCCCGTCGACCTCATGTGAAATCCAACAAAACCAGTTTGACTGCTTTACAAGGACTAGTCCAACCCCTGTAAAGTGTCCTAAACCCTACCTCAATCCTAATTCCTTCCCAATTCTGGCCGCTGGGTAGTGACGCAGGGGCGCGCGAGAGAGAGACGCTTGCGCGGAGATGCTACCTGGCTGGATCCTCTGCACAACGACGTACGGACTACTATAATAGTAACGGAGGATTACCCCAAAATTAAAATTCATATTACGGAGGATTACTCCAAAAAGCGCTCAACGCTCCACAAGGGGTTGGGAGACGCGTCGCGAGGAAAGACGCGACAAATGTAAAAAAAAAAAGAAAGAAATTAGCACCATTCGCCAACGTAGAAATTAGCGCCATTCGTAGGTAGAAACGAAAATGCTCGACCGCGTCCCGAACCTCACATGTGTTCGAATGTGTTCGCTCGGCCTCTGCATTTGTTTACACGGAACGAACACTCCGAGCGAACGTTTGCTCACTCCCTCCAGACAATCTCGTTCTAACGACATGATTCGTTCGAGTGTTCCGTTTCCACTGGCCGAGCAAACGACAATTGCTCGTTCAGAAGCGTTCGCTCGCGCAGTGTAAACACAACTTTACAGGAACAAACAAAACAAAAATACAAACTGCTGCCAACTATACTTAAAACGTGCGTGGTTACTTCGTGGGTTCGTGAGACGCAAGCTGGCGTGAATGTTACAATAGATAGCGCCGATGTTCGCGCTTTCTTTAGGAGTTTCTTATATGTTTATATTATGAATAATTGGACACTAGCACCTCCTACAGTAGAACCCTTCAGCTTTGACTCCGATTGTGTTGGAAAGTTCGAAAGCCCTGGTCGCCACCTGTATCGTCTTCAACGCGGACAAGAAGGTTGTGCTTCCCGTTCCCTAAAAATTGGGCTGTAATCTGTATTTGAAAGGAGCTTTTAGCCTTACGTAACAAAACAATTTATTTCCGTAAATATGTTAAATCTCTAATGAAAGTTTATTTTAATTTAACTTCTGAAACATGTTACTTCAAATTATGTCGGAATATTTTCAATTTGTTTCGAGTTATCGAGTACAATTCTGTCTCCACAGTATTACCCATGTCCACAGTATTACCTTTTGAGTGCATTTTAACATTTCATTTGTAAATTTTACGAAAAATAATTCGTAATATAATATTAATAACTAATTGTACAAGTAATTATTTGGTTTTGTGTTTTATGTACAAAATATGGAATGAAGTATGTGAAAATTCTTAAAATTTCAAAAATCTAAGTAAGGAACGAAAACAGGGGCAAAAATGAACGAAGAAACTTTAAAATCTACCTTTGAAATGAAGCCAATTTAAAATATCTAAATTGGGGGAAAACATAAAAAAGTCAAAAATGCACGAAAACTACCCGAAAGTAAGTCGCCCAAACGGAGTCGATCCCTCAAATCGCTCAAACAATAGCTACAACAGCTCAAAAATACTTTTCATCAATTCAAATATAATGGATTAAGGGACCGAAAATATATTTAGTCTCCTAGTTTTTAGCTGCCATACCTAGTATATGCCCAAGCATATTTTTTATTATGTTAGTGTTATGCCTTCGGCAGGAATTTTTGTGTGAAAAATTTTACTTGACCTATGCTAACACTTAATAAAAATGCATTTTAAACAAAATAAAGTTGCTTGTTTCGCCCATCCTGCAGCATATAAAGTGATAAGTTTCGTTACAAAATTAGGTCCAACGATCGTCATATTGATAAAGTCATAACGTCACTCACAGTCACTTTCACTCATAGTCACAGTCACCAACAGTCTCTGTCACTCGCTGTCACTGTGTCACTCACTGTCACTGTCACTCGCTATCACTGCCACTCTGTCACTGCCGCTCATTGTGACTCACAATCACTGATACTCCCAGCCATACTCACCCACAATCACAGTCATACACACAGTTACTGTCACTCACACTGTCATCGCGCTCACTGCCACGCGGTCATCGTCACTCACTGACACTCTATCATTGTCATTCACACTCGCAGTCAGTCACTCGCAGTCTCTCTCACTCGCGGTGACTGTCACTCGCGGTGACTGTCACTCGCCGTCACTGTCACTCGCCGTCACTGTCACTCGCCGTCACTGTCACTCGCGGTCACTGTCACTCGCGGTCACTGTCACATGCTGTCACTGTCACTCGCAGTCACTCTCAGTCACTATAACCCACTGGCACCGGCACTCAAATTGAGCCACCTAAACTGGTACGCGCCCAGATACAACAATCAATCTCACCAACCAATACATTGCGCGTTCCCTTCCCCCAGGCCACTTGCATGCTCCCCCGTCGTTCCATCCCTCTCGCATAGCTCTTCCTCCCCGTCCAGGCCCGACCGGCCGCCCCCCTCGCCTCGCCACGACGCCTTCCACGGTGTAAGGTATATAGGTGTGTCAACTAGCCGCCTTTTGGACAAAATGTTTGAAGGCAGTTTGAGGCTAGTTCCTCGCTTATCCGTACGGTGCGCACGATCGAGTTGGGCATTCATGATGGCGTCTCGCGATTTAGTGGCTTCCACCAGAGGTTGCAAAGCTATTAAATGGATCACCATCTTGTCCCAAAAATGCCCAAGTCGTTCGCAGCGCTTACATAGCGAGAACTGTGAGAACTAGCCTCACATTAGCTTCAGTTTAGACCGGGAGTGAACCCACCTATATCTCTTACACCGTGACGCCTTCCGAGAAGGCGAGCGGGCGAGCGGCGCGCGTGCAGGTTCGAGAGCGGCCGCGCGGCGCGTCCCCGTCGCGTCGCCGCTTCGACCCGCGCTGAGATATTAGGAGCCGCGGGAGCGCCCGCCGCCCTCTGTGATTTGGATGCAAAACGGTGTAATCATTGGCCGCGGCGATGGAGGCTGCGTCGGCCTCGCCGTCGTCGACTTCTGCGAGGCATCTGGGGCCCGCGCTGCCCTCCCGCCCGCCCCTGGCCGCTCGGCCGCCGACCGAAGAATGCCTACAGGTCGGCGACAGAATGCCCCTCCCCCCGTTGCTTTCTCACGCCCGCCGCAAGGGATGTCAAAAGGCTTTCGGGATTGTTGTTGGCGGGAGAGGTGGCTCAGTGCGTCAACTGATGTCGCTGCAGTGACACTGATCCGGAGGTCCTAGGTTTGGATTTCGATGGTGGCCGGATTTTCGACACTAGCTACAAGTCTAGGTCGGATTCAGTCCTTGTCTGGAGGAGGATTCTAGCGACCGGCTGTTGTCTGATTGGTAGTTTTCTCCCATCAACATCAAGCGAATGTCGGAACAGTACCCTAACTAACGGGCCACGCACCACGCGCAATCTTTCTTTCCTCTTACATGTCCTACCCTCACCCTTACACACACACACACACTCACACACTAACATTCACTAGACTACCACATATGACGGGAGACCGGTCGGGGCTTGTTCTGGCTGGGGCGGTGCCCCGCAAGTGGGAGATACCTGGTTGGGAGTTAGCCGACGTGTAGGCCGCCGACGAATCTTGCCAGTCCAGCGGGGAAATCCTCCACCTTCCACAAAAAAAACCCATCACGATACTTAATGGACTAATGAAGTTAGCAGCTGCAGCGCATCAATCAGGCGTAGTAAAGCCGATGAGGCACCTAGCACATGAGCAAGCATGAGCGAATTTGCCTTTTCGATTTCGGACTCTTCTCTGGAACCAATATTCTCTCTATTATTTGTAGGTAACTCTTGTTTGCGGGACCTTGCATTCAGAAAGAAAATGCATGTAAACTATACCTTGGAACTCTCGACAGTTCAGTGGTCTCTTAGGAGCGAAATTATCTTATAACGACTATAAGATGTAAAACTCCAAGATACAAGTAATGACTATAACGACTATAAGATGTAAAACTAATGTCGTAAACATCAAAAATAACGATTTCATTCTGTTTTACGAATTTTAGATGTACCATTTTCTGTAACTGGAAAATATTTATATGTTAACTGATTTATTTAATTAAATTTTACCGATTATTTAAGAAAGACACAAGAGTATCATATTCATATAATTTACGTAAATAATTGGCTTGCCCAACACACTCTGCTATACAAAATAGTGCAAATGGTCTGTCTGTTCATTATATTGCATGTTGTGTTGAATTATTTTGTGTTAAAACTGTTCTTAGAAATGAAGAACCTTCCTGAAGATGTGTTTCTCAAAGGTATGTTGAGCGAGTCAGAAAGTTACTCAAGCAGGTATAGAAGACGAACAACAATCAAGGCTAATCGTTGTCAAGCCGAAGGTCCATACATGGTCAATATATAACGGACCTTGGTCAAGCCAAGCAAATTAGGTGCGTCAATAAAATCCCCGTGGAAAATAATATCATAGAACAATATTCATTGCAAAAGTAACTTAAAACATTTTTAAAGGTAATAATGCATACGTTATTTTAAGTTTCGAATAAAATAAAATGAATTTGAACAGACTGTGAGTGTTCTGACTGCATTCCATAAAAAGAAAAGCGTTGCATGGCCAAAAACGTTTTGGGAACAGTCGTATATACAAACTAAAGGGCAGACCAAATATAACCTCTGTCATTATAACTCATGGCTGAACGAGGCACCTCGGTCTACTCACAAGAAAATGTCACGTTGGAAAAAGTAATTTCGAAAGAGGTTATTTTTTGACGGGCTATTTGCAGTGCTCGTGAGAGAAAATTATATTTGTAGGATCGTGAACTGTCGGAGTGTAATATTGTTGTTGCTATTTTCCAAAATAATGCATCAGGCCCAAAGAAAACCAATGGAACTAACAACATATCAAAGACATTCTTACAGGAAAGGTTTCATAATTGGAACAGATATTGAGACCGGGAACCACTAATATTTGAACACACTCTTAAAAATGCCTCAATTAAACTCTTTGTAAGAGCACATATTGCAAAATTCCTAAACAATTTCTATGTACCATCAACCCAAGTATGTTCTCCTCAAAATTAAAATAGTTCTTTCAAATTTACATAGCTAAAAGTTGATCCATACACGAGTGCACTTTCTACTTTCTTGTATACTTATTTATGTACGGAGTAATAAACGTAGTAGAGAGAAAGTTATGTAATACTAAGTTGCTAATTTAGAAAGAAAATTCTCTAACATGTGACGTAGCCAGAATCACTGTTTTGTGGGTCTTTGATACCGAAATATCAATTGAGGCAAAACGTCTGTCTGACTCTCCGTCCGTCCGTCCCTTTCTGTACCACCAATAGCGCCTAAACCATACGTAGGGTTTTTTTCCTAGGGTCATTTACATTGTTTTGAAATTTTTTGTAGTTTTGCCACAATATTGCGTGCAATATATGCAATATTAAAAAATAACAAAACCAATATTTTTTCAAATTTTTTCTTTAAAATCTTGGTGGGAATAATGACAATTGTACCCCAAGAGATGATATAAACGCCATATTGCTCAATTATTATGTTTTTCAAAAAGAACAAAAATGTAATTTTTTTGACTTCTCTCTCGCGTCATTAATATTTACATTAGCGGCGATTTGTTCACATTAATGTATTTACTTGTACATGTGCTTTAAATATCAAGTACAGTTTCTCGAGAACTCAACCGTTTGACTGACTCGCCGTTTTTTTCGCGCAGTATTACGTAACTTTCCCTTTACGGCCTAAGCGGTAGCGAGGAAGTAAAAAGATGTTGTCCCAGGACTCAGTTGCAAATATTTAGTGATGGGTGGCCTCCTCCTAGGAGGCTTGCTGTCGCGTGGCATCAGCTGTATCGTCAACAGTGACGCACTGAAAATACGAATTAAGTCGGTAAGCACAGTATGAGAATAGGCGGGCCAATCTGTCAAGTAAATGCGTTCTTCACATAAAATCGGAAGTGTTTCGTTGTTTTTGATAGGAGCTGCGTACTTTTCTTCGAGATTCTTGAAAATAAATAATCGTGATTGTTAGTATGACGAAGAACTGTAGCGTAGTACTGAAAAATGGTGTTTAGTCACTTTCAATTTTCTGTTGAATGTTTGTTAATGATTCCAGGCGCGTCAACTGCTAAGTTCATAATCTCTTAATTGTAGTGTGTGTTTCCCCCCTCGGAAGGTGGCGGTGATTTTCCCCCGCTTAATGGCGAGACCCGGTCCCGAGCTGCCGTCGCCCAGCGTGGTTTTCCGCAACTAGGTATCTCCCACCGCCCCAATCGGGACAAACTCTAAGCCCCCGACCGTCTCCCGGCATGTGTGTTAGTGTAGTGCTTGTTACTGTGTAAGGGGTGGGGATAGGACAAGGAAGAGGAAGGAAAGATTGCGCGCGGTCTGTAGCTCGTGTTGTTAGGATACTGCGCGGGAATTCGCGTGGTTTTAATCGGAGAAACCACGGAAAACTACCGATCAGAGCAGTCGGCAGTTAGAATTCTCTTTCAGACTGCGACTGAATTCGACCTAGCTGACAAGCTAGTGTCGAAAATCCTATCACCACGGGTCTCTAACCGAGGACCTCCCGGTCAAAGGGACTGCAATGACATCAATTGATGCTCTCTGCCACGTCTCTCGCTAAGTTTTCTATGAGATTCCTCTCCCGCTCCGCCTTTCCCCTTGCCCGCCCTGGTCGAATTCTCCGCCATCTTGGAGGCATACCAACAGTAGTACATTATGAAACAATGATGTAATGATGGGTATTAATACACGAGTGTGATATTACCATACGAGCGAGGAACGAGCGAGTATCGTAAACTTTACACGAGTGTACTAATACACAAAACATGCAATTTTTCTAACTCTTCTCGTCAAGCCTCTATGGCCACGATAACATCGAGTTTTATATGGTACTTTTTCTACGACTTTTAGAAGTTAAACTTTACATTGAATCGTTTCGTGGAAGTCGACATGCAGGATTCAATCAAGGCCACCCAGGGGTCAGCTCCCTAACCCTACCCTCGCATGCTGCCCTCTGATAGCTGTGGATACCAGTCCGCCTGGGAGGGAGTCCTGCGGTAGTGAAATAGGATAAAAGTGAAATTAAGATACAATTTATTTTAAATAATATACCACGAAAAATTATA